>JAGFPH010000290.1:225367-278559 GCA_018207615.1 Philaenus spumarius | reverse complement strand
GGATTTGTATCTCGTAAGAGAAATGTTAAATTTAAAACCATTTATTTCGTTTATTTTTTATCATAAAATTGTTTGCAAGGTCTCATTTTAATCACAGTCACAATACGCATCCATTAAGTCATATTCTTTCAAAAAATCCCTTTCATCTGTTACATAATTGATATTTTTTAAGTACCCAGTTAGAACTTTTTTCTTTACACAATAAAAAAATTACAATTAAAAGTGAATCACAATTTTATAAAGAATATTAATTTTTTTCAGCACTCAATAATTACAAAAGATGGGTTTATAAAATGGTTTTAAATGAGGCAAGGTCAAAGCGCCCAGCTGCAAGAAATTACACTGTTTAGATACGGCTATAGAGTGAAGCGCTGGCGTCACCGGTTGCTTTCTCGTTTCTAGAGCAGACCCTTAAGACAAAAGGATGAAATGGGATAACTACCCTTAAACTTAAATAATAATTCAAACACTTACTTTTTTTGTATGCTCAAAAACTACTCAACTAATTTCACAATTTACATATATTTGTACCAGGATTGTTTTAGAGAATATAGTTACTACAAAGATATTAAAATGTCTTAGCTACCCCTTTAAGTTACACTAAACATAAACTGCACTAACTTCTTACAAGCTATAAAGCTAAAATTGTGTAATATTATTCTGAAGTCATATAAAAACCATTTACAATTCAATTACGTAAGTCAAAGTAATTAAATGGGACAACTACCCTTAAAATTAAATAATAATTACATGATAAATACCCATATAAATTGTTTTGGTTAATTAATCTATAAGCATATATTTATTTGATAGAATAAACTTTGAACATAAAATCTCACAATTAATACGATTATTAACTCAAACGCGTTTCAAAGATAAAGTCGCCATCTTCAGTGATGCACAAGCTACAATAGTATAAAACTATAGTTATAAACTTATAACTTTTTTATTACTCTCGCAAGTCAAGCAATAGTGAATCATTGCCGGGTCACACTGGTAATTAATAACATTTTAGTGCATTTATAATAGAAAAGTAGAGAATAACTTCTTCACAATACTACAAGTTCTCATGCAACAATTAATAGAAGATATTAAAAATTATAAAATATTGCAAATAGAATGAATTTTATCTCACCACTTTTTTGTGGCTGAAATCTTGGCACCTTTTTGCCCTTCTAACGAATACCTATAACATGGTTCTATGATGAAGCCAGAATCTCTATCATATACTCTGAGATATCGATAAATCTGAAACAATTCAGTAAATAATTTATTTTCACAACATAACAAGAAAACAGCCCTAAAAAATTATTGCATCTTTTTTTAACTACAGTGAAACTTCCCTTAACGGACACTTCTAATTAGCGGACACTTCTTAATATCGGACATTTTTAAAAATATGGGTAACTTTTAACTTAATCGTTAGTTTTAAAATTGATTAACTTTTAACTCTTAATCGTTAAAATATTGGTTAACGATTAAAACTAACGTCAGTTAATTTGGCGGATGCTCGACAAAGATTTGCCACAATGGAAATGCCGGCCGGGTGGGTGGGCCTGACTTGACAACATTCAATATTCCTTAGTTTGGGTTATTTATTGCTTATTGGCTGGCCGGAAGGGATGGGGTATCTAAAGAAAGATAGAACTAGCTATTAGCCCAGATACCTTATACCTGTAGAAGGTACCTGGGCTATTAGCTAACGGTAACGTAAACAAACAAAACAACGCTGTCAACACACCCATCTGTGTCATTCAATTAGCCCTTGGGTATACACATGCCATTATTACAGTTGGATAGTTTTGTTAATTTTTTATAAGTTGTTTAATTGTTTTGCCCTGTTATAGTGATTGACAGTTTTAGATTTTATTTAGTGAGTTAGTGATTTTTAATAGTGAGTTAGGTCTAGTGTAGCAGTATTTTAATTTTTTTACTTTTTAATTTTATTATGTCTTTATTGTGGCGTGTCATTTGCATTTCAAACTTTTATGAACAAATATCATGGGAGGGAAATAGTTTAACATTTAAATGCCTATTGTGTTTACCAAAATTTAAAACAATCAAGGCAATTTCTGCCTCCAATTTAAGGACCCGCTTAAAGGTAAGTTGTGTTTTAGCCGTTTTATGTTGTTGCCTATCCAACTTTTGTCGTCTATTATTGAGATTTGTGTTTTATTATAGGGCATACGTTCAAGAACGTTTACATATATTACAGGGCGTTTGCAAGCATATTTTCAAAAATTCGCCAAATAAACTAATTATATATATATACCAATTCGAAAGTGGTCCGTAGCTTTTTTGTAGAGAAAGGTTCAAAGAATTTATATATGTCAGTAAAAAAGTGATAGATGTAAATTTTACAAAGTTACTAGCCCAAGAAACAAAAAATGTTCAGTAATGAAAGGAAAAGGTTCAACTTTAGACCTACATAAAAAGTAGTAAACATTTTTGTATTTTTTTCAAAACGTACAAAAGTTTTGTAATTTAGTTCTAAAAAGAACTGTATCAATATATTTATCAATTTCAAATTTCTTGTAGAGTGTAGATAAATCAAAGAATTCATTTAGTGGTCCTCGAATCAGAAAATGATATCAAACGAATAAAAAACTCGGATAGATTCCGAAAAATTGCTTCGAATAACAAAACCGCAAATAGCGAAAACCAAATCTTATGAGAAAAGGAAGGTTATGTTCGTGACATATAGAACATTTTAAAACATGTATTAATTGTTTAATACCTATAAATTCTATACATAAAATACAGGCAGTCCTTGTTATCGCCGTCCCGCTTTACGTGATTTCGCTTTTACGAGGTAAAAAAAGTCATTAAACGGTTTAGTATTTAAGGCTCTTCTTTACCTTGAAGAAAACTCCCGAGTGTACAGTATGATTTCAATACAAAAGGCCTGACTCAAGCCGCAAAATCGTTGAAACATGCATTCGTAATACCGTGTTTCGGATTCTATTTATAAATTAATAATCTGGGAAACTACTTTAAGTTATAAAGAAGGCTTTATATTTTTTACGTGTTAGCTTAAAATATGGAAATTATTGCTTAAAACTCCCAAAAAATGCGTTAAAAATAATCGATTTTTACTCATTTAAACTGTTGATTAAAAGGAGTTGCCGACGATTTCTTTCAATTATGAGGTATAAGACAAAAGCACAAAGCCTTTAAGAACAATTTAAGATGTTTCACAACTTTTTAGGTTGAAAAACGGCGTCCGAAACACGTTAGTACGAAGTGCATATTATTGCTGTTTTACGCTCCCCTCAAGGCCAGGGAGATGACCTCAAGGCTCTCATAATTCATCAACGGTCCCGTCGGTACCTCTACCCACCACCTACTTGCTCTGTCATTGTTTGAGTTTGTCTATTTTTAGAACTTATTCAAGCCAAAGCATCAAGCAAAGCCAGTAGCGAAAATATTCTAATCTAAAACTTAGTAAAAACTTAATTTCTTTCGAAATATTTTACTGTAATTTCAATTAATTCTCCCTACAACCGTCCATGTTAATGTTTTTCAACGCCAAGCCATTTCGGTGCGTGTGCAAGAATGTTTTCAAAAATTCGAAAAATATAGTAACTATAAACCAATCTAAAAGTGTTCCATAGCTTTTTGTAGAGAAAGGTTCAAAGAAGTCATATATGGCAGTAAAAAAATGATTGATGCAAAATTTACAAAGTTATTAGCTCAAGAAACAAAAATTTTCAGTAACCAAAGAAAAAAGTTCAACTTTAGGCCTACATAAAAAGTAGTAAAATTTTTTGTAATTTTTTTCATAAATGTAAAAAAGTTTTGTAATTTAGTTATAAATAGAACTTTATAAAAATATATATCAATTTCAAATTTCTTATTTTGAAAACATCAGTTTTTATGTTCCTACCACAAGACTGCTAACAAAAGTAGGCCTAGTTTGATAGTAATTTAAATTTAGGAATGTATCCTTTTCTCAAAAATGAAATATTATTATAAGAAAGTGTAGAGAATAAAGAATTGAACCGTATACTTGTAAATTATTGTTTCACTAAAGTATTTGAATTAGCTTTACTTGAATCACAAAATGAGATCAATCAAATGAAACAAACGTCACACGTGCGTATTGATAAACCTTATGTCGTGCCATTTTTTAACTTTTAACTTTAATCAGTTAATTTTTTTTAACTTTAACTTTAATCAGTTAATTTTTTCAGACATTAACTTTAATCAGTTATTTTTTTCTGGCTTTAACTTTAACTTTCATCAGTTAAATATTTTGGTTAACTTTCCCAAGTCTGTCCGATAGGTTAGTCGAAACTTCCGAATTACAAACAGCGGAGTATAAAATATTGCCCTTTTCTAAGAATTGTAGATGTCTCGAAACATTCAATGCAATGTTTGTTCATTATTTACCAGGAAGTTGACGTCCTGTTTACCAGGAATTTGACTTCCTGGAAACTAGGTTTCTTTTCTTTGCGCCATTTAATAACAGTGGTGGTTAAAACCTTTTACAATTCAGTTTGAATCAAGTTACCATGAGAACAATGTGTATTGCGATGTCTCTGAAACGAAAGCGTTTAACTTTAAGGCTCGGTTCTAGCTGTCGGCCATGTTGGCTGACACTCCATAACACCAATGTTAAATTAAAATCCAAATTTTTCCTTTATTTTTTAACGGATAATTATGAACGATATGTTATTTTAAAGCTACATGGCCAATATGCATGCAAATGGCTTTTTCAAAACTAAGAAAAATATTTTGTTTAATATTTATTAATAATTTAAAACATTGATTTTTAATATTTTTTTATGATGTCACTAAACGTGACATATTTTTTATATTTTTTTTTAAACGCTATTTGAACAATTGCGGGTTTTAAATGGATTTAGGCTGAGCAATGTCCGCGTAACCTATCGCCGCTATAGGGAGTCGCAGGTTGCTTTCTGTTTTACTAGAACCGACCCTTAAGCGAAAAATGATCATTTACACCCTTTTTTAGTGTAAATGATTAATAAATAATGACTGTTATTTAATTTAATAATTTGTGTTTTATTGTGCATTTTTGTGAGAATAAACCATTATTCCTGTTTTTTACACAACACTAATACAGTAATACAGTAGGCCCTTATGAAACAATTACAATATTTATTTCACTTTTATTATCGACCATGTACAGTATGAATTTTTGCTTTGTTACACAGCAGATTAACTGCTAATTGTACATCAACAGTACAAACATCTCTCCTAATAGCGGATACTTCTCAATAACGGACATTTTACATGGTCCGAGCAGTGTCCGTTATTTGGAAGTTTCACTGTGTAACTAATTTCAAATTGCCAAAAGTAGCTCTGCTTGTTTACTTTTATTTTACACCTTGGCTTTTACAACAACAGAAATACTTTTGATACCAAAAATGTAAATTAATTAATTTAAAACAAGTAGTTTAAAAATGGAAGTAATGGCCTATTTATTAACCCTCCAACTGTTAATCATTTTTTCCTTAATGTTGGGCCATTTTCGGCACTTTTACAAGCATAATGAAAATAAAATATAAAACCTTATATTATTATACATCATTTTAATCAGAAATAACAGTTCTACAAGTATGTATAATAAAAAATCACATACTTTAATTTATGTACATGAAGTTGACATTTCAAAAAAACTATCGTTTCACCATATGTACAAATGTTTGCTCTCACTAAAAATCACTAAATATCATTTTAACAATTTTTTTAAATAGACATTTTGTTTTGTTTTTTATATTCTTTTAGAAAATATACACTTTTTTTACTAATATGAAAAATTAAAAAAATTTTTTTTTAACTGTACGGTAAACATAGGGCCTATCTCTTTTTCTGGTTCTGGGTGATTACACTCTAACCCAGAGAATAGGATTTTGCAAAGTAGGCCTAGTTGGAACATTTACTGGTGAAATTGTCTTGACAGGACTAGATAAAATATCATTATCTTGATTTATTTCTTCACTATCTGTCATCCCTTCAAAGTTTGGAATATAATCATCATCGTTGCCAGACGAAAAGTCTTCCAAAGAAACGTCGGTCGTTTTTTTTTTTTTTTTAAAGCGAAAAACCTAGGTGGTTTTCATTGCCTTAAACGTCGGTCGAAAGGAATATCTTCAGCTTCTAAGTCACTCCCATTATCACTATTAATTAATCTATTTCACTAGACCTCAATGTATCACGCATAGTAAAAACATACAAACAAAAGTAATAAAAACACGCTAATTCAACACAGAAGTAAACAAGCCTAGCGGAACCAGCTGTTGCATAACAAGTTGGTTTTTTATTTTAAACAGCTAGCATTCTTTTTACAAATACGATATCAATGTGGCATATGTACTAATAGAAAGCCTGATATCTTCTGTATCGATCGATACTAAATACAATATGTTCGCTGAAAAATGATCCGGTAACTCGGTGCATTTTACAAATCACTTACACAACATCGATGCATCGACATTTACCATTCGCGTGAACCGTATTAACATGTAACAGTTGGAGGGTTATAAACCATGCAAATATTGCGCTGGTTGTCACAAAATATTTTCACGATAGGCCTAAATACCAACTGCATACAGCACATAAAATACTGAGCTTAACTTGTAAACGTCAACACAAATAATAAGTTTATTTACTCAATGACAATGTCATCATTTGTAGTGATGTACAAGCAACAATAAACAAATCATAACTACTAAAATATACTTCGCTTTATTTACTTAAAAATTTTTTAAATAAAACTATTGTCAGAGTATCTGAAAAGTGATTTAATAGTTTTATTAAAATATAATACATACATGTTCTTCCAACCGTTGCTGTTGAAGTTTATTGCGTAAATGAGTTGGTGTGCGCGGCATCCACTCCCCTGACAACAGCCTTTTATAAGCTTTCTCATAATTTTGTGTTTGAATAAATTCTTCCATGATGCTTTTCAGTTCTTCCTTGTTAGCTTTCAGAGGCCGATACCTTATACAAACAAAAATAGGTTTTCTAACTTGCATTTATATAAATTTATACATAAATCAATATATATAAACATACTTTACTTAAATTTAAACATATGATATTATGTCATTTGTATTTATAAGTTCTTTAAATAATTTTTATTATTCTATAATTTTAAATACCAGCTTTTTTAAAGGTAATATATTTTCAAAAATATAATAAAATACATAATCATAAATTACTAACTTTAAATGTAAATATTATATATTATGTAATTATATTAATATTAGAGGTTCTAACAATTTTAAAATAGGCTAAGTAAAATATTATCTACCTAATACTCATTTTATGTGTAACAAATCCTAGATATGGATCGAGAACCAATGAAGTGGCTAGATCATCATTTTCTGAAAGCTCTTTTGGCGTCATTGCTGTTGGTTGCATCTTCAAGTTAAGATGCCGAATCCCCGAATCAACAACCATCCTGGCTCCACCTGTTATAAAATAGCCACAAATTTAAATTAACACTAAAATAAGGCAATTTGTTTGTAACACAAACTTTAATACGTGCATCCCATTTGTGACGTCGACATATAATCCCATAGTGAAGTGTATATTACAACTTCAAAATTTGCTTCAAAATTGAAATTAGATTTGATGGATTTAAAATTTACACTATTAAAGGTCTGCTCCAGTAAGCGAGAAGCAACCGCAAACGCAATCGCTTCTCACTATATCCCTATCTAAATAGTGCAATTTCTTGCAGCTGAACGCTTTGACATTGCTTCATTTCAAACCATTTTATAGATCCATCTTTTGTAATTGAGTGCTGAAAAAAAAAAACTGAATATTCTTTATAAAATTGCGGATCCCGCTTGTGATTCAGTTTTAATTATAAATTTGGTATTGTGTGAAGAAAAAAGTTCAAACTTGGTTCTTCAAAAATGACAATTGAAAGGGATTTAAAAAAATGTGAGTCATAAAACGGATGCGTATTGTGACTGCGGTTAAAATGAAACCTTAAAAACAATTTTATGATAAAAAATAAACGAAATAAATGGTTTTAAATTTAACATTTCTCTTACGGGACAAAAATCCAAAATGGCCGCCACTACAGCAGACTCTTAAGACATTTAAAATAGCGTCCAACTTAATAATAATGATAAGGAACTCTAGTCTGGTACACAGACGGGTCTTTGATGGGCACGCATTACCAAGGACAAACATCAGTGCGAGTCGGGGATTGAGTCTATCTTTTGTAATTGAGTGTTGAAAAAAAAACTGAATATTCTTTATAAAATTTTGGATCAGGCTTGCAAATTATTTTTCATTATTAATTTTTTATTTTGTAGGAAAAAAATTCAAACTTTGTACTTAAAAAATGTCAATTATAAAACAAACCAAAAGCATTTAAAAAAATGTAAATTGCAAGACGGATGCGTATTGTGACTGTGCTTAAAATGAGACCTTGCAAACAATTTTATGATAAAAAGTAAACGAAATAAATGGTTTGAAATTTAACATTGCTCTTACAGGATAAAAATCCAAGATGGCCTCCACTACAGCAGACCCTTAATAACGAATAGTTAGAACAAACGTAATAAAGACCTACAATGTCAACATGTTCATTTCCGAATTATTTATTTGAAATACCAATGTTCGAAGTATATTGCCGCTTAGATAACAACACCGCCTATCTAACAGTAACTTTACAAGGTACAAATGTATGTCTATTATAATGCTATTTTTGAGGTGAAAACTTCTACAGGCGCACCGCGTCCAAAAGATTTTCCGGGCGGTGATCGGATTTTACCGTCACACATTTTACCGCCAAGCTCTACTATATATAGTAGGCTAGGCCTACACATAGCAGAGTAGGGTATATAGTTTACTTGGTAATGATTCTGAAATGGACATTGTGCTACCTCTTTTCATACGTTGTTTTAAAATAGTTTGCTTGGTAATACCTCTGAAATGGACATTGTTCTTCCTCATTTTGTAAATTGTGTTAAAATAGTTTTCTTGATAATACCTCTGAAATGGACATTGTGCTTCCTCATTTTGTAAGTTGTGTAATAATAGTTTACTTGGTAGTGTTAAAATAATCAAATTTCAGATTAAACCAATATGACCAACGATTTATATTCATTACAGCTTCTGTCGGCAGTCCCACGACTGCTTTCTTTTTTTTATTTCTAAAACAACATTTTGGATACTGTTTTACTATTGAAGAAAATCTTAATAAATTGACTATGTTAGGCAGTATTGGTTCTTTATCGAGTTGTAGATATAGCCTGTAAATAATTGTAACTAGGCAGTTTATTATTGTTTTTATAGACCCTTAGTTTAGTTTGGCAGTTTCTATTTAAAAACTCTGTAGATTGGCGATATAGTTTTTTAGAAGTATGCTTTGTGTACTTAGGGCGTTGTGCTTTTATGCAATGGTGGTGCTATCTCTAAAATTTTTGACGTAAACATTGTATTAGTCGATACAAAATGCCAGACTGCGTTGGAACCAAAAAGTAAATTTTGTTAAAAATGTCAGTCAGGCGGTACAGTTTGCTAAGTGACAATATGGTGACAAACAAATTCAGCTAAGAGCAAACACTAACAATACTTAGATTCTGTCTAAACATATATTTAAAAAAAGAGAATAGAAGGTTATGTAATCTTGATAGAGAATAAAAACAGTCATTACATAACGTTCAGTCAATGTTCATGTGTAGATTTTAAGTGTGTACATTTTTCATTTTTTTACAACAAAACTAATGGTATTGTTTTACCAAAATTAAATTAGGCCCTAATGTTTAAATTACATTTAGGCCTAATTATTTATTATATACTAGTGGACCCGGCAATGCTTCGCTATTGCTTGATTTACCTAACCTAAAATTATATTCAGTTTTTGATCCAAATCAGTTGTTGATCAAAATCAGCTGTTGATAAAAATCAGCTGTTTTAAGCTTTTCATACGAACAGCTGTTTTTGTGCCCCTGATAAAATCAAAAGAAATCTTTCTTCTTCTTCCTTAAGATTGACCTTCCATAAGATTAACATTGAAACTTAGAGGGCCACTGGAGCGTAGCCCTAATGTCCTAGGACTTCGGTAAATGGCCTAAAACCTTCCCAGGGTTAACCTGTATTACTATGCAAAATTTCAAAGCAATCGGATGGACGGTTTGGTAACGCATAAAGGACAAACATACAAACAGACAAACGTACAAACAGACGGACATACATTGAATTTTATATTTATTATATATGAACAATTGGATGGTTGGTTGCCTTAAAAAACCAAGAGTAGCTTTAACCCTTTTACGGTTTTTAGTTGATGCCGGTAAAACGCTTCGAAAGTGCTACTGTCGATCATAGTCGATGCAGCAATCAATGTCTAATTTCAATCAATTTAATGTCGACTAAAGCTGTCGGCTAAAGCTGCTATCTATTGACAGGTCATTTAACTAATATTTTAAGCACCTGAGAGAAACAATATTCATTACAAATATTTTCTAACAACGAAATTGTATGTAGTAAATTTGTAAATAGTATACAAATAAGTGCAATCTGACTAAATATTTTAGAAAAATAAGACATTTAGTTAATTGAGAAACGACAAAAACGTGACCTTACCTTACCAAAAGATTCAGAATAAAAGTAAGTAAAAATCATAATTATTTGCTATATAAAATTTATTTTTATTATTAAAAACAAAGTATAAAAAACTTGTACTTTAATTAGAGGGGGACAAAAATTAGCATTTTGGAATAAAAAAGTAGTAAATTTAATCAACATTAAGGGGTTAATGTGAGCTGCTGCCTAGCACAAGTGAGCTGGAACAGTGATTTCTAATAGCAGGTTATACAAACCTTAGGCAATAATAATAGTAATAGATCTACAGCATTATTTAATGTATACATAATGAAGTAGCCTAATTAATATTTCGATACATTGTGCGAGTACCTCCAACAGCATTGCTAAGTCAATTTTATTAGATTAGGCCTATATAACAAAAAAATCTGCTACTAATAATGCAGTAGGCCTAGTTAAATAAATTTGTAGGCAATTTTGTATCAAGATGAATATAATAATCTTTTAAATCACTATGCCCAAATGAAAGACAGCCATATAATCTATCTAGCGTATATATATATATATATAAATACAAGATTTTAATCTGGTCTTAGAATTACTGTAGTAAATTATTCACTTTTATGATTTGTTTATAATTCATACTCCTTATTAGTATATATTTACAGAATAACACCAATGTAATACAACCTAACCTGTTCAAGGTGCCATCCATTCTTTATACAAGTTTACATTTGAAATAACTCAAGTAAAAAGTATGAAAATAAATTGTTTAGTGGAGTTTGTAACCCCAACATACAAAACAACTTGATTTTATAACTAAAAACTCATTCAACAACTAATAAATTATTGAGATACACATGATTTAACCATATTTTTCAAACAAGAATCTTAAGCAAATTGCAATATCTTTAAATTAGCCTAGTAAAACTAGTTGGCATTTTTTTAGTGCATTTAACTTACCATGGCACTGGTTACCATGGAAACAGTAGGCTTATTTTTTAACATAAATTATTCTCAAAATGTACACTTCACTGCCTCTAAAAATGCAAATCAAAATCACCATTAATCAATGTTATAGAAATTAGAAAAGAAAATATGCAAAATACAGGTTTATGATAGGCTAGTAAATTTTCAGCTATTATTGCTGGGTTTGGAATGAACTTAAGAAACTACACATTTCATAAACACCAAAAACAAAAATCATCCCTTCAACACAGCTAGTACATTTTAATGAAAACAATATTACGTACTTCGGTATACCTAACTTAATTAAACATATTAGCCTATTGAATTTAATATTATATTACAGGCATATTATTGTTTAAATATATTTGTCGCATTAGCATAAGGAAAACTAATGTGTAGCCTATATACATCACTAGATGGAAGTGCAAAAGAATAGAGGTTAGTTTAGAGGTAGGTTTGAATTATATAGGCTATTTAACTTTATACATTTTTAACATACGGTATATGCAATTTTGGGTCAAATTTACGCCACCTCATGTAGGCCTATTGATCAAGTTAGTATAGATAGAATCAATTAGAATGGCGTGTAGGAAGGGTAGTGCGAGAGAGACTGAGTACCTATTCCACCACATTTCCCCTACCGAGGCTAGGCAGCTTTATACAGTCAAGTTTATAGACTATGGCTTTATACACACCACATTTACAACACAGCCACGCAGGTCTGTGCAGATTTGATACTAACTGTAATTTTTTTACTATTTGACTGAGAATGAAGTTGGTGGGAGGCGGGCTTTCCTGCACATGCGTAGCCCGCTCGCCATTCTAAATGTGTTGTACTACATCATTTCTTTCTTTCATAAAAAAATATCGTCATCTGCAAAGATATCAGCAGGGTGGTCCTTGAAAACTTAAACCAAAATTTTCCAATTTACGTTAATATCAATTTTATTGTAAACCTGATTTATTCAGTAGCTAAAAATGGCTGAACATTATTTATTAAAACCCACTATTCATAATTTTGTCTCATTAGTACTGTGTACCGGTACTGTTATATTTTGACAAAAAAAGTTGTCAATTTACTTTTTTTTTCAATTTTAGTGGAGCAATTGTTTCAGAATAACTTCAGAAATATTAGATGGTTTTCTGGCATTATGTAAAAATAAATGGTCACCGTCCAGAAGATTCTTATTTTTACTACCGTAACTAATATTGATTTAATCTGTCATACTTATTCTTCTTCTTCTGTTTGTGTTTATTTAAGATGAGTTTATTTACCTTTTAGATATAATAAAAAATATAGAATAAATTAAAGGCTACCGGTACTTAACTTAAGACATGTAAGCTTATCTCAATGTTCTCTCTCTTGAATAATAACAAGATTTCAACTTATCAAAATGGGAAACAATTAAATTGGACAATTAACTGGAAACTTATTTGCCTATATAGATAGGGGAAAAATTTTATGCAAGAAGCCTATTTCCTTTGTGTAAAAAAATGTTCGAAGTAGGCCTAGGGTTTAGTAATAAAGTTGCAGTACTTAATTATTATTGCTTATTTTCTTAAATTATTAAGTTAGGTAGGTCTTATAGGCCATAATAAGCATTACCTAGCCCACCACAATGTTAAAGTAAAATCTTTGGTTGTAAAAGAATACAACTTCATCCTTAGAATTTTAGTGATTTATATTACAAATACGTTTACGCGATGTAAATAAAGATTGTCAAAAGAAAAACTTAATTCGGTTATAGTGTTGATTATTAGGCTAAAACTACTTATTCTTTACAGTCTTATAACACTGTAATACAAAATATGAAAGGGAGTGCCTATGACATTTATAAAACTAACCTCTTCATGAATTTAAAATAAAATGTCTATATTCAATTATACAACATAAAATATATTCTAACTTATAATTATAAAAACTAATTAGGCTTAAGAATAATATATATAAAAGTGTTTTTCAGGTACATGGTGTTATGATTTTCTGGTTTTAAATGTATTCAGTGTGGTAAGGTTTCACACAACTCAAAATAGTTTGTTTACACAAGGGATTGGGCCTTACAATTTTTGTTTTGATTTTTAAATATTTTTTTTGGATCAATTATCAAAATTAAAATTATAATTACTTTAGCTTGGGGTTTCATAACATTTTACGTATCACAAATAATGTACTTTTAATTCAAAACATATTGGTAAATATCAATAGTACGGAGGATATTATTTGGAAAGAGGGATGTGGTTGTCAACCTTCTCACCCCACCCCATTAAATAATCATGCACTATTTAATTGAATATAGCCTCAATACCACATTTTAAATCCGGTTAGACCATATCAATATATTATCAAAGTTTAAAGATTTTGTAGGAAGTGATATGATTACCAACAAAAATATATTATTTAAAAAACATTGGAATTCATAAATGACAAGACAGCCATGTCCGTCTTCTCAACTGATGGTTAAAACACATAAACGACTGTTTTCTAACTCGTTGTACATAATGTAGTAAAGCATGTACTCACCACTGTTGTTCAAAATTTAACTAATGAACTATAAATTATAAGAAGAAAGTAATAAAACGTTTATTTAATACATAACATCCTCAAGAATTACAAAATTAAGAACAAAGTTTCTATCAGTGAAAGACGCTAAAATCAATCATGGCAGTGCGATCGCAGAAATGAAACTGATTAACAGCTGATAAATATTTTAAATATTCTATTTAAAATTTAAGTTCAATAATATTATAATCTGTTAACAATGTAAATATTCATTCATTAATGAACTAAAATTGCATTATTCGCAAAAAATTACCAATTAAGTAGATCCAATAGGTACTATTTTTTTCGTACGCGTATTGATACAAATGCCTTGTAAAGCGAAGTGCCGACCTCTTTGGGAAAATAAAAATATTATTTTAAATTTAATAAGTTAAATGAACAGTAAAACACACATGTTATAATATTTATAATTAATAATATTACATTAAATAACTGAACGAGTTTGTGTTGGATTTAAATATTGTAGATATTTTTATTCGATAAAGTATTGTTTGTTGCCATGGCCACAAATAACTTTGTAGATTTCAAGATGACTTTCCTTCAGAAAAAGCTTTTTTTTTCGTTCATTGGGTGCTATTTTAAAGTTCATAATTTCTTCAAAGGCATATTATTGTAATCTACATTTTGTTTATTATTAGTGTGAACATTATGATTAACTAGTCGAGCAAAGGGTTTACCGATTTTCTTTTTATTACCATAGGTACTTCTACAAAATTAATTAAATTAACTTAATTAGGTACTTATTTTTTTAATTAACTACAATAATAATAATTAACCTTGGAAAGCATAAAAACAACTAAGATTCAAAACCAAATTTAGATTTTAATTCAGCATATTAAAAAATCTCCTATGACTGTCTTTGATGTTTATTAATACAGTATTCATTGTTTTTGCTTTGAGATTGTCCAATACCTTACTTGATTCTATAACAATATTTCAAAATAGGGCTAGGCCTATACTAAAAGACTGCCACTCTTGCCATTGGCGCCCATATGTTGTTTTCTAGAGGGGGCTAGACCAGGGTAGTGGGATTAAGCAAAAGATAAGTAGTTTGATTAAGGGGGTATCTCCCTGGCAAAAGAGGGATTCAGGGAAATTTTTGACCTCCTCCGGAAAACATTTAAGTTTTGGGAAGCCAAGATGTGGCTGTTTTTGCCCCAAAAAGTTCCCGTCCTGACCCTGTTGAAAAATTCAATCCTGTTGTTAAAATACTGCTCATAATACTAGCGAAAATGCTTGAAAAACCCACTGAATTGTATTGTATTCTATATCAGTAGCCGTTTGAAAAAAGATCGAGCTTATCAAACTCAAATTGCTCAAAACTAGTTCTAAATCAAATTTCGTTTTATTTAACGTAATAAAATTTGAAAAATTTAACCTTAGAATCAATTATGATGACCGACAATTCTTTTAATATTCCCCATGTAATATTTATGAGCTGTTTGAAACAAAAACTAATTATCAGTACACTACTGATTTTACACACAAAATCACCAAAAGACAGGGCCACGATGGCCGAGGCTGTTAAGGCGTCAACGCTTTAACAATCGTCATGGCAACCATCAATGGAAAAGTTCCGGGTTCAATTCCCATTGACCCCGAATAATTTTCTAAATGGTTTCTTAACAGACATCGTTGGCTGTGGTTCGGATTCCACGTAAAACTGTAGGTCCCGTCTTCATTAGCCTTAAGTGCAAAACAGCAGGACGTTAAACACAAAAAAAAAAAAAATCACCAAAAGACAATACAATCCATCGAACAATGTGATTTCACACTATACCAGGATGGATGAATTTGAATTTGGCAGAAAACCAATTCCACCCAAGGAGCACCCTCTCATTCCACTCTTCTATAAGTGAAAATAATGTTCATGTTTGAACTCTTGTAAGAAAACAATACATATAATATGTAAATCTTCTTCTCCTTCTTCTTCTAATGGCTCCTTCTGGCTCATGCCATCTTGGATCTTGGATCTCGCCTCCAGGAAAATCCCTTCGTTCGGGCTTCTCTCCATCCGGACCCTTGCAGATCAGTAGTAGATGATCCTTGTCCATAATAAACATGGAGTCCAAATCTTGCGAGCAAATTGTGCACCTGTCCGAGGTTAGTATTTTTATTCTCTATAGATGCTTGGCAAGACAATCATGACCAGTTGCTAATCGGAAATTTGCTACCGATATATTACGTGGAAGCATCCTATTTTCTTTATAAAAAGCTTTGCCCTGCAGTTTATCCTTCATATCATTAAAAGATTTTTGCAATGAGGTTGTTTTTAATTTTCGTATAATTGCTTACAACACCTGCTGGTTTTTGATAATTTTTGTTCCTCTCTTCGCCAAGTCATCTACTGCCTTATTCTCCCACAAACCCAAGTGAGCGGGAACCCCCTGTATTGCGATATTGTTAACATTATTTCTTACTATTTTGTAGTTATGCTTGATATTTTGTATAACTGTCGTGCTTTTTTGATTTGCATTATTCACTATTTATTGCCAATGACTGATTGATATGTAGTCATTGCTATTGCTTGCAGTGATGACTTGGAGTCGACCAAGACTACTATATTCGTATAAATGGTATACATAACATTTTTTAAATTTTTTAGCTGTAAACCACTTCTATGTAATACAATTTTTTAAATAATTGTCTTAAAAGAAAAACACCTGGCTATAATTACTAATATATACAGTTCCCTAAAGCTAGCCATTCACAGTTCAATTTGTAGTCCGACCCAATGTCCGAAGTAGGAGTGTGAATAGATTTTATGGATGACGAGTTGGATGATCGGACGAATCGAAGTCCCAGACTAGCCTTCAAGACTTATTTTAACTTCTGACGGCATTGGACTGTGAGTGGGGTGAGCGTCCAATTGCATCAGTTTAAACTTTGGTCTTGCTGTTGTTTGCCGCGCTTTCTTTTTTCTGTACTTTGTATCTTTTTACTTCTATAATAAACTATATATATAAAATCCAAATACCACTCACTGCCTCACTCATCATGAAATCTCAAAAACCACCGAACGGATTGGAATGAAATTTGGTATGTAGCTTCCTATAGGGCCTTAGGTGCACACTAAGAAAGGTTTTCAAAAAATTCGAAATTTTAGGGGGGTTTGGGGAGGTCAAAGTTACTAAAAATCCCCATAAGAAATACATAGTATAATATATTTATTGATATATTTTTTTGCTTAATATACATTTAACTTTGAATTGTCTATCCGTGCAAAGCCAGATCGGGCCAGCTACCGGGAGAGTAGTTGTTTGTATGTACAAGTGATGCAATGTATGCAAACCGAAATGCTTGTAAGCATCTTCGCTTCACAGTACTTGACGCGATCAATAAATCATTTCTTAACCCGGATCTTTTTTCATTTTTTTGCGAGGATAAGGCTAGAAGGCACAGTTCCACCTTCTTCTCTTTCTAATTATTTGCATATACATGCATATTTGCTCTTTCTTTATATATTTGTTGGACATTTTGATACAACTGCCATGATGTACAAGGAAATAAGACTGAATTGGAAACGTTAGTTGGATAGTAAGTTGGAGCGTGAGTGGTGAAACGCATCCAACTAGGACGTCCTACAAATCGGACCATGAGCTGAAGAGCCGTGGCCCTCTCTGCCCCCGAGCATTATATAAATAATATAATGAAGCTTACTAAAAACAACAAACAAAAATAGTATTCAAAACTCATTGTTTTGTTTAAACAACTCAACTCAAGAGGGTTATTAAATTTATAGATTAATTTGTTTCTGTCAATATTAAAATTTAACTCAAGTACAGTACTGTAATTACATACTGGCTTCTATAAACTAAAGGGATATCATATTGATTTATCATATTGATTTAATATTTCCTTTAATGCATAAATTAATATAATTCAGATTGCAGCTTCTTTCTTATGATATTGGTATTCTATTTGGATGTGTAAGAGGTCACAAATTATCAATAGACATTCCATTTATACAAAAAGGTTACAAAGAAAGTTTGAAAATATGATAACAATTTAACAATACAATATAATAACAATTTTTTAAAAACATATTTTACAACAAAACTAGCTTTGCTCTAAAAACGATAAGACATGTGAATTTATAGAACCTAAAATTGATTCAAAATAATTAAATAATTTATAGCCTAAGAAATATTATTGACTCAGTATTCATGCTAAACCAGGATCACAAAAACAAGATAATATAGCAGTTAATGAAAAGGGAAAACATATAGTAAGCTATGTAACTTACAGTAAAAATTGAATGAAAATACACACAAGGATTGAACAGGTGTTACATTCGACAATGCATAATAAATATAATGATGAAATATGAATAAGAGAAATAGAAGGAAATAGTTTTACCACCTTCCTCCAATACACCTATTTATTTGCAGCCTCTCTCTATATTAACTGCACTTTTGAAGGCTGCTGGTTTGTCATTGAAGATGTTCACCTGCGATGGAAATATGGAATGAATTACCATTTTATAGTAAGAAAGAGCTTAAACTCCTTACACTCAACCAATAAAGATCTTATTAAATGAACATTTTAAAGGGTGGTGTATTGGTATAGGCGCTGAAATGCTGTGGCTAGATTTTATAACGTGTAACAAATCCCTTTGGGACATAAAGAATACGTCTCCCATTTGCGCCTAAGGAATGCCAATGACAAAACTAAGTGAAGATAACGGTGGAGCATATACAGTACCTACGAATTTGTGTATATAGAAACTGTATTATTTGTGAAAGTGATGACGTTGATTATGTTGCTAGTGAATCAAAAAATTCTAGTGCAGGGGTTCTCAACCTTTCTCTGTGCCCCAACTTTAGTCACTGATGTGAGGTCACACATCCCCCCCATACCACCACTATAATATGTGGTTAATACAAATAGTACAATTGGAATTCGAAACTGAAGCTGCTGGTTAGGATAGCTGAAGCCGGTTATTAAAAGAAAATATAGATAATTTCATTAAAAAAATTAATACAATTCATAACTTTATGTTGAACATATTATTATTACAACACATGAAATCAAAGACCTACATACAAATTTATTTATACTAAGATTTATTTTAGGTTGGGATGTAACACCAGTCATTTTCACAACATTAATGAGAGGGCTGGCACTGTTTGTGTTTGACAATATTTTGAAAATTTTACTTTTTTAATACACCCATCCCTCCCTTGAAATCCTTCTATGCCCCCCAGGTTGAGAACTTCTGGTCTAGTTTAAATTGTCAAAATATCTATTTCTGAGGGTAACCAGATCTTCCAACAAAATTGAATTTCTTCTTTCCATTTAACCGGTGTCATTAGTGAAGCTCGAAACATTGTTTGTAAAACATCAGTCAAGTTTTGGGAATTACTGTTTCCAGATAAAATGCTTTAATTAAATTGCAAAATGATAAAATGGAATTAGTCACAAATAGAAAACATTTACAATCTACCAATGCAAAATCTAAAAGAAACAATAAACAAGGACAGAAGATCATGCTGAAAGTGTCAAAGCCACATGTGCATTTCCACATTATCTGGTGAATGTGGGAACGTGGTGTATCTAAAAATGCTGTAAAACAAACTTTTCATAATGTAAAAGTAGATTCATTTAATTTCTGATTAACATTATAAACTACTAGCTGACCCGTGCGAATATTTCGCAAGTTCGGAGTAGGCCTACATTTACCTGATTTAACACGTTGATTTAATTCAGTTAATTAAGTTTATTTATTTACATTGGTTTATAAATAACAGTTTCCCTATACAATCTTACAGTGTAAACAATCTAACTAACAGCTGTCATGCTAGTTAAACAGATGGTTAGTAGATGGCGCCTTTCATTAGGAACATACAGAGTATAATATAAAAGTTTTTTAAATCAATTTTTGTTATTAAAACATGAATTTTAAGCTGTTTGTCTATTTTTCCCGTGTAGTGGTTAAGGAAAGCTTTAAAATGATGCCTCATTCATGTAATTTGATGATGTATTAAGGAAGTTATGGCGTACCGACAAAAAAATAGTCTTGAGAAATAATATATGCGATTCTTGACATTATAAAAATTTAGTTTAATAAACGTATTAACTTTATCTCCTAATATTGAATTACAACATATATATTATTGTCCTAGCATATATTACCTACTAAAAATTTTTGCAGATTTTTTGTTTGTTAATATGTATTTGTTTTGATTTTCTTTTTACATTTAGAGGTATTTCAGCTGCAAAATATAGTTTTTAAGAAAAATAATAAACTGTAATTAGTTTTTAACATTAAAAATAGGAATTTGAATTTTTGTTTGTTGGATCTAATTGAAACAATAATATTTTGTATTTTTTACTATACCAAAATTTTTAATATATAAGGTGTGGTATGTAAAATGTTCAAAATGTAGGACAAGTTTTAAATAATTAGTTATTATATTTTAAATTTATTCCTTCATTAGTAAATACATAAAATATATACTTTGGTCCTCCAGACCCATGTATGACTTGAGTGCAACTTTTCTCAGGTGTGGCAATTATACGGGTTAATTGTTCTATTTATTAATAGTTTTGAATTTCACTAAATTTTTAATTTGCCACAAGTGTAAACACAGCTTAAAGTTGTTACTACCAACATTGTTAAAAGTAACCTGAAAATGTTCAAACATTGTTACTAACAGAAAGGTTCTTTCAGAATTCAGATTAAGAATGTTTAACATTCTTTGGTGTTACCCAAAACTTGTGGATAACATAATTATTTGTGTTATTAACACGTCAAAAGTGTTATAACATCAGTGTTACAAATATGTGTGCTATGCGTTTCTCTAGAACAAAGTTAGGAAACATTGTTAGTGACTCGTTTTGTTTCCTAAACGCAGCTATATCTATTAATATTTTAAACTAGTCTACTGAATAATCAAAATAAATTAAATTGTGTGCAAAGTTATAAATCATTTTGCCTTCATTAGTTCTAATATCATCTGAAACCCTAAATGTAACTTACGTATCCTCTTTTAAAGTAATAGATATATTTTTGGTTGGTTGTATTCTGTAATACTTATTTTAATACCGTACTGAACTTTATTTAGATCATTTAGGTCTTACGACACTTATTTTCAAATAATGTATTGAAATTAAATGTCGCGCAAACACCAATCATCTGGTAAACCAATGCCTTCTAAGGAAGCACTCTAGAGTTAATAAATCAGGAAGAGGCGGTTCATGGAAGAAACAATTGCAAATCTATGTAATATAATAATATGTGTCACAGAATATATAGTTACAACTAAAAGAAAAATAATTTGTTTATGAATTTAATTAATAAAGGTTCACAGTAATATACACAAAGTAATTTGGTAAATACATCGTTATTCCATTATAAATGATTAACGTGAAGTTGTTTTTTTAACTTCAACCGTATTTAATTAATTTGTATGCCAATAAGCTCCATCATCAGTTAAGGATAAAAAAAAATTAAAATGTATAATAGAAAATTTTGGAAAGCATTTCTAGGTTAGGCCTATAAAATTATAATTTTTTACAGTATAATACCACTACTATCTACTATCACTATTGTACTCTAACGACAATGGGCGGGTTCAAAGGAACTGCACCTCAACATTTGCGAAATTCCTTAACTGTTGGTAAAAAATATCAGCTGTTTCCTGACATCTGACAAATAAGCGGTTCATTTTGTCAATAATAAAATAATAATAGTTTTAATTTTAGAGAAAAATGTTTTGGGAGTCTTTGTTTTTAAAATGTACACTTTGTTTACGGGTTTACGGTGACTTAACCTAAATTAACAATGCCTGCAACTAACATTTTAGTATAACGGCTAATTAATTTTCGAATAAAATATTCTAAACATGGAAGTAAGTACTGTAATAGGGACAGTGAAACCTTTTGTAACTTTCTAAACATAACTAAGTTAGAAAGTTGCTTGTTAGTGGTAGAATTTCTGTTGAGTTCTTGATACTGTTGAAGTAACGTTTCTTCTTAGGACTATTATTATTTTACAAATATTTAAACTGTTTTATAGTTTATTGAAGAAATCAAAGCGGATTTATTTACATAGGTAGTAAGTTAAAGGAATAATAAATTATTTTGTTTTATTGGGTTAGGCTACTAAAAAGTTTATGTAATCTAGCTTTCATAATAGAGTAATACAAGGCATTTTTTTATTTCAAATGGAGTTGAACTTAATAAAAATTGGATTCACTGTAATAACATTGGCTATTGTTATCGTGGGAGGTTTGATAAATAACTTTGAAAAACATCTTCCAACATTTATAGTGCAAACTTTTCGATACGGAAAGTTTTCTCATAAGTCTAAAGGGTCGTTATCATTTCTGAAACCTGTTGAAGTTCCAAAAAGGTAAGAGCCATACAAATGTGTAAATCAAAAGCATAATTCAATATTGTAGTTCTAATTTATTTACAGTGCATGGTAGTTTAGATATGGTAGATAAACTTTTAGAGAAGTACTGTAACAAGTAAGGGAACTGTAAATGTAAAAGTTCCTTTAAGCGTGACCATCACTTCTTAAGAAGACATGTCATAACCTAACCTGATGATGCTGTCTGTGGCAGCAAAATCTGTAGCCTAAGGTGACCAAACGTCCCGTAAAAACGGGATTGCCCCGTTTCACTTTTTCAAATTACTGAAACTTCTTAATTTATAATATAACTTCAAGTAATATTTTGGATCAAGTCATTATGCTGTCATGTGTGATAGTAGCTACGGCTAGGCTAGACTCTGTGTAGTGTGGGCCTAGTTCTATTGGCAGTAGTGAAGTGGGCCCCTCCCTCATGCTGATGAAGCTGCACAGACGACAGTGAGCGTGAGTGTTAAGTTTCTCTGCCAGCCTGCCAGAGTCAGAGACATTTGGGTGCTGAACTTTATTCTTTAATTTTATAATATTGTCTCATAGTGACACTAATTATGCCCAAATGTCAACAATGTAAGTTTATACATGAGTATTTCAAAGAGTGGGACTATATTAAAAAGACACGCTATAACAATGAAGCCGAGTTATGCAAAAAAAAAAAAAAATAGGTAGCACATCCAGCACAAACCGAGTACAATACGGCACAAGAGTTTAATTTTTATTCGTGAAAAATGGCAGAGCTAATGTTTTTAGCAAAATTTGTTTTTTGCTCATATACTCATCATTCTTGCGAATTTTTAAAAACAAATTTTTGGCACAAGCAGCACAAAGATAGTACAACACAGCCCAACTTTCATTTTTTGATTTGTGAAAAATGGCGTGGCTAACTTCAGGGACATGATTAGTTTCCGGGGAAGCCCGGACCCCTCTTTAGCTGGAAGGTATACCATCGAGACCACCCTTGTGTGTGTACCGTTTTTAGCCACTACTCTAGAGAAAAGTACCTACAAGAATACTATTGACTTAATACAAGGTACTGGCATGTTAATTAATTTTTAGTAGTTCTAAGGCTAAACAATGAATAATATTTCTTCATTTTCTTGAAATCATCAAAAGAATTTAAAAATTTATCGTGATTTTACAGACTCCTTTGGAACAAAAAGATATTTCATAGAAATATCCTTCCAATGTGTCTTTTCTCAAACTGGCATTTTTTTATTATTTTAAACAACTAACTACTGTTTATGTAGGGGAGACCTACAATATCAACGGTCACTTTAGCAAACTTTCTTTTATTAATTTATGTAGAAAAAGTTTCTAGTCATTGATAAAAGATGACAGAAGTTTATAGTTGTATAAGTATTTTTTTGCTATCTAGATATCACTACTTAACAGATTTGCTTTTAGATATGATATTCATTTCCTGTTATATATTTTGTGAATAAAACATTAGCTTGGTGGATGTGTTTTAGATGGTTTCGTCACTTCTATGTGTTTGCTGGAGTTTGGTCCACAGTGGGTCTGGTTCTCTGTGTCTATGTATATTTCTCCATTGGACAGCTGCCAGATTTTCTCTTTAAAACTCTTGATATTACTGGGTCCTCGCAACGTAAAGCCGGAGGTATGTTAAAATATTAAAAGTCGTTTAAGGTAAAACTATAATTAAGAGATGTTTTGTAACTTTTAATTTGAAAATAAAAAATAAGATAAAATAATTCGAACACACAGTTAATTAAACTGCTGACGTGAGTTAAGCGAATTCCAAAATTAAGTGTATGTGTTAGGGTTTGAACCAACTATTTGGGAAATTGGAAACCTCACGTAGGCGCTGAATAGCTGCTTGGCCTAGCTCATGCCCTGCTTCGTTCCGCTTGCTGCGGAAAAACTTACTTTGCGAGTTTGTACCTCGACCTTGCGGCCTCAGATTATGGACGGTTTCGCTCCACTAGTATGCATCCCAGCTGCCGGCCCGGGATGAGAAGCTGCCCCCATGCGGGTTTGAACGAGATAATTTTTAAGGTATTTTACGTCTTGATCGATTTTGGAGGAACCAGGCTGGCTATAACGTCGTGAAAAGAATCAAAATATGCTGAATTATCTCCTTCATTTTTTTTTTAGATAAAACCAAAAAGAGTTTAATTCTACTACAAAAAATCTCATAACATTGTTACTTCCGGTCAAAAAACGTGCTTCCGATTGTTGGATCTTTTGCCTAACAATCTAAGCGACTTAAAAAAAACAACGGGTGTAACAAATTTGGAACAAATCGGACATAAGAAGATGGCGTTACAGTTCAAACACACACATACATATAATTTTTAATAACGCCCTAAATCATGTTCTGCAGACCATGATCAGTGCTCATTGACCACTCCTGGCATAAGATTCGCTAAAAACAGAACTCTCCATTCGTGCTTGTTAAATTGTTGAGATAAGCTTGTTCTTTTTTTTAAAGTAAAACTGATGTACCGGTAGGTTAATTATATAATTATTGATTCATAACATTTATTTGTGATTTTTCAGCATATTTAAATATGATAATTTTGTCAAATATACTGATTACCCGTTCAAACCAAATCCATTTCCTTACTGAACCAAAACTTTTTCATAAATGTGATTGAAGCAAGTGGGTACCGGTACAACCTGTTTATAAATCCAGACAATACCTTATCTCTATGACTTGAAACACAGAGCAAGATAACTCAAAATATAATGATGGGAGATGTCGTTATCAATGATGTAATAAATGGTACCAGAAACTGGCACATACTTTCTCATAAACATTTTTCAATTGTTAAACAGTTTCACTGTGACTTGATAATAATTATCGTATTAAAGTAGGACAATAACTAATAAATATTATTATTATTAGCTAGAGAGAAAACTATTCGATCGATTTCGAACAAATTTGCACCAAACATGTCAATTAGGCCTGTAAGGATGCACAAAAACAGGTTTTGAAAAACAACCCCCTTTTTGGCCAAAAAAACGCCAAAAATCAGTTGTTATTATTATTAGCTAAACGAGAATTTTTAGAAAGATGCTGTTTTTTGCATATGGTAAGGGTACATTAAGGAATACAAATAAGCCAAATTTGATCAAAATCGTTATAGCCGTTTCTTTACAAAAAATAATAACTGATTTTTTGGGGGATTTTTTGCCTAAAAAGGGGGTTGTTTTTCAAAACCTTTTTTTGCATCTCTACAGGCCTAATTGACATGTTTAGTGCAAATTTGTTTGAAACCGATCGAATAGTTTTCTCTTTAGCTTTGTATACATACAGACAGACATTTTGTAAAAACCACTTTTTTGGACTCAGGTGGTCCCAAAACGGATATTGCCACAAAAATCTCTGTGCCTTGTAGAAAATTAAGACCAAGAAAAAATAGAAAACTGAACATGTGAGTATAAGCATAGTGTACAACCAAATTACCTAAACTTTATTAAATGCATTTATAATAATATTTAATGATTCCAGTCAGTGCAGTTTCAACTTTAATTGCTTCAAGTTTGATGTTCATTCAGTGTTGGCGAAGATTCTACGAAACATTTTACGTTAGCGTCTTCTCAGAATCAAAAATGAATCTGTCACATTACCTGGTTGGATACGCACATTATTGTGGGGCAGTAGCAGCTATACTAGTTGAAGCTCCGGGGTTTACAACACTATCATTTGGTTAGTTTTTATAAGGACAATGACCTTTACTCTTAGCATGTGTTATGTATTACAAATGTATTCTATTATAGGACTAGTAAATCCCCGTGAAAAATCACAGGCGGACTTTATCTAGGCCTACCTAACTATTCAGACAGGGATTTTTATCTCGGTAAATGTGAAATGTGTACAATTATAAGGACTATAAAACTGTACTAATATTTGTTAAGATTTTGTGTTTATATATATTTAAAGAATGATAAAAATATTATCTTTTAATGGCCTTTTATTTCATATTGATAGATCAAATGATTTATAAGTTATTAATATTGTAGGCTATATTATTGATTGAAGTTGTAAACATAACTCCAAAGTATAATCTACGCTAGGTTTTGTTTGCGTATTACAGATGATGGGTGAAATCAGCTGTTATATTATTAAGTTAAACGAATAACACCAAATAAATTCTTCTTTAAATTTGTATAAACAAATATTTTGATGATAAAAGGTTGTATTTATATACAGTTTATAACCTCAAAGCAAATATTATAACGTATAATTATAACATACATAGTTCTATAACTCATATTTAAAAAATCAACTTCACAAGAAATTATAACGATTGAAGTTGTAAACATAACCTCAAACTATTATATACACACTGGTTTTACAGATGATGGGTGAAATCAGCTGTTATATTATTAAGTTAACGAATATAACAAATTAATTCTTCTTTAAATTTGTATAAACAAATATTTTGATGATAAAAGGTTGTATTTATAACCTCAAAGCAAATATTACAACGTATAATTATAACATACATAAGTTCTATAACTCATATTTAAAAAAAAAAAATAAACTTCACAAGAAATTATAGCAATTGAAGTTGTAAACATAACCTTAAACTATGTTATACACTTGGTTTACAGATGATGGGTGAAATCAGCTGTTATATTAAATGTTACTCCATGTACGTACGCTCGTACACTCGCTTTTATAGGAGTTGATTATTTTATAATTTATTATGATAATATATTAATTACCTTGTAGGTCCGTCTTGTGACTTCAAGAGAGTTGTTCTTGACTAGTTTCGAGGTCTTGACCCCATCATCAGATAAGTTATTTCACTCATATGAGCACGTCAAACATTAAAACAACACATACACTAACACAAAAAAATTCAACGTGTCTGACACCGTAGTGCACTCGGTCATGTCTGTCGGAGTACTGCCGGCCTGAGCTAATAGTCCGGCTGATAATGACCACTGTTGGGCGCTTTTAAATAATTTTAATTAACGACCCAACAGTGGTCGTTATCAGCCGGACTATTAGCTCAGGCTGGCAGTACTCCGACAGACATGAAGAGTGCACTACGGTGTCAGACACATTGAATTTTTTTGTATTAGTGTATGTGTTGTTTTAATGTTTGACGTGCTCATATGAGTGAAATAATCTGAGCACTCGTATGTGTGTTGAGTGCTCATATCTGATGATGGGGTCAAGACCTCGAAACTAGTCAAGAACAACTCTCTTAAAGTCACAAGATGGACCTACAAGGTAATTAATATATCATATTTATTTGTGACTTGGCACCAAAAATGAATATCAAAATATAATTTATTTCGTACAATTAACATCTTTATTTTTATCTGATACTTTTTTATTTCTTATTATCAAAGACGATGAGTTGATATACTGGGTGTTTCAAAATGAATATTGGGGTTTTAATATTTTGTAGTATTTATTACATTTAATTTACAAAATTATAAATAATACATCAAATGAAAAAACAAATCAAACAGTTTTATTGGTGAAGAGTACTTGTGCACTGTTTCCTCTGTCTTCCGTTAGAAAGCTCTAGTAGCAAAGATGGCGACTAGTGAACAGAAAGCTTTTTTTGTTTTACAGTTTGCAAGGACTGAATCTACAGTTGCAGTGCAACATGTAATCCTCTAAGCGATAATAACTTCCGTAGATGGTATCATCCGTTTGAAGACACCAGCTGTCTTTGTACAGGGCGACCAAGAGTGACTGATGAACGAGTGAAAGTCTGTCACGCTCACCCCTAAGAAATCGGTTCGGAAGGCTAGTTGTGAATTAGCAATTCCAGTGACGTCTGTGTAAAGATTTTTAAGGAGACACCTACAACTACCTCCTTATCGTTTTCAGTTGTTACAAGCTCTAAATTCTACAGACTACGGCCAACTTTGCAAACGATATGTTGCTGCATGGCGATGAAGATTTTCTAGATCGTATTGTCTTCAGTGATGACATTTCAAGTGGACGTGTGAACACTCATAAGATGCGTATCTGGGGGTCAGCAAATCCCCATGAGATATGCAGTTGCAATGAGACTCGTCTAAATTTAATGTTTTTTTGCCATATTCCGACGGTAAGTTTATGGGCCTTTTTTTTTTTTGAAGCAACAGTAACTGGTGTCTCTTACCTTGATGAGCTGCAACTATGGCTCTTTCCTCAATTGAAAGAAGCTGAACCACAGAACTTTATTTGACAACAAGATGGTGCGCCGCTCATGGTATAACTCAGTACGCGATTTGTTAAACAATGTTGTACAGCCGACCGCTGGATTGGCTGAACGGGGCCGGATGACAAAGGTTGTTTTGCATGGCCTCCACGTTCACCCGATCTGACACCATGCGATTTATTCTTTTGGGATTCGTAAAGGATCATGTGTATGTGCCTCCGCTACCAGCTGACCTACCCGACTTAAGAAACAGGATTGAAGCTGTTGTTGCAACAATTTCGCCAGACACACTGAACAAGGTTTGGTTCGAACTCGGCTATCGACTCGATGTGTGCCGTATGACGTATGGTGCTCACATTGAACACTTGTAGGAAAAACTGAGTTGCTATTTTATTTGATGTACCTATTATTTATAATTGTAAGTTAAATGTAATAAATACAACAAAGCATTAAAATTTTAAAGAGCACTGTGGTGACAAATCACAATGATTTAAATAAAAACCCGAACCACAAAATAAGGAAGAAAAACATTAACTAAACAACTAAATTGTAAGTTATGTTTAATACGTTACCCTTATCTACATTTCGATGACATGGTCATGATCCTCAAAGGGTTTTAACACTACTTCATTAAAACACCGATATTCATTTTGGAGCACCCAGTGTCTGTTTCTAATGATTCTATTCAAAAAGAAATTACTCAATTAGATAAAACATTTACTGATGTAGTATTTTTTATGTGTTGGCACTTGGAGTTTTTATGTAGAGTTGCAGAATTAGCACAAATTGTGTTCAGATGCTGTTTAATTGTGTAAATATTTATGGAATTGTTTTAAATTTTGTTTTGATGCCGGCAAATCTTTCAATTGCCGTGAATTGTATTTGTATCCATTTTATTTCATGGACTTTTGCCGTTAATTACATGAAAATAATATACTTAATAATTCAAATAGTATAGTATTTTATTTCATGTTTTAAATTACATTTTAACTTTTATATCTCATAAAATTAGTTCAAATAATATTCTACTATATAGTAGTGACTAAAGTAAAAATTGCAGGATGTTTTTCTGATTTTATCTGTTGGGTTTTCAGAACACAAAGCAGTTGTGAACATATTAGAAGTTAAGATCACAGATGTCATTGGGACACTCATCTTTCTATGGGCATGGTATCATCAGTTTAGATCAGCTGTTATTTTGGCAGGATTACGGAAGAACAAGAATGGTAAATAGGATTTGATTTACCAATATTTATAAATCTAGAATTAATAAGGACATAGAGTATTAACAATACTTGTATTCTCTACATATGAAACTAATGTTCTGTAGTGGAACTTTGAGGGACAAGTTGTTGTTACTAAAATAAAACCTTATACTTTTGGTTTTTGTATACAGTATAGATGACCCACAATAATGTTGCCTTTTTTAAATTAAATGTTCCATGATAGCCAGTAAACAATAGATAACTCTAGTTTTGTTTCTATTTCTTCCAATACAGAAACATTTAAGAGCAAAAATATTAATTTTTAATACGAGGCTTATTCATAAAGTAAGTACCGTTTTGAAAAAAAAAAACTAGTAAAACAATATTTTTCAAGCCAATTTTATTTTTACAAGAGCATACCTTAAATTATTTTTTCACTTAGTTTCCGCCAATGTTCAAACACTTGTTGTAGCGGATGACCAGCTTTTCTTTACCTTTCTTATAGAAACTTCCTGCCAGTGACGATAGCCACGACTCCACAGCAGTTTTCATCTTATCGTCACCTCCAATGCGCTTGCCGCCTAGCTCGCACTTCATGTGCAGGAACAGTGGTAGTCGGGCAGCGCCTAGTCCGGGCTGTAAGGCGGGTGATCGAACTGCTCCCAACGAAACTGTCTAATCACTGTTTGAGTGTCACCAGCAGTATGGGACTGAGCATTGTCATGGAGCAACACAATTCCTTTACTGAGCATTCCTCTCCGTTTGTTTTGAATTGCACACCGTAGTTTCCTCAAAGTTTCACAACGTGCCGCATTAAGTTTCAGCTCTAGGAAGGAATTCAATAAGCAAAACCCGTTCCTATCCCAGAACACAGTGCACATGATTTTTTGTGCTGACATTTTCGTTTTGAACTTTTGTTTTTTTCGTAGATTGAGTGTGAATCCACTCCATTGATTTTTGCTCGGATTCTGGTGTGACATGACGATCCCAAGATCCATCACCTGTCACAATTTGGTTTAAAAGGTACTCTGCCTCTTCACTGTACCGTGTGAGAAAGGTCTAAGTACAGCCAAAACTATGATAGCTAGAAACTTAAAATTATTAGCGCAACTTCATAACACTGTGTAGAAGTTCACTAAGAAAGGATTTTGAAAAATATTGATTTTAAGAATTGAATATGGTCAAAATAGGTTCAACAACTATTCTAGGTTACATTAACAAAATAAAAACCAACACAAAAGGAAAAAATCAATAAAGTATGCTTACTGTATTATAATTCAACATCTGTTGTTACATATTATAATTAAAACAGCTATTTGTATCTTAAGCTTAAGACAATTTTAAGTGTCTATACTAAACGAAAACATGCTTCTTGAAAGCATTTTAAATAATTAGAATAGCAACTAACTTGGACAATTTAGAATCAGGTCATTATTCATCACAACCAACAGCTTTTTTAGGTTAGGTTAACAAAATAAAAACAAAGGCAAAACCTACGAAGAAGGCTTTCTATAATACAATTCAAACATCTGTTATTACATATTATAAATAAAATAGCTGGTTTGGATCAAAAGTTCAACACAATTTTATGTTAGGCCTATACTGAACCAAAACACGTTTCTTGAAAGCATTTACATTTATTACAATAACAACCAAATTGACAAATTTAGAATCAGGAAATTTTTCTTCACGACCTGTAGTTTTTTTAGGTTAGGTAATAGCAAACGCAAAACAGTTACTTGAAAATTGTCTCTCTTCTAGCTCTTCTATATAAAAATAAAGAATCTCTGTCCTAATCAATAATTTGTTTGCATTTGCTTCGCTATGAGTCGCCTTGGGGGTTAGTGACCGAAAAGAGCAGGGTCGAAGCCCTCTAGCGTAATATGTGTAAAATTGTATCTATGTGTGAAGAATTATAATTGAAAATCAAGAAAATGACTATACAGGGATGAAATATAAAAAATAACACATAACAACTGTTTAATGAGATTGCAATAGATATGATTATATGTTATAGACTCAATTCACTACAATAAATTTATGGAAACAAAATAATATAGATCTAAAAATGATGATTGGTTCATTGATTTTGAATAAATCTACTTAAATTATAAGACACTATACTGCACCTTATTGGAACCATATGAAGGCAGTGCCTCGGCTCTCTAGAACCATACTGGTCCACAGCGATGCCTTTCTCAGTTTTTTTAACATTTGCAGCTGGTGCAGAAATTTTTTTTGCAGTTTTAGTAGCAGTGAGTTTGGGAATATTAATGCGAATAATCTATAGTTCTATAATTTTACTTCTATATTAATTTCCCTATTCGAACAAAAGTATATTCACTAATATTTAATAATGCATTTCAGGAATTATTGTTACAAAATTGATTTATTACCTTAGTTAGATTCTGTCGGTCAATCCTTGGCCTATAGGCTATGGTTTACGTGCCAACTTTGCAAACGATATGTTGCTGCATGGCGATGAAGATTTTCTGGGACGTGTTGTCTTCATTGATGAATCGACATTTCAAATAATTGTGAAAAACTCATGTGTGCATCTGGGGGTCAGCAAATGCCCACAAGATGGTACAGTTGCAACAAGACTTCCTTATATTGAATGTTTTTGTTAAATATGCCGGCGGAGAGTTTAAGGGCCTTTATTTTTTACTGAAGCAACTGTAACTGTTATCTCTTATCTTGATGTGCCACAACTGTATGGCTCAATTGAAAGAAGTTGAACCACAGAACTTTATTTGGCAGCAAGATGTTGCGCTGCTCATGGTATAACTCACAAAACCGTTCGATTGGTCGCAAGGGGCCGGGCGACAGAGCTTGTTTCCCATGGTCTCCAAGGTCACACGATCTGCTTTGCGATTTTTACCTTTGAAATTCATAAAAGGATCATGTATGTAAATCCGTTACCAGCTGACCTGCTTGACTTAAGAAACAGTATTGAAGCAGTTGTTGCAAAAATTACTCCAGACACACTGAACAAGGTTTGGGACGTACTCGGATATCGACTCGATGTGTGCCATGTGACAAATAGTGCTCACATTGAACACTTGTAGGAAAAAGTTCCAACAACTGTTCCAACAAACTCTTTCCTTTGATGTATTATTTATAATTGTAAGTTAAATGTAATAAATATTAAAAGCGTTAAAACCGTGATATTCATTTTGAAACACCCAGTATAATTACAATATTTTATTTGAGGTAAGTATATATTTATTTAACCTACCCTTCTATGATTTCAGGGTCTGTGGTGTCGTACAAACACTCAAAGCCTAGTGGGGAATTATTTGAGTTTGTGTCTTCGCCCCATTTACTGTGCGAAGCACTTATGTATTTGGGTCTGACTCTAATACTATGGGGAAACACAACCTGGCGTTTTGTATTCTTCTGGGTGTTATCCAATCAGGTAAATGATAAACTAGGGAATATTATGTATAAAAAACATAATATCCTAAGCTATTACCACCACGTTCCATGCTGAGCGGGTTAATGCCGCAAAAAATGTCCATCGCCATGACTGAGCGCGGCTTTAACCGCACATGCACTATTTACTTTACATTGGAAAAGAGGGGATTTAGTCATTGCCTATGGCCATTAAGTAGGTAGTAGAGACCTTACTACGAGTACTGTTCACTTATCCAAGGAGAATATCGACTACAAAGAAGGTTATAAGTGTTCAAAAACTGCTGGTTTTGAGCCAAGTTTTTGACCATTCTGCCAATATTTTCACAATTTAATGTAAATTATTAATTTAAATCAATTATTTTTATCACTTTTATTCGTATCATAAGATATTTCACCATATGAGTGAAAAATAAATTTAACAATAACAAAATGATGTCTTAACAGTTCGTTTTTCGCTTTGTCCTTATTTTATCTTTTTCTTTTGGTTTACAAATGATTAGTATTTTTATATAAATCTAAATTAATATATTATGTACAGTTTTTAAATATTTTCATAATTGTTCGTAGTTTAGGAGGAAAGTGAGAAATTTCAAAATAAAGAACTTACGTCTTAACAGTTCATTTTTTGTTTTGTCTTCATTTTTCGCTTTGTCCACATTTATGTGCAGGGACTTGTTTCAAAAATTTCTTTGGGGCATTTTCAGTAATTTAATTTTATTATTATTTAATTTTAGCATATATATAATATAATTTTAATATTCACTTTTAGTTGATAAATATATCAACTAGTGTTTTTTTAAATATATTTTTTTACGGATTATGTTATATAAAACACATTCAGGTTTTACTAGTACTTGTTTAAAAAAATAAATAATAAATCGTTTAATAATATAATTAATTTTCATTATTGACATTTTTTTATTAATAAATAAATATGTTATACGTAAAAGTATTATTATTTTTATTATTTAGAAAAGGTTTTATAACATATTAATATATTTTAAAATGATTCACAAAAAATAGGCATGAAATTAATAGATTTTGTTTTGCGGTAATATCCGCGCTCAGTCATAGAGCCGAACACGACAAAGCCGCAAATCTGATCCGAGGGCGCCATCTTGCTAGTCATTCCTAATAGGACCGTAAAATGGTGTAGCATGGAAGGTGTTAAATGTATATATAATTTCGTTCTTCGAAATGGCAGTAAGTAATTTAATGACATTATGTTTTTATAATGAAACAAGTTTCATTGATCTTAAATATTTGATTCAATATTAGCGGATAAAGGGTCCTGAGACCTGGTCACACGAAGGACAATTGACTGCTTCTACTAAAATCGTTGCCGACTTCAATTATAATATTTTGATCACGCAGCTGAAGTGGGTTAATCGAATTTCCAAAATTAAGTTTATGTTTTACGGCATGTGGATTTGAACCGGGTACTTTTACGTTTTGATTGATTTTAATGGGCTGTGAGTACGTGTAAAAACAAAATGTGCACAGTAATCTTTTATATTTATTTTTTTAGATAAAACACCGAAGAAATTTTCATTCTAGTATTAAACATCTCAAAAAATATGATTTTAGCCAACGATCTCGTCTGAGCGACTTAGAAAACCAACGTATGAACCTAAGCAGATGTAAAATTCGGCCGTTAGAGTGGAGAACACATATACAATTTTTAATTATACCCCAAAACGTGTTCTAAAGATCATGCTCGGTGGTCACTGACCACTCCCGTCCTTAGATCTCACAATAAGTCACAGCAATAGCTCATTTTTACAATGGAAATTCGCTGAAGTTCACAGGGGAAGGATTTTATGTTTTTATTTAAAGAATTAAAAAGATTCACCAGCTGGTATGTAAAACATTATCTTAATTTCATGCTCGCAATAATTGCATCATTGTAAAATATCGTAAATATTATTTATATATATGTTTATTAATAAATGTGTCAAAAGATTATTTTCAAACAGTTTCACTTCCTCTTATTTCTTGCACCTCAATTGACTATACCGAGTACCTACCCCTTTACCTAAACGTACTTTCCCCTGAGATAAAAATGTTAAAAAAACATTCTTCCCTTTATATTATTAAATTCAATGTTTATAAATTTATATATTTTTTGCAAGCATTTTACATTGCACCACTAAGAGTAAAGATCAGTCAACCGGTACTTATCTACAAACTAAGAATGATATATTTCAAGTTTTAATTTGATATTTGAGTATGAATATTGGAGTTTGTGTAATTTTATTAGTATTTGTTTTCTCAGGAATAAACTAATTAAATTCTAAAATTTGAATTTCAGATGGAGACAGCTCTACTCACACATTGGTGGTACCTATCTCAGTTCAAAGACTATCCAAAAAATAGACGGGCATTTATTCCTTATGTCTTATAAAATCGTAATTTTCGTGTTAAAGTATTACTAAAATTAGGAACAACGAATACCGGTAGTTGTAAATTTAAAATTAACCATGCACAATGTTACTGTGGTTTATTTTAACCCTCCAAGCGCTAAAGTCGCATTTGCGATCATCATAAATCAGTCTGCAGTGCTAAAGTCGCATTTGTGACTTTTCTACAGAGGTTTCATAAAACGGGCCTAAAGTCGTCATTTTTCATTCAATCTGAGAGTTTATTATATGGTTTTGTGAGAAATCGATTACTACAGTATAGTATAAAGTTTGAAATTGATACTTTAAAAAATGTAATTTTGGTAGCATTGTAAAAGTCAGCTGTTTTAATTCACACATCTGTATCTGTGCCAGACACTAGACGTTTTTGTCTCTTTGTAATGAACCACGATAATTTGTTTAGAAGAGTAGAGTGTTACAGTTTTACATTTTTATTGTTCAGCATGAAATTGCACAACTTTTGTATATCTTTTAATTTATACGGTGACATTTTGAAATTATTTTTAGTGGGTGGATATTTGAAAAATAAATTAAAAATTTTTAAATTTTGCTAAACAACACACTGTGCAAATCTAGGATTAAAAGTGCGACAATTATCTTAAGATTAAATACAAAATTTGTGTTTTTCTGATTATAATGATATATAATAAGTCTATTTCTACTTCTAGTAAGAATTTTATACATATTTTTTTTAATATACATGCACGCCTCTTAAAAAATGCCTAGCACTGAAGAGTATTATAGTCAGATCTTGGAGGGTTAATCTTTTTCTGTTATTCACTTGCATATTGGTGTTTCCAAAAATCATTCCAAACCTTTAGAGTATGGTTGCTTGAGTCAAAATAAGTCAAATTAATGTAAAGTTTTGTCCAAAAATGCTTAGATTTCTTTTTAGATCCACTTTGTTTTTAACAGCAACAAAAAATTCTAAGTTAAAAATGGAGCTGAAATTCAGCATTCTACTTAGTGTTACAAAGCCCTAATAAAGAGAAAAACAATTCAAACACCCAGCTAAACTACTGTTGTGAGTTAATTGAATTTCCCAAAATAAGTTTGTATGTTTTAGCTTGTTTTATAGCTGCCTCTATAAACGAAATATATTAGTAGAATTTGTTTGCACCTCAGCCTCAGCCTGACTTGCTGCCTTGTTCTGCTCGCAGCGAGTTTGCACCTCGACCTTGTTTGCTTCGCTCGCAGCAGACAAACTCAAATAAAAAATGTGCAGAGATATCTCTCAAATTAATTTTTTTAGGTAGAACCTCGAGAAAGTGTAATTTTAATTAAAAAAACCTCAAAAAACTGTTACTTCCAGTCAAAAAAACTTGCTTTGTTGGTTTTTTTTTGGCTAATGAACTCATCCGAGGGACTTAAAAAATCAACATATGTACCAAATTTGGTCTAAATCAGACGTAAAATGCAGCCGTTAAAGGGTGAACACATATTATAAAATTTTCAATGACACCCTAAAACGTATTCTGGGGCTGTGATTGGTGCTCATTGAATACACCTCCCACCTTTTAGGTCTCACCGAGTCACTGCAATAGCTCATTTTTCATATGGAAATTCACTGTTAATTCATCGTTTCCCTTTATGTATACTGAAAAATACTTTTAGAAGAAAACTTGAACACATAAATTAACAACTAATACGTATATTTTCTCAAACGTGTTTCAACGACAATGTCACCATCTTCAGTTATAGTTTAATTACTGTAGCTTGCATCACTAAAGATGGCGAGGTTGTTTTTTTTTAAGGAAATAAACATACTAGTTATGACATTCTGCGTTCTTCTCACAAGTCAAGCTCAATATTTGTATGGAAAATATTTCTCAGGAGAAGGGGTTTCTACAGTGGAAGGGGAGTAGGTAATGAATCACTATATTAACAAGGCACTTCAAGCATAGAAAACAATTATTTAAAATAATGGAGAATAGTAATTCACTTTAATAAATATGTGATATCAATATTATGATTTAACAAAGATTTATTCGTAGAAATTGAAGACTGCATGATTTTTTCAAGACTCAAACCTTCAAAATCATCTTTGCTTGAACAAAATTTTACTTTGCAATGTACAAAGTGAGAATACAATAATTGCTGAATTATTTCAACAATTTTATGATATCTCTGAAGCGTTGTGGCTACAATTTATGCACGGTTATGTAATGAATGATTAAATTTATGTTAACCTTAGAGGTACATTTAATTTACAGGAAAAGTATTTCTAAATTATGTTTTTATCATAAAAATATCAGAATCAGCTTGATCCAAATTTTAAATGAAAAATGTAAAACTCTCAAAATGGCCTAGCCATTTAGCTTATAAAAGTGCATAAAATATTTTATAATTTTGTAAAATATGCATGTGCTTGAAGAGACCCGTGATGATCCCTGTGAGCACTCAGCTGGCATATTTGAGCCCAATAATTTAACAGCATATTTTAAGTCGAATGTTTTATTTACTTGTATGTAAATAGGAATAATTAGGGTTCGTTTTATTAGATTTATAATAAAGTACTTATTGTGGTGTTTTTTCTTTTTACTGTTTATTGATGTGTAAAAAGATTCCTTCGTCTACAGTATATATTTGGCTGAAGTACCCAACATGTTGGTATTTTATTAGGTACTTATATTTTGTTACATTGATTATTCTAGGCCTACTTTATATGGAGTTATATTATTTTAAATCCGACTTAAATTTTTTAGTTTCCTTTTACAAAGTTAAGCGCTAAATATATTGTAAGCCAAATCCTAGTTTTATAAAAAGACTGAAAATAAAACTCGAGATTTTAAAAACGTACCGGTATCAAGAAATTTATGGCTGAGTGTACAACTGAGAAATGCATTTTATTCTTGACAACGGGATCTAGACGATATTGAGTTATTTCTTGTTACTGCTTGTGAGTTTCGAGATCATGCACCATTCAATATAATTAGCCTACTAAGGAAATGTTTTAAATGGCAATTATCTTTGCTGTTTATAGTTTAGATTTTATAAATTACTTATGTAGTTTATAAAAAAGACTGGTGCTAGTAATAAATTGTAGATTTAATTTTACTATAGACAAAATGTTATTAAAATTATTGTATTATATTTTACTGTTTAAAAAATGTTATTTTGTTTTAAAATATATATTTTTATATCCTTATTACAATGAAATATTTAAAGATTTGTGTTGTGATTTATACCCTGAAATATATGGACATATTTTTATTGAACCTTAAAAGCTTAATTATAACCAACTGTGAGGATTTTATATTTTATAAAAAATGTACTGATCCTATTACAAAGAAAAATGTTCTTTCCTTACATTAATCTCTATGTATACAAATGAATGTTTCTTTGTCCTCTATATAGACTCAAAAACTGTTCGACCGATTTCACTAAAAATTTCACAATTCATTCATATCATTACCGGGAATGTTTAGACGTTACAATTACTACATTCTATTTGGTTGCTACCCCTATACAATAAATAAATTAAACCAACTTCCTACAAGCTATAAAGCTAAAATTATGTAATGTTATTTTTAATTGACATAAAACAACTATTTGCAATTTGATTACTTAAGGGTCGGCTCTAGTAAAACAGAAAGCAACCTGCGACTCAAGCGTAGCGGCGGTAGGTTACACGGACATTGCTCAGCCTAAATCCATTTAAAACCCGCAATTGTTCAAATAGCGTTTAAAAAGAAAATGCCAAACTCTTGGGGACAAAATTCTTCATGTGAATGGCTTGGTAGTTTTTCGCTATAACTAAAATAGTGACAACATAAAAAAATATTAAAAATCAATTTTTTAAATTGTTAATGAAAAATATTAAACAAAATGTTTTTCTTAGTTTTGGAAAAGCCATTTGCATGCATATTGGCCATAGCTTTAAAATGACATATCTTTCATAATTATCCGATCAAAAATAAAGGAAAATTTGGATTTTAATTTAACATTGGTCTTATGGAGTGACAGCCAACATGGCCGACAGCTAGAGCCGACCCTTAAGTAAAAAGGTACGAAATGGAATAACTTCCCTTAAAATTAAATAATAATCCATACACTTATTTTTTCTATACGCTCAACAAATGCTGAACTACAATTATTTCACATATTGGTACCACGATCTTTAGAGAACATGGTCACCCCCTATTCAATAAAAATAAATTAACTTCATACAAACTATAAATCTAAAATCTATTCATATAAATAAAATTGAAGTGTCTATCTTTGATTTTGAAATTAATACTTTTTTCTAAGTTCATATGCTTATTCAAACTTTACCAAAACCTGAATATGTATTTTAAAATTGTTGTCTGGGCTAATCCCCTGAATGGCTAAACCAATTTTGACGAAACTTTCATTTGCATGTAAATGTTTTTCAGAGATTAAGCTAGGCTACTTTTTATTCCGGAAATGTTTAGTGTTCTTATTTGAAAAATTATGGATAAAACTATGGGTTTTGTGAACGGACATGACACATGACCATTATAAAAAAACAACTGATTGGGATCAAAAGCTTAACACTTTGACAAGATCATCTGTCTTTTAATTTACTGTACACACTGGTTTAACCGTTAAATATATACAGTATTGAAACAGTATACAATAATATGGATGAGCAACAAACTGGCGGAAAACAGGATTTTTAGCGTTTATTGGTGCACAGCTAATAATTGACGAAGGCCTAAAAGGGATACATAGATCGATTTCGGCAAAATTCACTGTGCGTTTTTAGTTCATGGAAATCGGCTCTAAAATTCTTTGTTTTTAATTCCGTATAATGGTAAGGCATAGTACTCGATAGTCCTTTTGGTTATTTAATCACATCCGCAGGCGAAGCCGCAGGTGCCAGCTAATTAATTGAGGTACTCGAACACATATTGCGTGACCTACTGGATGAAACCCTTGTAAAAAAATCTAGAAATTGGTTGACCGTGCAGGCCAACCCTAGAATTTCCCGCTTAGTTTGAATTTTAAACGCTTAAAATGAGTTTATTTGTTAAAATACCAAAAAACAAAAATTTGTGAATTTTTAAACAACAATAACTTTTGAATGCGTCGTTCGATTTTAATTTAAAAAAAAGCATTCTACGCAGTTTTTAAAGCACAAAAAGAAAATGTACAGGTTTATATTGATTGGTTGAGAAATCTGGAAGATATGTTAAAAAAATACCAAAAAACAAAAATTTGTTAACTTTTAAACAACGATAACTTTTGAATGCGTCGTCCGATTTTCATTTTCAAAAAAGCAGTCGACACAGTTTTTTAAGCACAAAAAATGTATACATGGTTTTATTATGATTTTTTCGCATGCTTTAAAGTTATTTTTAAAAAACATAAAAATTCCAAAAAAAATTTAGGTTATTTTTTTAAATTTCTTCGGATTGGCTCGATGGATTAACTCTCAAATCTAATCAGATCTAAGTTTTGATACACCCTTTCGAATGACATGTCGTAGAATTCAATCGGTTGATTCGTTTTTGAGAAACTGTACGACAAAAATTTATTTACACACATACATCCACACACACACACACACGGTCGGACATCTCGGCGGGAATAGTCAGAATGGCTTCCTGGGACCTCAAAACGTGGAGATTTAATGAAAACTCGACTTTCGAAAATCGGACCGAAATCAATAACTTCCCTTTATTGGTAGCGAGAAGTTACAAATAACAGATGTATCATCTTTAACATTTTGATGTTATTTAAATAGGGGGAAATGATAACTTTGATTGGCCATTATGTTGGATAGAGTCAACTTACAGACCTCAGGTTTGTGCCAATTTTCATCTTTTATCAAGACCTTTAAAATAAGGTGTCACTCAATAGGGGTTCTTGCTTTAACATTTTTGACTTGCCCCCAAAATACACCATTTTGGGGGAAGGGTTTGAAATTTACGATACACCAAAAAACTCCATTTTTGTTCATTTTAACTCCCCAAAGCAATTCTATTTCCATTAGTAAAAAAAATAATGGGGGGGGGGGAGGCTTTTAAGACACCTGGTATTAGTAGCAGGGTTGTTTAGAGAATATGGTCACTACAAACAGATTAAAATGGGGTGGATCAATATACAATAGAAATAAATTTCACTAACTTCCTACAAGCTGCAAAGCAAAATTTGTTTGTAATATTATTCTTAAGTGACATAAAAACCATTTACAATTCGATTACTTAACGTCACAGTAATGAAATGTGATAACTCCCTTAAAATTACATCACGCAAAAGCGAAGCGTTGCCGGATCCTCTAGTTTGTAATAATAATAGGAGTATTGACATCAACAGTTCATCATATTCAAACTTTGTGTTTGTGTAACTGATATTAAGTTCTATCAACCAAATGGTGAGTCTCAAGAAGAGTGGCTAGCCTCCAAAAATGTTCATCACTAAGATTTTTAAAAAAATGTTCCTGATCCACTCAAAAAGCCTCTCTCATTATTTTTATCCCATCTATTCAGGTAGCTCTTCCGCCTTGCTAAGCTCAGCTCATCTGATCTATTGCAAAAGTCCGTCTCCAACATTTCATGCACAAATTCTGTCCCCCACTCAGTTTCATCCTATAGCTCAGTCATTGACCTAATCTAAAAAGCAATGCTGCAGTTCGTCTACAGTTGTAATTTTCATTAATGTATGTGTAGCCCATCGATGTATAAACACACTGGATCGCTGGCTGCGTGTATTGAAAACGGTCCGGCTGGCCTAGCCGCTTCCCCCACCACTGGAGGGACAGCAACAACACGTGAAGCATTCAAAGTTAATGCAACGCTCACAAATGTTTTAATTTATTTTGCTCAGCTTCAACAACGGCACCAAACATTATTTATAAAATAATCATTTTAATTTCTAAACAATATTTAATTGTTATACAGTATGTAACACTTATTTTTATGGTAAACTAGTGGACCCAGCAATGCTTCGCTATTGCTTGATTTAATTTAAAAGTTAGTAAAGTTATTCCATTGACTTAAGTGATCGAATTGCCACATTGTGAAAATGATTTTTATGCCACAAGAATATACTACACAAATTTAGATCTATAGTTTGTAAACCTTTATCGATAATACAGTAAACCTTTTGTTTATTTTTACCTAATCTAAAAAAACTGATAGTTGTGATAAATTGTAAAAAACCTGATTCTAAATTAGCCCAATTGGTTGGAAATAAACGTGTTTTGGTTCATTGTAGGCCTAACCTAAAATTATGTTCAGTTTTTGATGCAAATCAGTTGTTTTATATATAATATGTAACAACCAATGTTTGAATTGAATTAAAATATAGTAAGCAATTTTAGTTGATTTTTGTTTTTATTTTAAGTTGGTCAATTTAACCTAAAAAGCTGTTGGTTTTGAAAAAATAATAAACTGATTACAAATTTGCTAGTAAAGTTGCTATGGTAATGAATGTAAACAAACATGTGTTACTAAGCATTTTATACGAACAGCTGATTTTGTGCGCTATGGTCTTGAGTCCATACAAAAGAGGCTGTTTAGTTTTTTCTAAATTTGAAACTTTTTCGGAAAACTTTTCAAATTTGTCTTTATATGATAATCTAGTTCGGACTATTATGAACATTTTAAAATAAAAAAATAGCCAAATTGGTCCAGCCGTTCTCAAGTGATGCGCTTACAAAGGAACAGCAATTAATTCATTTTTATTATATAGATTAACAGTTTGTGTTTAAACTATTATTATTGTTGTTGGATAAGGATAAGGAAAAGTTTAGGGGAAAATAAACTGAACCAAAACCATAATGAAAAACATGATCTGTATTAGCATTTTAAACTGCATTTAATTTACATAAAAGTATACCTAGGTATACATTACACTTTAAACATTGTTAAATAAAACAAGTTTAGTAAGTTTTTGACGCTCTCCAAGCTTTGTAAATGTAGCTTGCGATGTTTTGAAATGTTACAAAATTCCGTTAAAATGTATAATAATTTTATTTACTACTAGGAACTCGACCTCTGATCGCTTCGCTCGCCAAACCCTGTACAATGTACAAACGAGCCAAAGATTAACGAGATTCATTAGCGAATTTTCCAACTGCGAGCGAAGCGAAGCGTCCAGGGGCAGAGCCCCTAGTGTTTAGTAACGAAAGGAAAAAGTTCAACTTTAGGCCTATATAAAAAGTAGTAAACATTTTTTGTAATTTTTTTCATAAATGTAAAAAAGTTTCGTAATTTAGTTCTAAAATAGAACTGTATAAAAGTATTGATCAATCTCAAATTTCTTATTTTGAAAACACCAGTTTTTATGTTCCTACTACAAGACTGCTAACAAAACTAGGCCTGTTTTGAATAGTAATTTAGGAATACTATTTCCTCTGCCCAAAAATGACATATTATTATAAAAAAGTGTAGAGGATAAATCAAAGAATTGAACTGTATATAACAACAACAACGTGTATCACTGTCCATCTATCACGCTGCCCACCGCGGGTCTATCCCGCCAGTGGAGGGGGAAGCTCCACGCCGGCCGGCTCGTTTCTCGAACCTTTCAGACTACTCAGCGCGCAATCCAGTGTGTTTATACATCGATGGTGTAGCCATGTCCGATTGCTATTAATATATAAAATATTAATTAGATAAGTATAAGTATAGATAAGTCAAAAAACATAGACCAAGACCGGGAGTTGAACCCGGTACCACAACTCCTGGTCTATGTTTTTTCACTTGTAATTTAATTAAATATCCCTTGCTAAGGAAGTGAGTAAGCGAAAAAAAATATCAATAATAGATAAGTCCCTTAGCAATCACTTATGTAGTTTTGATTAGTTTACAGTTGTTTTGCCTTATTTTTCAGGCATCATCAGAACTCGAATAAACAAAAACACTTTTCACAATTACACCAATTAACAACATTAACTATGATAACATTCAACACTTAATAAAATTATTTTGTTTTTAATGTGACTGTCATCTACTCTGTCATTTTCCAAATTGAACGACTTGTTAACCGACCAAACGCAGTTCCAAGCTAATATGTATAATATTTGATTTAATTGATAAGATTTCTCCTCCACACTGCCACTAACTACCAACTTGAATATATATCCTTCAGTTTGACATTAAAAACAAAATAATTTTAATAAGTGTCGTAAATAATTTTATTAAGTGTAGTAAATTTATGTTTTTATTTATTTAAGTGTTGAATGTTATGTTAGTTAATGTTGTTAATCGGTATAATTGTGAAAAGTGTTTTTGTTTATTTGAGTTCTGATGATGCCTGAAAAATAAGGTGAAACAGCTGTAAACTAATCAAAACTACTTAAGTGATTGCTAAGGCAAGTATCTAATTAATATTTTATAGTTATAATTTGTTTCTTGTAGCTCAAGTGTCGTTGAAACGTGTTTGAGAAATAAACTTGCTATTTTAGAAATTTTATTATTTTTTGTTCTCACTGGTCCAAGCTCTTTTATTATAAATAAACGGGAAGAAAAAAAAACACAATTTGTCAATGTAAAAGTAATTAATATAATTGTTTATTGATGTGTCCAGTTGAATAGTTATAGAATAACAATATATTATAATGTACAGCAACCACAAAAATTATATTCTTAACTTTTGTAGCATTAACCTTTATTTTTTATAAACCTACTAACAATAAAAATATCTTACATTTTTAACAAAATTTAAACATGAAGGGTGTTTACTAAACAATTCAGTATTGCAATAAATATATACTTCGATAATAGTTGTAACAATATCACAGAGTGCAATAAATTTTGGTTTCAGCATTTTCCAAGAAATTATTGGATAATAATTCAAAATTTATTGTATTACTTAATAATAATTAGTCTTTAGGACGTCTTAAAGGATGCCCTCTACATTTTTGAATATAATAAGAAATATAAAGGAAAATAAAACAAAAACAGTGTTGCTGGAGAATGTTGCTAAAAATATAACCTGATAGTGTAGGTAATTGGCAACACTACTGCACGCTAGATGAAGCAAGCAACACAAACACATTCGCATTTTAAAGAGAACTTTCTTGTCTTAATGGAGGGATAAATGGATAAACTCTATCGGAATAATTAAATAGCACAACTAGAAATACGCTTTCAGCTCAATATAACTCCAGAGTTTTGTTTCATTTCAGTCTTAATACTCCACTCTGATGAAACCAGTTTTAAACAATTCCAATCCATAGCTTTAATGCGTTTAAGTCCTCACAGCATATTCAACACATTGTACAATGCTATAAAAAGATCCTTCATCAGTTTATTATTTCAAATTTGCTAATAAATTTAACCAAATTTGGTGGAGCAGAATACAGTGCAAGTAAACCGAACATGGGCAGAGGGGGGCCACACAGACTCAATGCTGTGTCGGTTAATATTTCACCTGAACAGCCAAATTGACTTCTCATATTTTAAAAGTTTTTTAGGGTGGTCAAAAATATCCCTGGACTCCTTTTGCCGAAGGAGGGGAGGGTACTCCTTAATACGTTCACTGCTACGCAAATTTCGTATATCCTATGCTAGGAAATTACCTTTTATTTTTTATATTTATAGTCTAAATGAGTAGAAATTGCTTTATTTTTTAACCTTTCTATGTCACTAATATATAATATATAGGCTGAAAATTGGCGTGCGAAGCACGCAATGCTCTGTGTATTGAAAATACTCCCAAATACGGGGATTGGCGTGCAATGTACTGTGCGTCGGCGGCTTCTCATAGTGTTCAGTGTCAAGCTCACATGTGCGTCCTTAGCAGTGAACGTGTTAAGCCCCATACTTTGGTTTAGCCCCTCCCTAGAAAATATCTTATAGGCGTCCATCTAAGTTTGTTTTAGAGCACCAGAAAATATTTTTTAACGAATCATTTTGTGTTTCCAGAACAATTATTTTGTAACGGTAATGACAAATTTCAGTTCGATAGTTTAAATTTTTTTAAATGTTTAGTATTTTTACAAGTTTAATGCTCGTAATTTCATTCTGAAACAATGCAGATGAACAGGATACAAGGAACACAAAATAACGGTAGAATTAATTGTTAAAGAATAATATTTTTATGAATCTAATTTTTAGAACAAAATTTTTGTTTTTTTCTTCTTCCAAGTCCAATTCTTTTTACCCTCTCCCTACGAACAGTCAACATGGTCAGACTTGACAGACGATTTTCTGACATTGTCCTTCAAAGCACACTAGGGTGCTTATTGAACATAAAGTATGATAGGATTAGTTTCCTTAACAACAGTATATAAACTAACTAAATAATGAATATCCTTCAAAACCATTATCTGTACTAGATATGCTAAATATACAAAACGATATCAGAAACTATACATAGACCTGCTATAAAAGTATTTTTGAATAAAATTTACAATATACCTCCACACCATATTGCAGCAAAGATGGCCAACATATACACACAAAACCATCCTAGCACATAATCGTAATGCCTAATAGATTATTATTACGGATTCTATTATGTTTCTTACAATTTATTTCAAGTTCACTTTGCATTTAATTTAAACTTTCTACAACCAAGGGCGGCCCAAGGTATAAAGCGAACTAAGCGGCCAAAGGCGCTCTCCGCAACATGGACATCCGCTGCAAACTTTGTGAATATAGTTTACGACAAAAGAAAACAAAAGTTGGTTACGTTTTTCCAATTAAAATTAACCATCCAAAATTATATATAAACTTAAATACATCAAGAGAAATAAAATGCAGCAGTACAAAGTAGATATAGTAACGAATCGCCACTATTTGTTCTTATATTTATGTTCAACTTTGAGTCGGGAACACTTGAATGGGCTCTGGAAATATTGGCAATTGAGAATGAATTATTGTTAAATGAAATGGACTTGCTACTTAAGGAGTTTTCAAAAGTAAAAGCCAGGAAAATCCACTTTTAATTATAGGATATTCTTAGTTTGATTATAAAGACTCGATTTTCGTAATTTTATTGCAGTTGAAAATCATTATGATAACCTGTAAATTGTAATGTAATTATAATTCTTGTTTGTAAGGTTTTGTGTGCTGTAATAAGTTACTTTCTACCTTTCATATTTGGTCAAAATTACAATTGAATAAAAGTGCTCTGATTGGTTAATTTTGTTATAAGGGGGTAGGTGGGGAAGGGGCACCAAAAAATGGTTTACTTACACTTGAAAAATACCTAGGGCTGCCCCTGTCTACAACACAAATCAAATAATATGAATAATCAACAATTTTAAAAATCTGAAAATTTCAAATACTTAAATTGAAAAAACCTTGAATTATGAGAAGTTTTAAGTGAGACCAACTTGCTCTTTAAATGAATGTCACAATGTTGACAAAATATAGAAGCTATAAATAATAGTAATGTAAATTAAACTGTTTCATATATCAAAAGTTAACATTGTGTCTGTTGAATAAAAAATAAGCAAAAGCTATAATTTAAAACACATGACAGATTTTAAGTTATTATACAAATTATATCTGCTAGGATCCATGAAATAAGTTTGAGTACAATTTTCTGTCAATCCTAACGTAACACTTTCACTAAAGTTTGTCGACACGTTTCGGAATTCCTCCATTATCGAGACCTATTAAATTGAGGAGTACTGAAATAGGTCTCGATAATGGAGGAATTCCGAAACGCGTCGACAAACTTTAGTGAAAGTGTTACGTTAGGATTGGCAGAAAATTGTACTCAAACTTACAGATTTTAAGCTTTGGATAAAATTTTTCAGCTTTTGATAACTAGCCTTAGCTAAAGGTTATTCACCTCACTTTAACCAAGTGCTAAGACTAAAAGCTTTGACTTAATAGTGAAAGCTAAAGCTAAGACTAAATCCTAAAAGCTTTTGCTTATTTTTTATTCAACAGACACAATGTTAACTTTTGATATATGAAACAGTTTAATTTACATTATGCTAACTTCTAAAACAATATATTAAAACTATAATAATACCTAGCCTACACTAATTTGACCTCTTCTTTTCGTGACAAATATGCATTCGTTTTTCCTTCATGCTAACTTGTTACACATATATTCAAGTAATATATAAAATTTATTCTATACATAGTAGCCTACCTAGCCTAATTCTTATATTTAGTATCACTCGTTTACGTCGTAAGCTCAATGCTTACGGTGAATCACTTCATACTGAGATTTTTTGTATTTAGGCATTTGTGTTGTGTGTTTTTCTCATTTGGACTCACTCATTAAAATATTAAAACTGTAACAGTGTGCTTAGGTTGGTTGTGCGAAAAACGTACGCCCTAGTTTTCTTGAGATCAACAATGATCTGCTTCATAAATTCTATGACTATTACACCTGGAAATATGTTTATCATACGTTTGTTTCCATTTGAAAGACAAATTACAACCTGCACATTGATAGGGTTCAATCCCAGTGTGTACCTTCATATGGTTTGTCAAAGCAGATTTCTGTGTGAACGACTGGTTGCAGTAAGTACACATATGTGGCCGAACACCTGTGTGTATAACCATATGCGTTTTCAACGTGGAATTATGTTTAAAAACTTTTCCACACAGTTTGCAACTGTGCGTGGAATTGGAATGAACGTATTTCTTATGAATACTTAAAGCTCTTGAATGAGGACACTTTTTGTTGCAAACATCACAATATACTTCCTCGCTCTTGGAGGCGTGCACCAACCTGTGCACGGATAAATGTCCGTTAAACACGAATGATTTTCCACAATATTCGCAAATAAATTTAGGCGGATCCTTACAGTGAGCAATTTTTCTGTGAGTTTCTAAACTCGCCTTCGATTGGTACATTTTGCCGCAATCGACACATTTCATCGGTTCTGAGGTGGCATGTTTCGACATAAAATGAGCGCGTAGGCCTTCACGCTGTTTATAGGATTTATTGCACGTCTTGCAAACGTAAGTTCGTTCCGAAGAGTGGACCTTCATGTGTATTATTAACGCATTTTTGTGAATGAAACTTTTGCTACAAATTTCACACTGATGTGGCTTAACGCCTGTGTGAATTTTATTATGAACGGCTAAGAATTTCTTTTTTTTGAAAGTTTTCTTACATATATCGCAAGAAAAAGGTCTAACATCGAGATGGCCAAGTTCGTGTACTTTTAAATTTGATTTATCGGTAAATCGTGCATGGCAAAGGTGGCATTCGAACGGTTTTTCACCCAAGTGTCGTTTTATATGATAAGGCAGGTACGACTTGTGTAAAAATGTCTTATGACAAATTGGGCATTCAACGTTTTTACTGCTTGACTTTCTTCCGGCTTTTTCAACTTTTGTTTCAGAAACGTTTTCACTTTTAGGTTTCTGAATCTCTCCTATTTCTTCTATCACAATATTACTATGAGTATCTTCTTCTCCAAAGTCATTACTGATGCAACCAGTTTTTACTTCTTTTTTCAGTTCCTAAAAATGAGAAAAGAAAAGTATTATAAAAAATCCTGCAATAAAAAGTATCATGTGATAATAAGTTATTATTTTCATAGAATCTATTCAAACAGCTCAATTGTCTTGATATCATTCACCACAAACCATTCATGTTGGATAAATCACAATTAGAGGAAATACAAATTTTGGTAATGTTCACAACTAAGGCATATAAAATGTAATCTCTTCACTTCAAGCTCCTAGTTGGCTTTTACAAACCGGGCAATTTAACAAAGAGTCAATAGATCAAAGTGTAGGTTATAGATCTTTCATTGGTTTTTATACAGATCTTTCATTGGTTAAATATTTTGCGAGATTATAAATTAAAAATTTGTAGAATTTTCCTGTTGCTTACAGGTTAACAGGGGATCAGTCGCATGTCTGTCTTTTTGAACGCTTACCTGGTTTTCTTGCTTTCTACTTTTTGTGAAATCTAAAATAATGACAGTGTTCAACCTTGACTTTGTAAAAGGATGAGTGGGGAGGAAAACTGTCTACTTCAGTCCATAGTAGAACAAAAATTAGTGCGCGTCTGTTTGATCGAGTGTGATGATTCGTATTATTCAAGTATCTAAGATGAAATAGAATAAACGGTACCAGGAACTGGCACATACTTTCTCACAAACATATTTAAATTATCAAACAGATTCACTGTGACTTGCAGGGTGGGGTAGGAGAGGTGATTTTTTATTAAAGTAGAAGATTAGCTAATAAATATTATTGTTATTATCTAGAGAGAAAACTATTTGATCGATTTCGAACAAATTTGCACCACACACGTCAATTAGGCCTCTATAGATGCACGAAAAAAGATTTTGAAAAACAACCCCCTTTATGGCCAAAAAACCCCCAAAATCAGTTATTATTAGCTAAAGAGAATTTTTAGAAAGACGCGGTTTTTTGCATATGGTAGGGTACATTAAAGGCTACAAATAAGCCAAATTTTATCAAAATCGTTACAGCCGTTTTTATGAAAAAAATAATAACTGATTTTTTGGGGTTTTTTTTGCCAAAAAGGGGGTTGTTTTTCAAAAATTTTCAAACCCGTTTTTCGTGCATCTGTACAGGCCTACTTGACATGTCTGGTGCAAATTTGTTTGAAATCGATCGAATAGTTTTCGCTCTAGCTTTGTATACATACAGAATACATACATGCAGACATACATACATACAGACAGACATTTTGTACAAACCACTTTTTTGGACTCAGGGGACCCAAAACGGATATTTCCACAAAAATCTCATCATCGATTTTTTTTGCGATCACTATACTTTCTCTATACTATAGTATATAGTGAGAAAGTAAAAGCATTTTAGAATATTTTCTAAAGATATAACAAAACACATTTGTTACATTGTGAATTTGTTTACAGTTAAGCTTAGTTCATTTTATATAAAAAATAAAAAACTCTTTCCTAATATGTTTCAATCGTTTATAAACATAATTTATGAAGAAAACACAGATGAAATGCTTTTGATTGATTGTAAACCTATGATTCTGATTTTCAGTCAAAAAGACAGAACAAGGCGATTGGTGTTATAAAATTAGAGCGATTGATGCCGGATTAAGAGATTTAAGTTTGACAAAAAATTATTGGAACAAAGCGGAAGATAAAAACATGCAAAACATTCTGATAATCATACTAAAACTCAATTTCCAGTTCAATCTAAGGTAGATATAAATAATTATTGAGCTGGGCTCGTGAGAATATAACACAAAATGTCACAACTAATACGTTTACTGACTCAGACGCATTTTTACGACAATCAGTGATGCACAAGCTACAATAATCAAACTATAAGTTAAGGTTTGGATATATATAGGTGATTTAGTCAGTAGGTCAGTTGCACATGGGTTTATAGTTTGGATAAAGGAAATTAAGAATTGTTAATGCATCAGGCTTTTCTAATCCTTAGCTGAAAATCCCAGGTTCGAATTTCAGTTTGAGATCAGATAGCTTTTCATATTCAAAGCAAGAAGGCAGAAGGGAAGTGGTAGGTTAGAATTTGTATAGATGAGCGAGTGAGTTGCACATGGGGTTGTTTACATATATATTGGATTCACATGATTTACAAAATCATTTAAGGTTTATTTTAAAGTAAAACATATCAATAATTTTCTATCCATTGGTTCAATATGGCTACCATTTCTGATATGGCATACATCTTACTTAAGGTAAACTGTTTGCCAAACTACAGCCAGTAGATCGGATGTAACTTCTGCAAATGCGTTCATTTATCAGATCAGGAAGTAAATTAGGATAAAACGCTCGATCTTTGATGAAAACACACAATAAAATTTATCAGACCAAATATGGGAAGCAGGGTAATGTAATATATTGGATATATTACTAGATTTGGGTTCGCTAAATGAAACACATTTATATTCGTTATTGCTACGACTGCGTGCTGTTGGTAGGAAGGTGAGTTCAAGACTGCTTGTGAAATAGGTAAAGAAGGAAAGCGTCAGTTAGGGCTGGCGGGAAAAGGTACTGGTTAGAGCCAATAGTTAAAAACTCGAATGACATATCGTACGATATGACATCACAGATCATACGACATCACGCGATCTCCCACTCTTGTACAATTGCATACATCACAGGTAACATGACCTTGGCTTTGTAAGACCAATTCAAAAATCTAGTTTATCTGGTGAATCAGTCTCATGAGAGGAAAGTCATGTTGATTTCTTGGGGCAATGGAATTTGGTACTATGTGAATCAAACTCAATGTTTTTGTTTCGTTTTAAAAAGAAACCTTCACCAAGTATGAAAGTAATAACATCGTGCAAATTACTTACTGGTCCAACCAAAGCATGGCTTCTGATAAATCCAGTGGCAAGTTCAATTAAACTATTTGCAGCTTCATCATTGTCTTTAGACAAGCTAGTATCAGATATTGTCGGAGTAAAATCTAAAGGTTGTTGGTCCTGACCATCATCAAAACTTTTCCATTCTCTCCCCTCCTAAAACATCAAATGTCAAAAAATTTAAACCATTTTGTTATTACACAAAAACATTATTTTTTACTTAATAATACCCTATATATACAGAGAATTTCCAAAATTTCAACTCCCTATGCATCATTTTTTCATAATTACAAAGATTTTAAAACTAAAATTTAACATCATTTAAGTTCACAATAAAAATTAATCAAGACATCATAACCACACTGATATTATTTTTGATCCTTTAAATGGCGC
>JAGFPH010000290.1:201836-220367 GCA_018207615.1 Philaenus spumarius | reverse complement strand
AGACATCATAACCACACTGATATTATTTTTGATCCTTTAAATGGCGCCCAATGATTTTAATTTCATATGCGCAAACTGAGCCAGTTGGAAGAAATTTATTTTCTACTTTTTAGTACATGTTTCATGAAACCATTTATTTTCAAACATGTTTTGTTCATTTACTTTTGATTAATATGGTGACACTGATATTTAAAACAATCTTACAAGCATTTTATAATCTTAATTAATTGTAGAATAAAAATATAGGACAGGATTTATACAAAAGAAGGAAGTAACATACAACTTTTCAATAGGGCCCGCAAGTTTTTAATAATCTTTAGTTAATTTGTAAGCAAATGCCCAAACAAAATAAATTGTTTTTAGCAAGTGTTTTGAGATATAGCACTAATTTTTCACTATTCAAAATATTAATTTGTTCAGATAAAAAAGAAGAGCCATTAAAGTCAACTATCACTTACAAGAACTTTTTCGGCAAGCAGTTGTTCCCTTAATATTAAATCTGATTTTTCTACCAGAAGCTTAAAACGATGACTGGATTCTACATTGTACAAACAGTCCTGGCAAACTGAGTCTGGCATACAATCTCCTTCGGTAATCTGAGGAATTAAAAATACAAGTTACACAGAGTGAGTACAATGGTATGGCTTTGATTTAATTAACTAATAAAGTAGTCTGTAGAAAATTTAGATGACATAATATAAGGTTGCAATAAATCTTGCGAGGCTTTATTTGTTAATTTTTGATTGAAGATGACAATATTAAACTTTCTGTCAATTTTATGTAGGCCTCTAATTCTGAACACAGCGACAAAGTTGTATATCCAGAGAGTTTAGAAGCCTAAGAAGTGTTAACGTCAATTAAAATCTTAATTGATTTTACAAGATTTATTTAGTAAAAATGCATACTAAAAAACTCGGTCTGCGTCGGACCAGACGGTGGAAGTTATACTTCTTTAGCCATTCGTATATTCGTATACTTTCCTATAGTTAAAAAATAGTAATTTCCCAGCCGGGGATCGAACCAGGGATTCTAGCGTGGAAGTCGAGTGCGTTAACCACTCACCCAGGGCCGGATTTAGCATTTTGGCGCCCCTAGGCCCAATAATTTTTTCTGCCCCTTAATAAGTTACTTCCCCAACCTTCATTAAAAAATTATACCAGGCCTATACGGTACGTTAATTGCTTAAACACCACTCCACGATGCAATTTTATCATTGCAAGTTTTTTGAGTAATTTACTTGGTTCTAGGCTTAACAAAATGCAGACTTTTGCTTAACAAATGCAGACAAAATGGCTTAAAACACTTTTAGTAATTTTATGTATTAAATAGTGAGCTCACGTTTGTGGGACTGAAACAAAACGATCCCACCCGCAGAGCATTCCCGCAACAAGGCATGGCCATTGTTATGTTAATAACTTAGGTTTCGTTCAATTTAGTCATTTGGGCAAATAAATAAAAAAAACTCTGTAATACATTATAAAATAGGTTTAATCTCAGAAATAGGTTGTAACGAAGTTGATGCGTAATGTTGAAACATAGTTCAACTTTACCAACAAATTATTTGTTCCAATGAACTTCAAAATCAGAATGATTTTTTTGTAATCAATTCAAAACATATGTTAAGTTATGGCTATTTATTTTTATTTCTAGATATTTTTTTTCTCTCGGCCGTGCGCCCCCTGGGAGCTTGCGCCCATAGGCCCGGGCCTATTGGGAAATCCGGCCCTGCACTCACCCACCGAGACTCTTGAGGTATCTCTTGTAGAGAAAAGGTATAAAAAGGCACTTTCCAGATTTTACTCCTAACACGGTTTCTCGACCGACACCACATCCCGATTACAACGGGCGCAAAGAAGTATAACTTCAAAAATCAATTAGCTTATTTGAATTTAAAACGCACTGTACCAGGTTAGGTTTAGGTAAAGGGTAAGTTAACTTTCTTGATTAAAGTTTTACTTTTACGTGAATTATTAAGTAGATAAATGTTTTGAATTAAAATATAGTTTACACTACCTTTTTATACTCTTGGGCTGACCTCAAATGATTCAAATATATATTTTTTTTTTATACGATTGATAGTGATGACCGAAGGTACTTGGTAGAATTCCATAATAATTAAAAGACAAACACAATTTTTTGTAATTTCTACGAGATTGATTACAAATCTCGTAGAAATTACAAAAAATTGTGTTTGTCTTTTAATTATATATTTTTTTATTTCATAAATTGATTTTTAATACTACTGTTCGGTTTCAAGGATTTCTGATAATTTCCACGTATTACCGTTATTAAATTACTGTTAATAAATGCGTTTGATTAGTGCGACTAGACATGTACCTACTTAATCAATATGTGAACAGTAGGTAACCAAAAAAATCCAACAACTGGAAGCACGTTTTTTTGACCAGAAGTAGCTATTTGTTTAGATTTTTCGTACTAGAATGTAACTTTTTTTGCTACATCCATAATGACCAAGAATAAATGTAAAAATGGCATAGGTTTACAACACACCTCTCTGTTGATAACATCGCAGATGAAATAATTTTTTAGGAAGTGATGAGTAGTGCCACCAACCTAAGCACATTTTTTACAGTTTTAACAGTGAGTCTAAACTCTAAAACACCATAGCCCAGTCAACAAATGATTCTAGAAGGAAAGTCAATAAGCGGAAAGACCAACTATGGTACATTGTTTGGGGTACCTGGTAGTATAACATACTAAAAGTCCTTGACCCTAGGGGTGGCGGAAGAGGAGGGGAGGAGATTAAAGGTCCCTTTTTTTTATTATTTGCCTATATCTCAGTAGGGGTTGGTCCTACAAAAAATACATACGTATACAAAATTAAAGCTAACAAAATTCTCTACATTTTTTATACCTATAGTATTTTTGCTATCTGTAACCGTTAATGAGACATACGCTCTCTAAAATCAGTAATTTTTAAAAAAAAGTTTCTTCTCATTGGAATACTTTATTATTAGTTCCCCATGCTCTCTACCCTCGTGAGCTTTCTCCAGTTCTTCTTATCTCGCTGTAGTTGAGTTATATATAAGCGTTCGTAGAAAGTCAACGCCTATAGTAGTTATTGTGTATTTCGCCTCAGTACCTATATTATTTTATTTTATTATTACTATTATGTCGCTATGTCAATGGAAAAATGTTTTGTTTCTCGCTTTAGTTGAGTTAGTTTATATAATGCCATACGTCCGTAGGAACTCAAATTATTGTGTTTTTCGTCTTTATATTTTATTATTATTATATCCGATATATTTATATTTTATTTATTAGTATTATATGCGGTATATTTTATTGTTATTATATCCAGTATATTTTATTATTATTATATCACAACGCAAACGTATTTTGTTTGTGACGAGAAATTGTACGAAAGTGGTGGGAAAGTGTCCTGTGTGAGTGCAAAATAATAGTTTCACTGATAAGTGCCACTTTACAAAGAAATGACGGAAAAAGCTCCAACCTTGTACGTTTGACATCCCTCAAAGTTCATTCCACATGCAGAAAACATATGTGAGCCGAAAGAATTGCAGCTTATGTGATGAAACAGGCCCCTGTTTTGAAACAGCCATTGATAAGTCAACAGATTCACAAGTCGTTGTCATTGGAGAGGACAACTCATAGTCCTTCTGATTGTGCTAATCCCCAAAGACCAGTACATCATAATTATGAAACTGGGCCGAGGAAAGCTGCCAACCAGTCTGTATTTCCACCTCTGAGTTACAGGAGCTTAAGGCATTATGCTCATCCATGTTTTCACAGGATGTGATACTACAACAGCAGCCTTCCTCAAGAGCAAACTTAAATTTTCCAAACTATTCAAGAAGGATGCAGATGTAGCATATGATGCTGAAGTCTTTAACAATCTTTCAGCCACTCATAAGCAGATTCCAGAGCAGGGCAATAATTGTTTCCTCCGGTGGTACAATGTCCCGAAGAAAGAAAAATCACTCAACAAATATTGCTACGACACATTCGTCAAGTCTGTGGCGAATGTTCTGCTACTAGGCCTAATCAAATTAAATAAATGCCCGGAAATTAAAAAAAATGTATCTAAGAAAATGAAATTAGATAAATTGTTGTAAATTTACTGTACGACCCTCGGCTGATATTTTTTCAGATGATGACCTTGTTTTACATTCTACTGTTAAATGTTGAATACAAGTAAACATACTGTGACTAAAGTCTATAAGTTAGAGAACTTCAGGCTATTTTTTATTCTTGCATTTTTGTTGGCGTAGGGTCGTATAGTAAATTTGCACCCATTAATTGATAATGTTGTCTGTTAACACTGCAAATGTGATTGTATGCTGCAAGAATGAACAAACTGGTACGAAATAAACTACTGATTACAGTGTTTCGAAATGTAAGAATACTATGTAGTTCCAAAAGTCACATGCCAAAAACGAACGGATAACATCAAGAAAAGAAGAGTTTAGATTGGTTTAGGCTAGTAATACATTTAATAAAAATAAATTTTATATATCGTTTGAATATTTCATATAGGCCTAAGCTTTCTTAAACAAAATTAATTATATATTATATTGTTTGAATAATTACTGTATTGTAATCTTATAGATTTGGCAACATGTTAAGATCGAGTTAGTTCTACCAAATAAGATATTTGAATTAATACTCAATTAAATCTTAGAATTATGTTCTACAGCATATTTTGGCACCTCTGCCGAAATATGGCGAGGTATCGTAATCCAAACTTTTGCCAATTGGCTAAATATTTATTTTTGAATTACATAAGGTTGTAAATTACAGCCTACTTACCTGAATATTAGTAATGTTCATAATTTTTTCTGGGAGACCTTGTTCACTGTGGTTATTAAAAAGAGGAACACAGTGGAGGCTGTTCATTAAACAAAGTCTACAAAACGTTGTACTGAACATTTTGTTTATAAATTACTAATAATTAAATTAGACTATTCCTATACTACGATTGCAGTAGAAATATAAACACATAGCCTAATATAATTTATACAATAAACGAATGTAATATTTAATTCTTGAAATAATTAACAAAGAACATAACAATACAAAAAGACACTGTATAATCAAACTTGAAATAACTTTTTACTTTAAAAACTAGTTTGCCCTGTCTTAGAAAGTTGATTTTTGTTGTTCAGTGTTTCTGTTTATAACCAAAAATTAATTGACAGTTGCATAGTTCCAACAATATTTTGTTGTACAAAGTCAGCTGTTTTTCACCTGTTGGTTATCATAGATTTGATCAAATAGCTATTTGTCTAGTTGTTCATCTTCCAACCAAAAACTCACTATGAAAATCGTTTAAATTATCGAAAAAAAATTTGGAATTATAAATATATGAATTTATTTTTGAAAGTTTAATTGAAATATGAACATTATATTAATGTAACCATTTAGATTTGTCATACTGTAATAAGAAACATTCTTTTATCGGAAAAAAAAATCAATGTTTCCGCCCAGGATCGAACTGGGGACCTTCTGCGTGTTAGGCAGACGTGATAACCGCTACACCACGGAAACACAGAGTGAAAGTTATAATTCCTTTATTGTACTTAAGATCTTTGTATTAAACAAATAATTATAACATTGTAACTTAACTGTACTTGTAAATAAATAATTAACTATTAATTTATTAACAGATTTTATTAAATATCTCAAAAAGACTCAAAAAACTATTTCATTATAAAATTACATATTATTGTTGGAAAATCATAACTGTTTTAAAATGTTTTGTAAGTAAGTAGCCTACATGTATTAGATTCTTCCTATTTCCAAAAATATAAAGCCTACAAACTTTTACCCAAGTCCAAAACCCTAATCTATAAAAAAAAAGAATCATTCAATTAATTTGTAACTCACATATAGGCCGAAATTGATATCCTCCTTTGTTTAAGACTGATTTTTACGAGAAGAAAATAACTAACATAAAAACATCATGACCGGTCATTATTTCTGTACAAATTTTAACTTAGTAAACAGTACCAGAAACTGGCACTGAGTGGCACATACAGTACTTTCTCACAAACATAATTATTTAAATTATTAAACAGATTTACTGTGACTTCATAATTAATTGTAAGTGGGGTAAGGAGAGATGATTTATTAAAGTAGGAGATTAACCAATAAATATTAGGTCTATTATTATTATCTAGAGAAAAAACTATTCGATCGATTTCGAATAAATTTGCACCAAACACGTCAATTAGGCCTGTATAGATGCACGAAAAGGGGTTTTGAAAAAATATGTGAAAAACAACCCCCTTTATGGCCAAACCCCCCCAAAAATTAATTATTATTATTATTAGCTAAACAAGCATTTTTAGAAAGATGCTGTTTTTTACATATGGTACAAATAAGCCAAATTGTATCAAAATCGTTAGAGCCGTTTTTTATAAAAAAATAATAACTGATTTTTTGGGGTTTTTTTTGTCAAAAAGGGGATTGTTTTTCAAAATTTTTCAAACCCGTTTTTCGTGCATCTATACAGGCCTAATTGACGTGTTTGGTGCAAATTTGATCGATATCGATAGAATAGTTTTCGCTCTAGCTTTGTATACATACATACAGACATATTGTAAAACCACTTTTTTGGACTCAGAGGGTTCCAAAACGGATATTTCCACATAAATCTCAACATCGATTTTTTTTGCGATCACTAAACTTTCTCTATATAGGACTATAGTATAGTGAGAAAGTAAAAATTGCTCCTTTTATATGCATCAATGTTATTAATACTATTAATACTATTAATGTTATTAATACTGTACATTTGAATTTGCTCTAATATGGTAGTCTCGCTGCAACATAAATTAATTAAAGTTTATTATCGCATATATTTATTTCTCAAGACTATTTTTTTGTCGGTACGCCATAACTTCCTTAATACATCATCAAATTACATGAATGAGGCATCATTTTAAAGCTTTCCTTAACCGCTACACGGGAAAAATAGACAAACAGCTTAAAATTCATGTTTTATTAACAAAAATTGATTTAAAAAACTTTTATATTATACTCTGTATGTTCCTAATGAAAGGCGCCATCTATTAACCATATGTTTGACTAGCATGACAGCTGTTAGTTAGATTGTTTACAATGTAAGATTGTATAGGGAAACTGTTATTTATAAACCAATGTAAATAAATAAACTTAATTAACAGGATTAAATCAACGTGTTAAATCAGGTAAATGTAGGCCTACTCCGAACTTGCGAAATATTCGCACGGATCAGCTAGTTATCTTTTATTATTGAATAAACAAAGTACTGTACCTTAGGTATATAGGCTAATTTGTAACACATGAATGTCTAATTGGTTTTTAGTTTGGAAGCTAAAATAATAATAATTCACCCCGAAACTTCATTGAAATATTTCATTAAGGGCTTTTAATTTATTGACATTCAAATCTATAACTTACTGTTGAAATAAATCCCACGATTGTCATATCATGACATTAGTCATAAGCCCCATATCTATAGTAAAAGGCCTATATTCTCAGACCGACAATTTAATATCATTTAAAAGATATCACTGTTGAGATGAGTGATAGTAAAAATAATTCGACCACGCAGCTGAACCTCTGATGTGAGTTGAGCAAATTTCCAAAATTAAGTTTATAGGCCTATGTTTTAGGGTTTCAACCAACAATTTGGGAAACAGGTCTATTCACGACGGTGCTGAATAGCTGCAAAATGGTTCGCACGCCAACCCCCGTGTTGGGACTTGGGAGAATCTTCAATACACAAAGCATTGCGTGCTTCGCACGCCAACCCCGCGGTAGAATCCACTACATGGCTTTGAAACCGGGTACTTTTATGGTATTTTACGTTTTGATCGATTGTGGGGGAACCAAGCGAGCTATAAGGTCGCGTAAAAAAACAATATGTGCAGAATACCATCCTACATTTATATTTGTAGAAAAAACTCTAAAAAAAAAATTCATTCTAGTAGGAAAATCTAAAAAAATAGTTACTTCCGCTCAAAGAACGTGCTTCCAGTTGTTGGATTTTTTTGGCTAACGAACTCGTCCGAGCGACATAGACAACCAACACGTGTACCAAATTTGGACCAAATCGGACTTGAAATGCGTCCGCTAGAGTGCGAACACATATATACATATATATATATATATATATATAGATATAAATATATATGAATTTTAATGACACTCCAAAACGTGTTCTGGGGACCATGATCGGTGCTCATTTGCTACTCCCGACCTTGGGTCTCACTATAAGGGCCAGTGCAATAGCTAATTTTACTTTCTCACTATACTATAGTATAGAGAAAGTATAGTGATCGCAAAAAAAATCGATGTTGAGATTTTTGTGGAAATATCCGTTTTGGGACCCCCTGAGTCCAAAAAAGTGGTTTTTACAAAATGTCTGTCTGTATGTCTGTATGTCTGTATGTCTGTATGTCTGTATGTATACAAAGCTAGAGAGAAAACTATTCGATCGATTTCAACCAAATTTGCACCAGACATGTCCAGTACGCCTGTATAGATGCACGAAAAAGGATTTTGAACAATTTTGAAAAACAAACCCCTTTTTGGCCAAAAAACCCCCAAAAAATCAGTTATTATTTTTTTATAAAAAAACGGCTCTAACGATTTTGATGAAATTTGGCTTATTTGTAGCCTTTAATGTGCCCTACCATATACAGAAACCCGTATCTTTCTAAAAATTCTCGTTTAGCTAATAATAATAATAATAACTGTTTTTTGGGGGTTTTTTGGCAATAAAGCGGGTTGTTTAAAAAAAAATTTCAAAACCATTTTACGTGCATCTATGAAGACCTAATTGACGTGTTTGGTGCAAATTTTTTCGAAATCGATCGAATAGTTTTCTCTCTAGATAATAATAATAATATTTATTAGTTAATCTCCAACTTTAATAAAAAAACTCTCCTACACCACCCTACAAGTCACAGTGAATCTGTTTAGTAATTTAAATGTATTTGTGAGAAAGTATGTGCCAGTTCCTGGTACCGTTTATTTAATATGGAAATTCGCTAATAATTTTTCCTATGGAAATTCGCTAATAATCTTTAAACTTTCAGAAATAATACATTGTCGAGGTAATTCAGCTGGCCTCCATATACAGCTGGGCTCAGTACCAAGTGGTCATTGCGGGCCCCCTTCTCTTCAATATTGAACCAAATATAGGTTATAAGCAACAATTAATTAAAAAAAAAAAAAAAAACTATGAAAACAATGCAACAGTTAAATATAACCTGACTGAGAGAATTAGCAACAATTTTGTATTTATTATTAGTTATTCCGACATTTGCCATCATGTGACACAAATGATGGCAAATGTCCGAATAAGGGAATAACTAATAATAATAAACGGTACCAGGAACTGGCACATACTTTCTCACAAACATACTTAAATTATTAAACAGATTCACTGTGACTTGTAGGGAGGGGTAGGAGAGGTGATTTTTTTATTTAAGTAGGAGATTAACTAATAAATATTATTATTATTATTTAGAGAGAAAACTATTAGATCGATACACGTTGCACCAAACACGTCAATTAGGCCTTTATAGATGCACGAAAAAAGGCTTTGAAAATTTTTGAAAAACAACCCCCTTTACGGCCAAAAAACCCACAAAAATCAGTTATTATTATTATTAGCTAAACGAGAATTTTTAGAAAGATGCGGGTTTTTTGCATATGGTAAGGTACATTAAAGGCTACAAATAAGCCAAATTTTATCAAAATCGTTAGAGCCGTTTTTTATAAAAAAATAGTAACAGATTTTTTGGGTTTTTTTTGCCAGAAAGGGGGTTGTTTTTCAAAAAATTTCAAAACCGTTTTTCGTGCATCCATACAGGCCTACTTGACATATCTGGTGCAAATTTGTTTGAAAACTATGGAATAGTTTTCGCTCTAGCTTTGTATACATAGAGACATACATTCATACAGACATTTTGTAAAAACCACTTTTTTGGACTCAGGGGGTCCCAAAACGGATATTTCCACAAAAATCACAACATCGATTTTTTTGCGATCACTATAATTTCTCTATACTATAGTATAGTGAGAAAGTAAAATGCTAACTTATTAACCACGCAATATTGTATTAATAAAACATAAAACTCAAAATCGCCCCCCAAACCGTAATAGTTATTAATTTACACTTATACGGAGAGGAGAACTTTAGGGGGAGCGGGGGGGGGATCGCCAAATATTTAAATTTGTGATCAGCTTGAAATATTTGTCAAATGTAAAAAATCCCTCTTCGAAATGTCCAAAAAGTTGCAGCATTGCAACATAGGTTAGGCACCCTTTGTTCTACAATCATATTATTTGAGCTCTTTTCTTATCTTTAGATTCTATTAGTTCTACAGGCGTCAAGAAATTTTACCAGTTGTGACTTGCTAGTAAAAAAATTGAAATCCATAAATTTAAAAAAACTTGTTACTAATTTTTGGTTGATTTGCTACATGGGTTTGAACTATAAATGTCAAAAAAGCACTTTTTTTCCTGTTAACGTCTGATGTTGCGTCAATAATTAATCCAAAGTAGCTTATAGTAAGATAGCTTCGATAAGATAGCCCTTCGCCCTTCATCACAATAATGACATACGGTGCAAGCCCACAAAAGAGACCCATACTGGAGGGAAGAGGATTGCCTCTGATCTTTACGGAGTAGCCGTTCAAGTTGGCAATACTGGACACTTTAATGGATATCTGTGTAGAATGTATTTTATTTATGACATGGACGGTGCCTGTCCTTGGTTGGTCACTGTACGAGGTACCGCCTGCCAAGGTGTAGTTATATCTGGGGGTAGGGTGGTAATATATCCTACGGTGACATATTAACGACTGCATGTCATGCACTGCAAATGGTTGACGTCATATATCTAAGTAGACATGTATAACACCACACATAAAGGAAAACACTGTTTACTAGACAGATGGCTTTCCACGTTGGCGATAAAAAAACACTCAAAAGTGTGTAATGGCCTACCACTTGAATAAATAGGCCAGACTCATTGAACCGAGTTAACCATGAAAAAACTGGCATTGCATTAGAAAGACACTCGAGCGCGACTTGAATATCGCGGACATATTATCTTTGATTGTCCACATATTACGCATTCGGTGAATATTGCAAACAGTTTCAATGTTTCAGTCAGCCGGTTTTCAAGGAGGGGGCTGTCTCTCGGGGGAGGGGGGGGGGTATACAATATTTTGTTGGAATACAGGGCTTGAAAACGTCTTTTTAGACTATTTCTCGATCACCCATTTTGAATAGGAATTAAGGATTTTATGCTTTACCCAAAAATAAAGTTTTATTATAACAAATTGTAGAGAATCATAGAATAATTGAACTGTATACAGTACAACCTCGTTGTCGGCCCCCTTTAAGTCGGACCTCCGGGTAACCCGGACCGGTTTGCAATAATAAAAATATGCATTTTGGTAGCGCTATTGCTTTATACGAGCGCATAATCGTAGTGTACTGCTCGGTGACCGTGTTTCCGCCGAGTTTGTTTGCCGTGCGGCACGTAAACGTCAAGGCGTATTAAAGAAGGTGTGTGCATGCGCAGCTTCTCCCTCCACTCCAGCCTACCCGTGACGTAGAGTGTTACAGTCAGAGCTCCAGTCTAGACACCTTTGCCATATTTACCGCCGAAACCTGTACGACCTTCAAGCTTTTTTGACGTCAAATTATGTTATTAATTATAGACAACATAGTGTATTATTGTAATAAAATTTCTTATAATTAATAACTATTAATTACAATGCCTTTTTGTGCCGTGTTTGACTGCGGTAACTCAAACAAAAAAGACAGCTTTTTACAAGTAAGGTTTCATCGATTCCCAAGAAATGTTGATCTACGAAATAAAAAGCTACACTATCCCTTAATAACATAGGCTATAATTCATTTTAATAAAAACATTTTGTATTTCAATATTTGTAAATTTAGTCGGAAAAAATCTTAGGTTAGACCTAGAATGATGAACCAACACATGTATTTACATTCATTACCACAGCGACCAATTGAATAAAATGACCGTTTGCTCCAATATTTCCATTAACAGCTGATTTCATACTTTGAAGCAATTATTTGTATTTTGAACTTTTATATTAGGTTTTTATTAAAGTGTAGACCTGAGCCTTGCTGGTTCTTTTAGCCTTTATTATAACTGCTGTTATAAAATATACGAAAAATTTGATTTGAACATTTAACATTATTTACCATCTTAGCTTTGGGGTTATTATGAATCCTAAACAATTATTATAGGCTAAAGAAAACATAAAATGATTATGTGTTAGAAGGTTCCAACGAGGTTGGCGTGCGGAGCACGCAGGGGTTTCCCCTATTTTTGTATATTTTGGATTTATAACTAAAAAATTTTGTAGTAGGCTATTTTTCTAAAACCCTTACTTTTGAAACTTTGGTTTACCAATTTGGTTTTTTTTTCTTTTGAAACGCAAAAATAGTTAGAGAAATTTGTTTAAATATTTTGTTTACATGGCAATGTTCTCCATACTTTCCTGAACAATAAAATGTATAATAGTGTTCACTTTACTTGAATAGGATACATTCTATCTAAGTGATAATGACAAGTGTACAAGCAGTAAAAAAGTGCCTTACGCTTAGACGGTTAAAACATATATTTTTAGAGTATTAAAATTGTTTTATGTTCGAAGTGGACAGAATTTAAGCCGTAACTGAAATGCTGTTGTTGTATGTTATTAAATAATTTTAAAGAGTAACAAAAATAAAATATTGGTGGTACAAATTATTTAATTTGTTTGATGTATAACTCTTTAAAAAAATATATAGCCCTAAAATATGCTAGGATACAATAACAATTTCAAAAAATAATTACAAAATTATTTTAGTACAGTAAAAAAAATAAATATTTGTTAGTAGTCAAATTTATGATACATAAGTAATCCCGTGACAAAATTTTGACATAAGTAATCTATGGTTAATACTGAAATAAAACTCAATGTTGTATTCACCACGACTTTTTATTTATCACCTAGACTACCATTTTTTTATTATTTCATTAATAATTAGTTTGTATTAATTTTTATTTATTATTTATCATTGGGCAGGCTAACTAAACAATCATAATTTTAGATAGTTTCAATTTTTGAAAAGTAAATTTAGTAGCCTACTAGTAATAGTAGGCCTAGTAAACATAACAAAACCAATAAACTTTAAAAATCACCATCTTATTGATGGTAAAAGGTACTATAGAGCTACTTAAATTTGTCAACGCTTTAAAAATTCATATTTATACATTAAAAAAATTTACCTGTTCACAACAATGTAAATAATAAATAATGAAGAGAAATGAGAACTAATAACAAATTAGATAAGCGTACATTCAATCGCCACAAGAAGCGAGTAACTATGGTTCCGATTACAATCTTATTATGTAGGACAGCTATAACTTTCATAAAAAAAATTGATGTTAGTATTTATTACATTTTATTCTCTACATTTCTATGTCTTTGAATGCCTCCCGAAAGTAATAGTAAAAAACTTTCTCACTTAGGGTAGTTTTCATGTCATTCAAACCCGTATATTAGATTTAGGCTTGTTTCAAAATTATACGCCTAAGAATATTTGACCATAGACATAGATCATTTAAATGCTTACTTTATTACCTTTCCATCGATACCTAAAACATAATTTTTAGACAACCATAAAGTATTTAATTCGCAGTTTGAGCAAAAGCTTACAATTGCAGTCGGAACTGCTGGTTCAGTGTGTAGCACGTGACGTAGCTGCGCGGGCCGGACGAGTTCACGCTCCTCGATGCACACACCTTCTTTAATACGCCTTGCGTAAACGTTACTCGAAGTTGACGCAACAGAAACTTACAAGCTTTTCCCCAAAAAAGTAGGCAGTCCACAGAAGTGTTTTTCGTTTTATTGTGACCAGTTAATATTTTTATAGTGTTTTTCTCCGTAATAAAGGAAAATATTGTAAGTATACAGTGTATTTTCATTTTTTGATGTTTTATGCTCTTTCTCCGGCTAACACGGTTTTTCGTTATGTCGGATCGGCCGTGGTTCCGGCTGGTCCAATTTAACGAGGTTGTACTGCACTTGAAAATGTTTAATATATTTATTCTAAAAGCTTATTCCACTAAATTACAACACTAAACAAAATTCTCACAAACTTATTGTATATAGTTCCAGTCAGACATGAAAAGGTAACGGCTAACGCGCCTAGGGCGTTGAAAATGTACATATTTCACGGAAATACCCGAATAGTTCGGAACACTAAACCAGGTTTTACATATATTAAACGAAAATATAGAACTTGCACTTCAAATCGATATAAAAACTATTATACGAATACTGCATATAGATTTGTAATAGATACTTATCGATTGTAAAATGTGCTTTCTCATTTTTTGAAAACTGTCCAATGGCAAGGGTTTACAGACAAATTCATATCTAAGAAACTATAAGAGTGGAAAATGATTAGATCGTGGTAGAAAGTTAAAATTTTGACAAATCCAGTGGTGTCCTTATCTTCTTCTCAAAACAAGTCTGTCTAACGATTATGTGCCTTTAAAAAGTGACGAGTTTGAGTCATTTCCTTTGAGTGTTTCTGTTTAATAATTTAAATATTTTTGTGAGAAAGTATGCGCCAGTTCCTGGTAACGTTTATTTTACATAAAACTGCACACAAATTTTTTTTAGTTGAAATAAATATTGCGCTTCTGAATAGTGTATTTAAGTTGCGCAATTTAGACCAGTCAATAGCTCATGGTCTCTAATCTACTTTGAGAATCAATTTGACAAATTAATCAGCCGTAACCATTTATTTATATGAATTAAAAAAAATAAGGCTCCAAATTGTTTAAACAGTTACTATGCAAAACTAATACATTCGACTAATACAGGGCCCAACTTGTGCATGGTTAGTCTACACCACACTGTCATTTTACACAATTCCAAAGCTTTACGTTTAAAAAGTAAAAATATTAAATAAAAAATAAATTTTCCGTATATTTTCCAATGTTTGAACAGAAAACTTCTTATGGCACTTTTTGCGCGGGTATTCGAATGAAATCTCACGAGCCGCACCGTACCTTACCCATTGTATTTTAGAAGCGTGTAGTTTAAGGCTGTATGGGTTAATTTAGTCACGTACCGATGAAATGGACATTGTGCTTCCTAATTTTGTAAGTTGTGTTGCAATAGTTTACTTGGTAATACCTCTGAAGCGGACATTGTGCTTCCTCATTTTGTAAGTTGTGTTGCAATAGTTTACTTGGTAATACCTCTGAAGAGGACATTGTGCTTCCTAATTTTGTAAGTTGTGTTGCAATAGTTTACTTTGTATTACCTCTGAAGCGGACATTGTGCTTCCTAATTTTGTAAGTTGTGTTGCAATAGTTTACTTTGTAATACCTCTGAAATGGACATTGTGCTTCCTCATTTAGTAAGTTGTGTTAAAATAGTTTACTTGGTAATACCTCTGAAATGGACATTGTGCTTCCTCATTTTGTAAACTGTGTTAAAATAGTTTACTCGGTAATACCTCTGAAATGGACATTGTGCTTCCTCATTTCGTAAGTTGTGTTAAAATAGTTTACTCGGTAATACCTCTGAAATGGACATTGTGCTTCCTCATTTTGTAAACTGTGTTAAAATAGTTTACCTGGTAATACCTCTGAAATGGACATTGTGCTTCCTCATTTCGTAAGTTGTGTTAAAATAGTTTATTCGGTAATACCTCTGTAATGGACATTGTGCTTCCTCATTTTGTAAACTGTGTTAAAATAGTTTACTTGGTAATACCTCTGTAATGGACATTGTGCTTCCTCATTTTGTAAACTGTGTTAAAATAGTTTACTTGGTAATACCTCTGAAATGGACATTGTGCTTCCCCATTTCGTAAATTGTGTTAAAATAGTTTACTCGGTAATACGTCTGAAATGGACATTTTGCTTCCTCATTTTGTAAGTTGTGTTAAAATAGTTTACTCGGTAGTAATACCTCTGAAATAGACATTGTGCTTCCTCATTTTGTAAGTTGTGTTAAAATAATCAAATTTCAGATTAAACCAATATGACCAACGAATTATATTCATTACAGTTTTCACTTCTGTCGGCAATCCCGCGACTGCTTTCTTTAATTTTTTTGCAAACATTTATGTATTCTATTCATCAACATGAAGCTACTTTTATTCATAAAAATTATCACTACTAATCTATCTATACGCTTTTTTGCGTCTTTGCACCTCACGTCACCACGCCTAAAACCAATACCGACTTACATCGAAGAGAAAAGGCATACAGACACAGTTGTGCAATTTCACACAGTTGCACTTTTTATTGTTTACATCTACCGACAATGTAAATAGGGTTGTTCACGCATGCGCGTTACGCAGCATAGTGTTCATCGCAAACCGTACAGAGCACATGCGCAGAACGATGCTTACTGCTTGGTAAGGTTCAGTGCGTCAGTGAATCCAAGCCAAGGAGCGGTATACAACAGTAGGCTATCAAGGCTGGTTTAGTTTGTGATTTTTCTTTTCAGTTAAGTTAGTGTTTGCAATAATTTATATAAACCGTTAATAAGACAGGTTTAATTACTAAGTTTAGTGAAGTGTTGTGTTTTACAGTTTTTGGACCAACTTAAGGTGAGTTTGAAACGACATTGTTGGTTATTGATTGATTGATGTTTGGTTGTGGGATTAAACTTTACGTGGAAATTATGTTAATTTTTCTTGTGAATTATTGAAAATAATGTTTTACTATATTTTAGGCCTAATTATTTCTTATTCCAAAGAACTTAAATTATGTTAGTACATAGCGTACATGCATAGCCTATATTTTCTGTCTTAAAAATTGTATTTCTAAAGAACGCTAAGAACATTGCGATTTGTTATCACGACATTGATCAGTATTTGCTAGTTATAAAAAGTATTTAGTAGGCCTAGCAAAGAGAAAATGGCAATTAGCCTATTTGTAGGTGGTCTTGTATAATTTGTAGTATTATTCACCTTTTGTTATTAGTAAAAAAAAAACAAAAATAGCCTACTAATTTGATTTGTTGTAACATACATATAACATCCAAATCGGTTATATTGATTATTCAAATATGAAAACTAAGAACTTGATTACGTAAAATATGTTACACTAGCTTATATACACCGTGCTTCCTTATGGTATTCAGAAAATAAAATCTAGATTAGTCTAATTTGTAGGAATTCTGTAAGTCTGTAGGCTTGGAGGTTGAACTTGAAAGATCGGGCGGTCTTTTTTTTATACAGGCTGTCCCTTAAGTAAACACAAAATTAAGACTTTCGACGTATCCGCCATTTTGTTTTGTTTACAAAACCATTTCTATCACACAACGGTTAAATCGATTAGGTTGAAATTCGTCTGGGTACATAATAATGTAAATACCGGTACCTAATTTGAGGTAAATAACCAATTTAATCCAATGATCCGTTTAAAAATGGCGGCAGTAAAATATTTTAACACCAAAATAACTCAATGTACATAAAACTTTAAATAGCTGCCATTTTGAAACGGACTAGTTTCACATAGTTTTTCCCTTCAAATTATGTGTACCTTATTACTTACCATGCCAAGTTTTAGCTCGATCACATATATAGCGATCTACAGATATAAATTATTTGCCCAAAAAAGAAAATGGTGGATATGTAGAAAACTAATTTATTTGAAATTTTGTCTATGCTTTAATCCACAAAATCATTTTCGAAATTTTGCAGCTTACACCCTGTATTATTTTCTTTCCGCCATTACGGAGAGCTTTTTCAACAACCATTACCTACACAAGAGGTCTGGCTACATAGGCCTATATCGAATTTCCAGTACGTGGGTGTTTTTTGCTTTCGGGGAAATAAATTATGTTTTTCACTTTTCTCTACGATTCGAGCTCTTATGGTGAGACCTAAGGTCGGGGAGTGGTCAAAAGGTGATCATGAACCTCAGAACACGTTTTGGAGCGTCATTAAAAATTGTATATTTTATGTAATCTATATAAATAAAAATGTAAATGTGCGTTTGTTCAAAATCGATAATATCCGAAAGTTCTTCAATAAGATTGCTTAAAATTTTGACACAAACTTTCATTTGAATACAAGCGTGTTTTTATATACTTTTAAAAAAACTGCAGCATCTATTGAAAAAAAAAAAAAAAAAAAAAAACATCAGCTCTGGACCAAGTCTATATTTGAAATGTCTTAAACATCCATACCACACTGAAAGTATTACTTTTGGAGTTTTAGTGGAAACTATCTAAACTGATTCGTTCGCTCTTTATACCGCGCATGGAAGAGGGAGGGGTATGTTTCATTACCGATATCGGCTCGAATGCTGGCACTTGAGCAAATCGCTACTAACCTGACTAAAAACATCAGTACCTTAAAACACACGTTCACTGCTAAGGACGCACATGTGAGCTTGACACTGAACACTATGAGAAGCGGCCGACGCACAGTGCATTGCACTCCAACCCCCGTATTGGGAGTATTTTCAATACACAGTGCTTTGAGTGC
>JAGFPH010000290.1:151419-163222 GCA_018207615.1 Philaenus spumarius | reverse complement strand
AAATACTACCAATATGGGGGTTGACGTGCGAAGCACGCAATGCAATGTGTATTGAAAATACTCCCATATGGGGGTTGACGCTTCTCATAGTGTTCAGTGCCAAGCTCACATGTGCGTCCTCAGCAGTGAACGTGTTAACGCGATGATAGTACTCAAACGTTAAAGTTATAAAACGTGTATACGCGACCGTAGTATGTGCGGATAGTTTACTCCAGTCTCGTAAACGCGAAGGCAGTCCTGAAAAGGTTAAAGTAGACCCTTTTTTCGGGAAAATCCAACTATCCGAATTTGGTCCGGCCCCAATTGATTCGGATAATTAGACTTCTACTGTATATTGTAAGCACGTTATAAAATGGAATAATGTTTTTAGAAATGGGAATCGTATAATCTGGGCACGCTGTTGACTGTGTAAAGTCAGTCTTGCAAACATCACTCACAAATCCTTGAATTTGAGTCAAAAATGAGACAATAATGCTTTCGGCTTTGCCTACATGAGTGCAGAGAGATATACAGGGTGGTTATAAATTATTGTACACATTTTAAGATTGAATAAATAAATAACCAATCGACTTAAAAACATGGAAATTGTTTTATTAAATAGCAAATTTAAAACAGTTTTATTACCAATGAAGGACAAAAAGATTACTGTTACTCATACTTTTACAAGGAAACTAAACTAATTCCACGTGCTCTCCGAGGTTTGCACGCAAAGTTTGTAGTCTAAATTCAACCTCACACCATGTGTTTCTGAGCATTGCTGGAGTTATGCTTCCAATAACCTCTCGAACTCTATTCTTGAGTTCCTCAATATCTTGAACTTTTTTGGCGAAGACTCTGTCCTTGACATAGCCCCACAAAAAAAAGTCTAAGGGTGTAATGTCTGGGGAACGTGGAGGCCAAGGAATTGGACCATCCCGTCCAATCCAACGACCAGGAAACGTGTTATTTAGGTAGTCACGTACTATCTTACCCCAGTGTGGAGGGGCACCATCTTGCTGCCAGTAAACATTTGGTTGTCTATGCTCAATTTGCGGTATTGCAAAAAGTTCAAGCATGTCGAGGTATACCTCTTTAGTGACTGTCGGTTCTGCGAAGAAAAAGGGTCCTATCACTTCATCTATAGCCAATGCACACCAAACGTTTATTTTAGGGCTGTCTCTTTCTTGTTCTCGAACATTATGAGGATTTTCAGTACCCCAAATCCTACAATTGTGTCTATTCACCTTACCAGAAACATGAAAGGTTGCTTCATCAGAAAAAATTACTTTTTTCAAGAAATTGCTTTCTCCAATGTTTATTGTTTGTTCTTCGAGGTCAAGTAATCTAGCAGCAAAATCGTAGCGTCGAGGTTTATCGTTAGGTTTTAGTTCATGTAATAACTGAATTTTGTATGGATGGAGCTTAAGGTGTTTGTGCAAAATTTTTAAGACTGTTGATCGAGGTAATCCTAATTCCAAACTTGCACGCCGAGTAGACTTACCAGGGCTCCTCGTAAACAATTCTCTTACTTGATCAACAATAGCTTCAGAAACTGGAGGTCTACCAGCACCTTTTCTATGTTGGACACTTCCCGTCTGTTCAAACTGCCTATACCAGCGTTTTATAGAATTGTTACTCGGAGGATTGCGGCCATACTCTAAACGAAACCTTCTTTGAACAGTTATTACAGATCTGCTTTCATTAAACCAAAGAACACACCTTGCTTTTTCTTGCACACTAGCCATTTTGATACTGAGGTTAGTTTAGTGTTTGTTTAGTCAACTGTAATTAACAGCTGGTGTGGAAAGATCCATTGTTGACCAGCTGACTATGTCACAACACAAGTCATTAAGAAGAATCATACCTTACACCCACAGTTTAAGTGACATTTTTACTTTCTTTTTATAACTACTTTTTATAATTATTGTAATGTGTACAATTATTAATTTTCAGTCAGTATATAAAACTGTTTTAAATTTGCAATTTAATAAAACAATTCCCATGTTTTTAAGTCGATTGGTTATTTATTTATTCAATCTTAAAATGTGTACAATAATTTATAACCACCCTGTATTTTCTTGTTGTCATTTTCACCCATTTCGAATTTCCTAAAAGCAAATACGTAAACAAATTGATTGACCTTTAACCTCTATTTTTCATCCTTTGCATTAATGGTTGCAGTTACCAAAAAATGTTGGTAATACAACAGTTGGCGTAAGTTTACAACACGTCTCCCTTCTGATATCTTTGCAAACGACTACCTTTATTTTAGGAAAGAGACCAACCTAAGAAAAATTGTACTGATTAAATGCAGTGGCGTTGACAGGCCAGGACTGATGTCATCTGGTGCGGGTGGTCTTTTGTCACCTCCTGTCCTCTCGCAGGAACCGCACGTCCGCACTCCCACCTAATAGTTTACAACCCTCTTGCCTCTAAATTTATGGGATTTTGCTTTATTTTCTAAATCTAACAAACATTTCTGATATATTTTCTCAGCTACATTGTAAGATTTCTTAAATTTTACACGACATTAATAACATTGATAAGCTCGTATGTATTAGTTAGGCTTAAAAAATAAAACTTCACACTTTTACCATCATTTTTATTTACACAAAACTTGAATTGTTATAAACAAATTATTGTGGGAGTAGTTGTATACTGTATTTATTGGGATAGTATTAAAATAAATATTTAGCAAATTTTTAAAATAACAATATTAAATTTATTTATTAAAATATTGATATCAACAATATCCAATACTGCATAAAATGTCTTATATTTCCCCCAAATCAGTGAACTTGAAAAATGTTTAAACTTTGAAAAAGACATTATTTTTTACAATAGAGTAGTATTTTTATACTGAGTGTCGCCGAATTATCTGGTCTAATTTTGTGGATTTGTTCCTGGGATCGAGACAAACATATTTGACAATGCAAACATGGGTCTAGGGTGATTACTTTTTTGTCTGTCTGTATGTACGTTTTGTACGAAATAATTCATATCGAGACAACGGTTTGACAGATTGACTTCAAATTTAACATGAAGTTTAAAATAACAATTATCTATCTGAAGAAATATAATGGATTATATCTAATCATCCGTTTCGAAATGTCGGTTATTTAAAAATTTCAAACCTGAATTACCCCAAAAAAGATACATTAGACAAATTTCAATACATCTTTTTTGTAATGCTTTTAATTCCCTATAGGCTGGTGTAACTGTCTAAGCAATCGTTTGAAAGATAATAGTCGTGTCTAATAATTGGTTTGTTCGACCCTGCTCCTATAGCCTACCAACAAAGAAAACACAACAATATGACGGGTACTATGCTGTTATTACAAATTGATAATTAATTTTTTTTTTGTATTTAAGGTTTGAAAATGGTTTGATGAACAATTTAAAATATGTATTCCATGGGTTTTGGGTAATTCAAGTTTGTAATTTTCAAACAGCCGCCATTTTTAAACGCATTATTGGATATAATCGATTATTTTTCTTAAAATATATCATTGTTAGGTTAAACTTCATGTCAAGTTTGAATGCAATCGGTCAAACGGTTCTCTAGGTATGAATTATTTTGTAAAAATTACATACAGACAGACAGACGAAAAAGTAAGCACCCTAGGCCCATGTTTAAATTTTGAAATACAGTATGTTTCTCTTGAATCCAAAAAAGGGGACCAGAGAGTTCGGGGACACCCTGTTTAACAGTCTAAATACATACTGTAAACCTACATCTTTCTATAGAATATTTTTTAAAGAAACTGAACTTTAAACGTTATTTAACTAAAATTAACATTTCAAAATAATCAAGCCTAGACACAAAATCATAATTTTTGTAGCCTGTCTTATGTTAAAAATTTAATCACGCAAACTACGTCTTACTTTTACATCAAATAGTTTTACGAAATTTCTGCTCGGTAAACCTTGATATGATACTATCAAAATCATTATTTTCAGCTACAGAACTTTCACTGGACATTCGCATCCCTGTGTAGGTGGAAGAGAGGACTATATAGTCCTAACCCCCAAAAAAGTCATCAATCAATCTCCCTAAAGCCGTGTTTACAGTATGAAGCAAAACCTGCTACATAACTTTTGATAAATTTAGCAATGTTACGTGTAGCAAAAGTTATATAGCAAAAGCTATATTCATCAGTTTTAACCAAAATGGACCCATGTTACATGTAGCAAAAATAATGCAACAGAGTAGTTTCATAGAAGATGTCGAGAAGGAAGGATCAATTGCTAGCAGCAATTGCAGTGTTTTTGGCAGCTCACAGAAGAAAACGAAGGTTTTGGGTCCGACCATCGCTACAAACTAGGCAAAAGTACAGCGGGAGTGACTTGTTAAATAACTTGAATGCTGATGATTATGACGTACAAACCTAATTGCCTTATGAAATAAGATGTGACGGTAGTTTCAAAAACTTTTTACGGATGACGAGTGAAGATTTTGAGTATCTTATGTGTATGATTGGCCAAAGAATTGAGAAAAACAACACAACATTCAGGGATGCAATACCTGTGAGCAAAAAGTTGGCTTGTGCATTGAGATTTCTGGCTAGTGGAGATTCATATCAAAGTCTAAGTTATTTGTTCAAATTTTCAAAATCTGCCATTTCGAAGTTCCATTCCAATTCCACCTGCCTCTCTGTGTCCAATGAGTTGGGTTTTGTCCTTCAATAAGCTTTTGAATGCGAATCACTTTATTACTTATCCTGGCTCTCCATCAGCTCCTGAACCACTCTCTTCTTTTCCACATTCTCTGAAACTGTCCAATAATGCAACGCATTTTCCTCTCAACTACAAGACAATCGAGTTTGATTTCCAACGCTGTGCTCGCCCACGCGTCACGTTTCTTGTCCCGGCTTTTGTAATCCGGGGAAGTATTGTCCAAGAAAGATGGCTAATGACGGAACAAATCTATTAAATGTATCATGGAATCATTATCCCAGACTCTGTCATTTAGTAGCTCTTCAATTATAAAAATTCAAACAATGCAAACAAACACGTGCTCACACCTACTCGGCCGCTCTCAGCTGACTGAAAATCTACATGTAGCAGACGCTAGAACCAAAAATCGCGTGTAACATTTGCTAGATGATGCAAATGTTACATACAGCATAAATTCCCTTTGACGTTACCGACTCCGAATAGATAACCAAATTTTTGCTAGATATAGCAACAAAAAAAACTACATATAGCATCAAAAATTGTTACTGTAGGTATATGTAACATTTATTTTCTTTGTTTTGAGTTTTGCTAAATGTAACATTTGTTACATAACTTTTGCTATACAGCAGGTTTTGCTACATAGTGTAAACGCGGCTTAACACTAATCAACTGTATTCTCACCACTCGTAACGGTCATAAACCTACTCTGAAGTGTATCACGGTAAACTTACCGTTCAACTGAACTCCTGTTTATTGTATTATAAGCGAATATTCATAGGAAAAATGAGCTGTTGCAGAGGCCCTTATGGTAAGACCCAAGGGTCGGGAGTGTCAAATGAGCACCGATCATGGTCCCCAGAACACGTTTTGGGGTGTCGCTAAAAATCATATACAATATATATATGTATATATGTGTTCGCACTCTAGCGGCCGCATTTTATGTCCGATTTAGTTCAAATTTGGTACACATGTTGGTTGTCCATGTCGCTCGGACGAGTTCGTTAGCCAAAAAAATCCAACAACCGGAAGTACGTTTTTAGATCGGAAGTAACTATTTTTTGAGATTTTTACTATGAGAATGAAATGTTTTTAGAGTTTTTTCTAAAAATATAAATGTAGGATGTTATATTCTGCACATTTTGATTTTTACGCGACCCTATAGCTCGCTTGGTTCCCCCAAAAATGATCAAAACGTAAAAGTTCACAGAAGTGCCTGATTCAAAGCCATGTGGTGGATTCTACCGCGGGGTTGGCGTGCGAAGCACGCAATGCATTGTGTGTTGAAGATACACCCAATATGCGGAATGGCGTGCGAAGCACGCACTGCTTTGTGTATTAAAGATGCTCCTAATATGCGGAATGGCGTGCGAACCATTTTGCAGCTATTCAGCACCGTCGTGAATAGACCTATTTCCCAAACTGTTGGTTGAAACACTAAAACATAGGCCTATGAACTTAATTTTGGAAATTTGCTCAACTCACGTCAGCGGTTCAGCTGCGTGGTCGAATTATTAATTTTATAAAATAATTAAATGGTAAAATTTTGATTTTTGTTCAAATTCTTTTTCCTTTTATACCAGTTAGTCTAAAGACTAAAGAAGGCAGAGGAGGAGCGTATCGCATAGAACCTAACACCGTCATTCAGATTCAAACCTGTGCTTCTTTGTTATTGTTGAGAAATCATATTATGCCGAACTAGGTAAAAAGCCTACCGAAATCCTAGGGCAAAATAATCTGCAGAAATAGGTATCAATAGGGTTGCAAACTAAAACCAAAAATCCCCAAAAGTGACCTTACAAATACAACGATGAAATAAAAATTACATTTCGTAATTTTTAGATAATAATGACAACATTGTTTTTCATTTAAAACAAATCGCACGAAAATCGGCCTGGTAGAGCGGTGACCGGACATTAGACCACAGCGGACATTCGGTCACACTTTTGGGGCAACTACCTGGGTGGGGTCAGCTAGGGACCTAGAGTCGTGTCCTACTGTTCTACTGCTATAAATACACAAACCTTAACTTTTTTCTTTATAAATATAGTATTTATACACTTCCCTGATATATTTAAAGCAATATTTAACCACCTTCAACACGTACAATATTAAAAACTTTCAAATCAAATGTTCCTTACGGGAATTTACATTGTAAAGAGCCGACATGTTTTTCTCAGCGTTCTTCCAGCGTTGCAGGATTTGTCTTGTTCTTTTTTGTGTAGAAACGAACAGTTTAGCCAACTCAACTAAGTAAACATACTGTGGCTAAATACTATAGGTTAGAACCTTTTAGTTTTTTAAAATTTTTAATTATATAATGTGATAATAACGAAATATAATCATACTGTTATCGGCCAGATTAAAAATGTGGTGAATTGTCCGGCGATTAATATTTACATACCCCTAGCTGACCCAACCCAGGTAGTTGGCCCAAAAGTGTGGTCGAATGTTCGCATATTTTCATATGTGGTTGAATGTCCGTGTGGTCTAATGTCCGGTAACCGGTAGAGCTCCGGAAATTGGTATCAATAGAGTCACCAAACGTTTAAGGCTGTGTTGAATATATCAGTAAGGTATTTTTTATTAGTTGTTTCAAGTTTCTATAGCACTGTAAAAACTGGGAACATGCGCTAATCCTTTATGCAAATATTGATTTTACAAACATGCAACATTCAGTTTTATTTAGAATCGCTAAAAAACATGACTTGTGAAACACGTGATTTCTCTGTTGGTGTCAGTACAGTATAAAATTCAGATTGAGGAATTTTATTACTTTTCTTCTCAATTTATTTAAATCTATTGACTTACAATACAAATTTTACGCGAACTTTACTGTTTTTTCCAATTTCATTTTCAAAATATTTTATATTTACTCCGAGTTAATAGTACCGAACAAATGAAACATGTGTTTAAAATAAAATTAATGTAGACAAAAGCGAGGGACAAGAGCCAGGAAAGATGTTACACTCATAGGACGCCCCTTCTGGCTGATCTCACTTTGGTTACCTTGGCAACGCCATCAGCCGTCCCGTTACCATGGCAACCGGTATACTTCTGTATGGCGAAAATATACCAATTGAAATACAGCAAGGCATTTTCATTATACTTCTGGACACGCAAAACGGCTTAGGAATAAAAATAGGCGAAAGAGTTAAAACTTTTTTGTTGAGTACAATAATTATAGTCGGCAACGCCGAAGATGTCGGACATTGTCGTTGAAACGCGATAAAGTAAATAAACGTGTTATATTTGTGAGAATCTGTGTTAATTATTAAATAGTATTTTTATATTTAAAATGTGTTATTTTTGGTTTAAACGGTAATTTAATTTTTAAATTTGACAATTAGCCCAGTCGGTGTAGGTTACAACTACCAGTAATTTGCAATACGGCTGATTTTTTTTTAAAGTACCTTACAGTATGTAGATTAATATAAAAAAAGTTTACCAGTCTAACAAATTTTTAAATCGATATGTTCAAAAATGTCGAAAACGGGTCGTTGAATATAAAGGTGTTAAAACGAGATAGGTAAAACAGAAGACTAATTTTCAAACGCCTTGTTTTTAAAAATAACATGAAAAAAATCTTTCACACTTACTAAGAATATTTATAGTGCTGTACTCAACTTGTAAAACAAATTTAATGTTGATAATCCAAAAATTGACGAAACTGGAATAGATTGAAAGGGCTACAGCGTTCGGTAAGCAAAAAATCGTGAGGCTCGCAGATAAGTCTGATGGCTCTAGCTCATCAAATTTTTAAGATACCAACTTGAGTTTTGTTATATAAGTTAAAAATAAACTTTTCACTTGTTATACCAAGTTTTAATTCGATATATTAAAATTCAGCCAATTTAGAATGAGCCAACGCTTCATATATTTATATGACATTTCCCATTTTATTGATTTCCCCTGCTGCAAAATACATACCTGAATTATCGAATTTTTCCAGACAAACTATTCCTCGGACGAAATAAATACAATTTACCTTTTTTATCGAAAAATATTTCCCCTACACGGTGGTATTTTTTATTTGTCTTTATCTTCATCCCAGCTCGAAATATTAAGGAATATCGAAAAGAAAATGTTAATCGATTTTTTTGGTCGACTTTGGGAAATCGATATAGACTGGTCAACTTTTTTTATGTTAATCTACGTACTTTAATGTACTGATGTAAAAAAATCAGCCGTATTGTAAATTACTGGAACTTTTGGTCTAAACTTACTCCTACCGACTGGCCTAAATACGAAGCTGTTGAAACAAAATATGCTGGCCTAACCAAAACTGGTCGTTCTTGAAATTGGATTGCAACTCAAGGGCGTAAGCGTAACACAACACTAGGACGTAACAGTTCCATATACAATTTTACGAAGCTTGCGTCGATTTTTGAAACTATGTTGGCAACTTAATTGGTAAATTACCAATTTTTGTTAAAGATATTTACTTACTAGTAAGCCCCGTGAAAAATCACAGGCAGATTAATTAGATACACATCAGAAATGCATAATTTAAAAAAATACTATTTAAAAACAAGTGACTTTATCTAGGCCTCTACCTATGCTGACGGGTGTTTTCAACTCAATAAATGCTTATAATTAATTATAAGGATTATAAAGGCATCGAACTAATTTATTTTTACGACTGCGCTCACAGGATTCAGAAGTTCGGCTTCCCAGTCATTAGCATTCCGCAGTGTAAGGTTCGTCTCGTCCCCGTGTGTATAATAGTTTTTTTGAAAAGTATGTTCATTATAAAGTGTACCTGCAGTATGGTAGTGAAGAAGAAGTATTGATAGTTAGTTGCTTGTTGACAGAAGAAGAAGAGAAAGGGGCACGAAAACGGTCAATTTGGGTTCACCAAATCAATCAGAAGAGACAGGAGTTGGGAAAATACCACACATTATTTACTGATCTGATTAATGATGACGCCAGATTGTTTCAATACTTCCGTATGACTGAACTGCTGAACATCCTGAGACCACATATAGAGAGGCAAAATACTGCATACATACTTGCAAAGAAGATCAATTGATTGAGGAAGCCTTTGATCACGATCAATCCATCATGCTTGAGAGAAGGCGAACAGCTGAAATTAATCGGCTTCCGCTTCGTATGGAGTGAAACTGAGTGGGCTCGGGGATTCCCAAGGTCGTCGGTCGCTCCTTACGCTCGAATCCGATTGACTGCCCTCTCGAGAATCCTCGTCGGCATTGACGACGTCCGTTACGTACGATGCGGATATATGTGAATGCATTCTCATTAGAAACAGTGTTATCTATATAATAAAAACTAGGGGCTCTGCCTCTGGACGCTTCGCGTCCCAACCCCGCCTCGGCCTTCGGTCTCAGATGGGTGCTTCGCTTCGCTCGCAGTTTTAAAATTCGCTAAAGAATCTCGTTAATCTTTGGCTCGTTTGTACATAGGTGACTGAGCATAAATCAGCTGTTTTATTTGGCAGCTGACTCAAACTCATTAAACATTATCTCCATAAGATTAACATGGGGAATTTGAAGGATTTATAATTAAAATTTGATATATTGAAGTGGATACAAAAAGTTAAGTTGGAGGTTAACGTTTAAAAAATAATATCATTACTACGTACATTCAAAGAAATAAAATTAGAGATCAATGATGGAAAAAGAAAATCGTAATTACGTAAAAAAAATGAATTTTCATATTTAGTTAAAAGAATTGCTTTATAACAAAGAAATATGCTGTCTTTAAATAATTTGTTCATTGTTGTCTAATTTGCGGAGTACTTAAATATTTCTTCAATAATATCAAATATTAATTATAAATTATAATTAGTTTATGTTAAAATAAAATGCTTACTTTTTTTCTAGCTGGCTTAATTACCTGGGGACAAGTGATTTACTATATTACCTTAAAATAACAATAATATGTACATAGACGTTATTCCCGTATCAAACAACTGTACTTCGGGAGTCGTGGCGCGGCACCTCCTCGCGCTCATTTAAAAAACGATTTCATAATGATGTAATCATTTTATCACAAATCGGTGAATTGGATAGTTTAGATCAATTCATTGGCTACATCTTTGCCGCTAGAAGTTTGTTTATAACACAAAAATAAAAAATTTTCTCGCTTAGTAAGTTTTCCATGTCAGTCTGTAATAATTCTCAAATATTTTCAATTATTAAAATTTGAAATACCTGTTAAAATAAAAGTTTTTTTATACTGTTAGAATCCGTAGTTTATGTAGATTAAGAATATCTAAATTTTATTTTACTGAAGCCTTTCCATCGAGTTACAACAGTGAGTTAACGAAAGCGCGCACATTACTGAAATATTACCAGCTGGTGCGTGTCAGCATGGTGACGTCATAGGCGATCGATAATGGGTCACCGTAAATTATCAAAATAGTATAGCCCTTGTTATAGAGCCCTGCTTGAGACTCGCGTTGGAGGAGGGGAGCCGTTAGCACACTGTTGTCAATTTTGGCGCGGACGGGGGAGGTTTGCTACTGGAAACTTTCTCCCTGTCTGGGAAACGTGACAACATGGCAGGATTGTAAACTCGCCAGCCACCCTCTAATTGGTCGGAGAGCGGGCGAGCCCCTGAAGTCCTGCTACCTCGGAAAGGAGGCCAAGTCCGAAGCAATAATAAATAAAGTATAGCCCCCCCCCCTCCTAGAAAATATCATATGAGCGCCCATGTATCTATCTATTTAAAAATGTAAATTTGAAATCTGAAGTTTTGCTTCATAGGAGAACTTATGGAAAATTATATCTAATACGATATCTGGAAATGAGTTTAAAATCGTTGAAAATGTATATATATTTATATTTCATTCTCCTTTTTATTTATTTTATTTTTTAAAGATTGAAAAAAAATAACTTAGGCCTACAAACATAGAACTATATTTTAAACCATCATTCTATCTTGGGATATTGGTCTAAATTATTTCCATTTTAATAGGATTATAAAGTTAGAACTTCAGTTAGTTTACAAATACATTCCTACTGATACTGAACTGACACGGTACAGACTTGTGTAAATGGACCTTTAGATGGCTGTAATGTCATTATTAGCGCTGCAACCCGAGCCGAGTATTCAGATGGACACTTGATTAGTTAGTATGGTATGCACATAGTGTCATGGAGATCAATACGGAAGTCGTGTCTGGAGG
>JAGFPH010000290.1:68469-131419 GCA_018207615.1 Philaenus spumarius | reverse complement strand
GAGAATTTTCAATACACTATGCATTGCGTGCTTCGCACGCCAACCCCGTGTTGGGATGATTTTCAATACACTATGCATTGCGTGCTTCGCACGCCAACCCCCGTATTGGGAGGATTTTCAATACACTATACATTGCGTGTTTTCTTTGAATAAAGTAGTTTTGTTGAATCTTCATAGTTTTCTTATTTAATAGATCAGATCAAGCTCACAAGAGAGTAAGGCTGTAACCAACTGCATCCATGTGTATTGTACGTTGTAGTTTAATCAAGCAAATCTAAATATCAGTATGCATGCAATGCACAATGATGTAAAATAAGTTGCGGGATCCTCTGTTGTGTTGTCTATTTTATAATTTAATTTGCACTTTTTAAACATGGTATTAATTTTTACTTCTAAATTTCGGTATTTCGGGGGGTGGGTTTGACCCCCTAACCCCCCCCCCCCTCCCCAGGCTACGGCCTTTGTGAGACCTCAGGTCGGAAGTGGTCAATGAGCACCGACCATGGTCCCAAGAATACATTTCATGTATATATGTGTTCGCACTTTTGCATTTTTGTCCGATCTGGTCCAAATGTGGTACAAACGTTGGTTTTTCTAAGTCTCTCGGATAAGTTCGTTAGCCAAACAAGCCAAACAGGAAGTATTTTTTTTTAGAAATTTTTGTACTCGGATGAAAAGTTTTTAGCGTTTTATCTAAAATTAAATATAGGATATTATTGTGCACATTTTGTTTTTTTACACGACCTTATAACCAATCTGGATCCCCCAAGACGTAAAATACCATACAAGTACCAGGTTCAAATTCACACGGGGATTTTACCCATAGTTGGCAGCTCCGCTTCTGGCGAATCGAAGCACTCCATAATCCGAGGTCACAAATACTTTTTATTATTCAAGTTATTATTCTACTTGGAACGGTATAAAAATAATTCGACCACACAGCTGAACCGCAGACGTGAGTTGAACGAATTTCCAAAATTAAGTTTACTTATGTTTCTTTTTGTTTCAACCAACTATTTGGGAAATTGGTCTACTCACGAAGGCGCTGAATAGCTGCCTGCGTGTACGAAATATATTAGTAGAATTTATTTGCACCTCAGCTTCCATATCCGCCTCACGCGCTGTTTCGTTCCGCTGCAGCGGAAATAATTTGACCTTGCGGGCTCGGATTATGGTTTCCTTCGCTCGCAGCGGACAAACAGCGACTTTCAAAACCAATGTGTGTACCAAATTTGAATTAAATCGGACGTGAAATGTGGCCATTAGAATACGAACAATATATATATATATGTATACAATTTTCAATTACACCTCAAAAAGTGTTCTGTCGACCATGATCGGTGCACTTTGATCACTCCCGAACTTAGGTTTCACCAAAATAGTCACTGAAATAGCTTACCTTTCCTATGGGAATTTGCTAAAAAAGAGGAAGTTTCACAGATGTACTCTTTTTGTTTTCCTTTTACTTTCTCACTATACTGTAGTATAGTGATCCAAAAATAAATCAATGTTGAGATTTTTGTGGAAATATCCGTTTTGGGACCACCTGAGTCCAAAAATGTGGTTTTTACAAAATGTCTGTCTGTATGTTTACAAAGCTAGAGAGAAAACTGTTCGATCGATTTCGAACAAATTTGCACCAAACATGTTAATTAGGCCGGCATGGATGCAAGAAAAAAGGTTTTGAAAATTTTTGAAAAACAACCCCCTTTTTGTCAAACCCCCCCCCAAAAAATCTGTTATTATTTTAAAAAAACGGCTCTAAAGATTTTGATAAAATTTGACTTATTTATAGCCCTTAATGTACCCTACCATATGGAAAAAACCGCATTTTTCTAAGAATTCTCTAAGAATAATAATAATAATAACTGATTTTTGGGGGTATTTTAGCCAAAAAGAGTTTTGTTTTTCAAAACCTTTTTTCGCATATCCATACAGGCTTAATTAACATGTTTGGTGCAAATTTGTTCGAGATCGATCGAACAGTTTTCCCTTTAGCTAATTATAATAATATTTATTAGTTACTCTCCTAACTTAATGTATCACCTCTCCTACCCCTCCTACAATTATGAAGTCACAGTGAATCTGTTTAATAATTTAAATATGATTGTGAGAAAGTATGTGCCAGTTTCTGGTACCGTTTATTTATTTTATTATAAACGTAAGACATCAAGCTATTATTATTGTAATAAATGTCTACATCTCAAGATTTCGTATGTGTTTCAGGAAGGAGAGGAGGGAGATGAAGGAGCAGATCTACTTGAGCCACCTTGTACCGCAACAACTGTGGGCAGTGATGAGGATAAGTCGGAGCAGCCTGCCAATAAACTTAAGAAATTCACCTTTACGAATCCATTTTCTAAAAAAAAGAAGGTATACTTTAATATGTTCCTTAAGTTCAGATAAGATTAAGCTTTTCATAATTTTGGACATTGTGTAATAAAAAAATGTATTTATCATAACACTTGGTAGTGGTTGCTAATATGTACTAGACAAGTGAAGTCGGGTTCCATCAAACATTTTGTCTGTGAATCTCAGTTTTAAAGGTATTGGCAGTTAGAGGAAAAATCAACTTGTATTCAGTACAGCATTTCGAAATCAAGTTGGTATCGCCTCTCATCAAATCGTAATCGTTATAAACTTGAAATATTAGTTACACAGTAAACTATACACACTTTCTCATGGCCGGCCATATGATGTTTTCTATGGGTTAGCTAGACTGCGAGTGTGGGGGTTAAGGAGTACTCTCCGGGGAAATTTTTGACCTCATCCGGCAAACTTTCAAAATTTGGAAAGCCAATTTGGCTGTTTAGGTGTAATTTAAATCGTCAAACATTTGACTGTTTATATTTGGAAATAATTTTGCAATTGCAGGTTTTTGCCCATAAAAAGTTCCAGTTCTGACATTGTTTAAAAATTCACTCTTGTTGTGAAAACACTAGACTACTCACATAATACCTATAAAATAAATTGCACTTAAAAGGCTCAGGATTTCTCCCATAATTTCGTCTTCCAATATACTAAATACGGTTGTGAGATGTAAAACAGATTTTCAAAAAAAACATCCCCTAGAGCAGGGCTGTCCAACCCCAAGGGTCGCTATAAATAAAATTGTGGTTGCGTGGCCCGCATCCTCTGATGACCAGAGTCGTGGTTAGCAGGAACTTGGCAGCTCCAGCACATTCTTCGCATCTTATTCAACATTTTTTGGCAAAACATGAAGTCGCGGTGTTTCGGCAGCCTCCCTATTCACCAGACGTAGCCCCCTGCAACTTCTGGCTTGTTCCTAGATTGAAAATGCCATTGAAACGACACCGATTCGAGTCGAGAGAGGAAATAATACAGAATGTGACGAGTCGACTGAACGCGATTCCAAAAGAAGCCTTCTAGAAATGCTTCCAACTTTGGCAACACCGGTGGGAAAAGTGCGTGGAGTCAGGGGGGAGGGACTACTTTGAAGGGTTATTTTTTGTATATCTAAAAAAATAAATTTTTTATTCAAAGAAGTCGGATACTTTTTGAACAGTCCTCGTATGTGGGCTCTTTAAACTGAAAAGAAGTCTTAAACTGTGTGTTGTTTAAAAGTTGTTAATATTATAATTTTTAAAATGTCTGTTCTTACATTATCAACCACATCCATAAGATTAAATCTGTTTGTTGTAAGGCTAGTTAAAACCATGATCATATTTCCTTCAGGTACCATAAAACCCTGATAATTTTTTGCCTTTTTCAGTAGACTTAGCTTGAAGAAGAAAATAGATTTAAGTTCAAAATGCTACGTTCTGTTGTATTTCAATATGCGTAACAAATAATGAGTTCTTTTAATTGTTGTTTTTCAGGAACTTTCTTCAGACACGACTGATTCTGACAGAGAGGGTCAAGCTGGCGAAGAAGTACCCATCGAAAAGAGACCCGGTTTTCTAAACGCTATCAAACTACCATTAGTATCTGTGATTCCAAGAAAACTAAGATCAACCAAAGTAAGTATACTTAGCTTTAAAATATTAGTTTTCTAAACAAAAATCAAATATCTTGGCATTTTTAACATGTTTTGCGCGTAAGTTGGAAATAAAGCACTGTTGTTTTCCATGTGTTTTGCTAGCTGCTTTAGGCCATTTGTGAATAAATGGCTGGTTAAGAAGGAAACAAGTAAAACGAGGGACAAAATTGAGAGTGAAGGCTTAAAATTTTATTTTTTAATTGTTCGAATAACATCACAATCACCAAAATGAATTACTTGATAAAGACTCTTTTTAATTTTACAAATTAGCAATACTATCCAACTTCTTCGGGTTTTAGTCAACACTTCTTTTTCTAGAAATACAAGTCCATGGTTTTGAAAACATAACGTTCATGCATGGTTGAGCACCTTACCACTTTTACAATCACGGTAAAAAGTTTTTATCTAACCCCATGTGTTGAACTGTCCTATCCCAGGAGTAACTCACTGATCCACTTTGCAACTCTAGTGATGTAAAGAGAAAATAAGTTACAATTACATCTCGCTCCAAACAGCTGTTTATTTGAAACGCTTAGATCAGCTGATTGTTTGTTGTAGCAGAATAATGTCATTACTACTAAACAAAATTATTGTATTGTTTAAGTAACATTGATTCACTGACTGACTATACTTCTGAATTCAACTAACAAAAGTAAATTTGTTCTTTCCATATTGTCAAAATTTGGTTAGGTAAAATATTGTACGTTTCACGTGATAAGCGCTTCTTTACATCACTCAGGGGAAACACCCCCTTCTAATGAAGCAAGAAAGGGTAAAGAAACAGTTACCTCACTTGCAATGTAAATATCTATTAACACAATGTTTTGGAATCCGTTTAATTGGAAGACGGTGTGCAGTGTGTTGGCCTCCAAAATCCCCTCACTGGAAGTCTATGTACTTCTGGCCCAGGGAATATCTAACGAATAGTGTTCATCGTTTGAAACCAACGACCATTCAAGAACTGCAGGAATCAGTTATTCAACAAGGAGCAGCAATCAGCCTCGATAACTTGGTTGTTGTAGCGTACGTTGATATTTGTCCAGGAATAGAATAAGTCTTAGGTTACATGTCAAATAGGGCATGGTTTTTTGTCAAATCTTACTTTTTACAAAGTGTAAAATTATTATAAAAGGTAAATGGTATGTAGTAAATTAACTTGTCACTTACTTTTCAAAGATCTGGCATTTTCTACAATGTTCTGCGGGGTCCATTAGTCTTGGGTGAAAAATTAGTTCAGGAATGTTTGCACTCAGAACTTTAAGTAAATAATGCAAAACTATGATATCATCGTCAACTGGGGTAACTTTGGCCCAAATCTTGCAAAAAGTTAGTTTGATCTACTGTTAGTTACCAAATAGAGCTATCAACTTGGTTCTCATGATAAACATTAAGAGTAGACGTTTTAAAAATACATGTTTATTAGTTTTATAGAATGTTTATTTTCATTTTATTTTATCCCCAACTCATTGTCCAGTATCTACCTACACAAACCCATAATTATAATTTGGGGTAACATAGTCAGAAATCATATTTGTCCTTAGTTTTTATGACATTTTACATTTTTGAAATACTATCCCAATTAAAGGCAACGTCTGGTCCAAATTTTCAAAAAATCTTGGAAATGAAATAAAAAAGTTCTGAGTTTTAAAAACAAGTCAATATACACTTTGAAATACTTAGAGTTTAAACAAAAATAGTATGTGGAAGTTAATTATATGTTATATAAGAGGAATATAAGGCAATTGAATTGGTCAGTTGAAAAAGGTACACATTCCATAAAAATTACAAAATGAGTTGAGATAGCCATTTTGTGCTTTAGAGTAGCCACCATCTGTTGGGCGTAAAAAGGAACATATTCGTAAACTCTAAACTTAGTCTGATCTAAGTTATTATTATAAACCTCTCAAGAATACAAATTATACAGATTCAAACTTAAAAGCAACCAAGCAAACTTCCTATAACCACTCCTAGATTGTGCTGATAAACTATCTTTTACTTTACACATAATATTTATATCGATAGTAAAGTAACTGAAGTTTTGTTAACTAGTCAGTTTTATTTAATCAAGTCTTAACGTTGCATCTTCCTGATCAGAAGATGCTGGGTTCAAATCTAGGCTAGGGAGACCAGATATCTAATCATATATGTGGTTAGAGGGGAGGAGGGCGGAAGTAAAGCAAACGGTGGTTGGCTCGCTTCCAAGCTGACGGGATATGACTAGATATCTGGTCTCCGGCTGGGGTTGTTTTGCATAATTTTACTAAGGTATATATATATATTTACTAAAAAAAAAACAGTAAAAGAAAGAACTTTTAAGAACTTCATGTCTTCAGCGATGATGCCTGCCTTCTTTTATCCATAAAAATCAACCATCAAAGTAATATTGTTTACTTGGTTTAATATAGACTATTTTGATCATATATAAGCCAAAAATACATTATATTTAGAAATAAAAAAAGAAAAGGACATTAAAAACTACCTAAGATATTAAAATTACATCAATTCTAGCAGTAACATTTAAAAGAAATCTATTTTATTAAACTTGTGAAAATTGAGTTGTAAAAGGGACATATACCACAGGATGTTTATATAAATAGTTTATATAATTTGAATTGTGTTTTTTCGTGGCTATTTATAGCCTACTAACCCAAATGAACATATTTTCTATAGAAATGTTTTTTGTGAAAAATTTGGTTCTCATGTAAAACAGTTGTTTTTCAGTTTCCCAAAAGTTTGGGTTTTTGGAATATGTACCTTTTTCAACTGACCAATTTAATTTTTCACAAAACATGAAACACAAAAAATGAACCGAAGTTATCCCAGTTGACCACGATTAATAATCTATTATGGTCCCACGTCTAATAATAAATCCACATCAGAACCTTTGAATAACATAATAATATGAGCTAAATTAAGTTCTATTAGTTTTCTTTCTATTAGTTATTGAAGGTTTAATAAAATAGTAAATAGTGCTAAAGTTTCCTTTCAAGCCAATTTAAACTGAAAACATAAAACATGGATAAAATATATTTGATAATATTCTTTTGTTTAAGGTTTAAATGAATCATGATTGTAGATATTTTTATAGTTAATAATTTTATTATTGTATTTATTTAATAACCCTCAATGTGATTCTGATTCACTTTGAAAATTCAAGCAATTTATTTTGGATTGATAAATTTATATGTTATATTTTTTTCAGGATAATACTGGTAGCGATGAAGAAAGCAGAGGAGGAAATGGTCCAGCGGGTTTAGCCTCCATGGAAACTCTGGACGACAGCAATGGTTCACAGAAAATGAGCGACGGTAAAGATGAAGGAATGGAGAACGTGAAATTGGATTCAAGTGGTGATGTTAGTTTAAACTTTTATATTATTTATTATTTGAAACGAAATGTTAATAATCTTTTTCTGTACAAATAAATTTGTATGCTATTCTACCAAATTAATTGTGTAGGTTTAGTTTTTTTGATTGCTTTGTTTTGGCAGCATTTATCGAAATTAAAATGTTAAGAAAAGGGCAGGCGGAATTATTTAGTTTGTTTATAGCAGAACTTAATGCAAACCACCAAGTTTAAAGCAATATGCATTTTTTCTAAAGTAAAGCGCCCAACCAGTGGGCGCAACCATTGAGTGCTAAAATTTCTAACTATTTCATACAACTTTATCTTAAATAGTTAAAGATTGTCCATTATACTTCAACATTTTACTTTGTTGCACTGGTGTAACAACTACATAAAATCTGTCATTTCCTGTGGAAAATAGCTCTCTTTTTGTAAACAAGCGTTATTTGAATATTTATTTTCGTATTTGTAAGATGTAATTTCTAATTACAACTTTTCTGTTAGGAAACAATTAACTTTATTTTCAAATTAACATGTTTATAATACATTTTCAAAATAATGTTTCGATTTTAATTTTTAAATATAACACGGCCAAATAAATAATTTAATACCTGTTTTTAACTGCGTGATTTTGAGTTTCTCATTATATTTTTTCAAAGTGTTTCGGTACTATAATCCCATCTTCAGGTTTTTATTCTGGTGTTGGTCACAAAAACTGTTGATATACTAATAATTTTTCTGAATAATGTTTTCAAATTATTTCAGAGTTTCTTGTAAACGAAGGTTAATGAATCTTTAACAAACTTTTAACTGTATTTGTAAAGAATATTAAACTTTTCATATTTTTCAAGCTGGAAGAATTTATGTGAGTTACAATAGTTTAATTTGATTATTTCAGGAGAAAAATACTTCGGATATGGAAAAAGGAGAAGTTCTGGCCGAAGAAAAGTTTTTTGGGTTTAATCAAAATTTATGGACAAACAGAAGAGCACTTCTTACTGAGCATAAATTTATCGTAGGTGAGGTATAGATTCAAATTTATCCATGTTTGTCTGTAATGCTTTTTCCAGGAGTTTAACTTTATATACTCATTACTGCTATAGTTATTCAATACTCAGCAGCTGAATCAAGTTTTGGAACTCATAATAGTACGTAGAGATTTATAAAATTAATTTACTTTATTTTGTATTGTGAAGATTTTGTTGTTATGTTTTACTATCAGAGGTTTTATTGTATTGTTGTTTTATTTTAAACTCAGATATAGTTATTCGTTGTTCATTAGTTTTAAGTTTATGGTGTTATTAGTTTTTTCTTGTTAGGCTACTTTTATTATATTATTCATTATTTTTAGTCATAGCTGTAATAAGTTTCCTTGTTATTTATTTTTTTGTGGTTTTAATTGCCATTACGATCTGTTTTGTTTATGTTAAGGGGGCGCTTCCCTGTCCGCCATATTGAATCTTATTCCCATAAGAGCAATGCTACAGAATAAGTCATTTTTTCCGTTAATTCGTGGAATAAATTTAAAAATTTGGTTTCATTTTGAAGTACTGTCATATGCGGATGTTGATTGCCGAATACATTTTCAGAAACCGTTTTATTGTTTTCATAAACGTATGATATAAATAGTAAAAAATAGTAAACTTTATACATTTTTTACTCAGTTGCAAAAAGAGATATTGCAAAAATCCTTAGCAATCAACACCCACAATCTATTTTACTTTAAGAAAAAAAAATACAGCTTTCGTTTTTTAACAAAAACAGCACAAAAATATGCTTAATAGTGAAGGTATGTTTTGGTTATTTAACATTGAAATTGGTACCCAATATCATAGTTTTGAATGTGGAGAGACGAGCCTTAAGTTTAGGAACATTGTATTCTTCATACTATAAGGTACCAAGTGTTAATTAACAATGAAAAATCTTTAGGCTCCATTCTTTGAGCCATACAGCTAGTTGAGTGTAGAGTTTGGTCCGTGCCATTGCATGAGTGCACAAACTTTCTAGCAGCTACCAAAATCGATTGGACAAAGAATAAGAACCAAAAATATTTATAAGAAAAACAAAGTTTGTTTGTGTATAAAAATATAAACTGATTAACACAATAATTTCAATTTTGATAGTATTCCATGCTGTGTGCAACGACTGATAAGTATGATCATTTTTAATGAGTTAATGTCAGGACTTTATTAAGTCTTTAAGCATATTTTTCAGATACTCTAGTAAATAATTCGACCACCGGTGACGTAAATTGAGGGAATTTCCAAAATTAGGTTTATATGTTCTAGGGTTTCAACCATTTGGGAAATTGATCTACTCGTGAAGGCTGCTATTTGTACAAATTTATTAGTAGAATTTGTTTGCACCTAAGCCTCTAGCTTCAACTCACGTACTCCTTCGTTCCACTCGTAGTGGAAAAACTCGCTTTGCGGCTCGGGTTATGGGCGACCTCGGCCGTCATCCTCTGATCAGAAGATGCTCCCACGGTAAAATCACCCACGTGGATTTGAACCTCGTACTTTTATTTATTTTACGTTTTGATCGATTTTGGGAAAACTTAGCGAGCTATAAGGACATGTAAAAAAACAAAATGTGTAGAATAATATCCTACATACATTTTTTTTAGATAAAACCCCAAAAATACCTCATTGTAGTACAAAAAATCTCAAAAAATAATTACCTTTTGTCAAAAAACGTACAGGATTGTCCGGTTGTTGGATTCTTTTGGCTAACGAACTCGTCCGAGCAACTTAGACAGCCAACATGTGTACCAAATTTGAACTAAATCAAACTTGAAATGCAACCGCTACAGTGCGAACACATATATAAATTTTAATGGACAAAACGTGTCCTGAGGACCATGAGTGATGCTCATTTTTTACTCCTGACCTTAGGTCTCACCATAAGAGTCACTGCAGTAAGAGCACAAATCCTAACCTCTAAAATAAATTAATATGTATTTTTTTTAGGTGGAGTGTGCCTGTTCCTCTTTCTACTAATCTTGATCATCATCATTGCATTAGTGGGTCCACGATCGGTTGAAGAATATTCACCAATCAATGGCAGCTACGTAACTGCACAAACATCTTGTGGAAATATTGAAGGGTAAAGAATAAAATAATTTAAAGGAAAATTTATTTTGTAAAAATAAACATTTAAAATTTTATCTTCAGGATTTCCTTACATTTTACAAAGATTATTCTCGCCTGACAAAGCTACATTTAAATTTGCATATTTTGCTAACTATGGTTTACAATATTAGATGGTGGAGCATAATATACAGTATGTTGTTTTTCATATATGTGCACATTTCAGTATGTTTACAGTCAGGGTTACATCTGTAACGCTCTAGGGTCGGTCTTTATGTAACTGCCCTATATTTGCTGGCGGAAGAATAAAACACACACTATCTCAATGCTAGTATCGCTCTGCCACTTGGAGAGCTGGTAGAAATTCAGAAATATTTGTTCACTCCTGCCGAGCCTTAACCCCTTGATTGAGTACATCTTGTTTTTCTTAAATTTAATTTTCTTGTCTATGTTGTCTATTAATTCTCTAGTATAACCGCCACAGCTTTATACATATATTGTAGATCTTTTTAGTAGATGTCCTTGGATAGTGGTACAGTAGAGCGTCGAAAATCTGAACTAATTGGGACCGAGGGCGGTTCGGATTATCAATTTGTTCGGATTTTTGAAAATAACCAAGAAAATGCCATTAGGCTAAAATATATGCCCTTTAATCGATTAAAGTGGTTAAGCAGTACAAACAGTTACAATATACTGTAGTATGTAAGACTACTTACATTTATGATTTAAAAGAACCTGCACTTACAGTGGGGCCAACATGATTACACTTGTAACTCTCAATTACAGTACAGTATATAATTAAAAGTTGACTTGTACGTTATAGTTAACACGTACGAAAAATTAAAAAAAAAAAAAAACTGTACAGTATGCACGGTTATAATGATTATTTATTGCTAGTGCTAAAGGAGCTTATTAGCGGGACAATCAAAATACTGACAGCCAGTCTGTTGTGAGAGCAGATATTAAGAAGTGTTTAAAAGAAGATAATAATGTCAAACTGCGATGAAGATTTTTGTGAAACTTTTAACAACGCAATTAGAATTTGTGAAAAAGAAAATGAAATTTTTGCAGGGTCTGCCTCAGAACGCGTTAGGATTTTTGACGTTTCGGATTATTGACGCTCTACTGTAAATTAAATACTAGATAACCCTAGAATGCAAGGACTCTCTTTATTGGGGATTCCAGTAAATTGTGAGAACTCAGAGTTATACATCTGTCCGTGTGAATAGGCTTTCTATACAGGGTGTCTAGAAAATACTGCCCAAACTTGACCAGGCTATTCTATAGGTGAAAATAAGAAAACAAGTACCAGTAAACATAGGTCTGGAAATGCTTGGTTTTTGAATTAATCACCACAAGTTATTTTATATAAACTTATCTTGGTTTATACAGGCCTTGTTAATTTGGTTACATTGTTTTCCGTTTGAAACACCAATTTTACACTTATTTTGATGAGGTTGTTGGTTAATATTCATGGAGGGATATTGCCATGTACAGTAGGGAAAAAGATTTTGTTGCCCTTTATAAGGCAGTCTTATAATTTCTCTGATGTTTCATTCATAATCTGTTTATCATAGAACATTTGTATGCCTTCGTTATGGCTATGGATTTGATGGTGTTTAATTATTCTTGGAAATGATATGGTTTGTGTTGTTATTAATGTGTGGGTGAAACTATTGTAGGCTGCTATTTTTTTTAGAGGTCTCGGATTGATGAGAATGGGAAAGTATAGTGATATTATTTGTTGTTGGTTTTCTGTACATTGTTTAATGGAATTTATTTTCTTGTTTTATTATTGACATGTCTATTTTTACCTTTATTGAAATGTGAACTGTATTGTTTTGTTGATGGTGTTTATGTTGTTTTAAGATTTTCAGTTTAGTAAAAGGATCCATTAAATGTGAATATGTCGTCAACATAAGTTATCGCGTGTAAAAGAAACAATTTTTGTAAAGGGATTTTTTGTCTTTATATTTTGAATGTTGAATGGTTAAAAGTTTGCTATATTTTTAAATAGAATTTCATGAGTTTTTGATTTTGAGTATAAAAAAAAACATCAATTATTCTGCAAATTAGTGGATGTAAATTAAGGGTTGGCTTTAGTAAAACAGAAAGCAACCTGCGACTCCAGCGTAGCGGCGGTAGGTTACGCGGACATTGCTCATCCTAAATCAATTTAAAACCCGCAATTGTTCAAATAGCGTTATTTAACAAATACCAAACTCTTGGGGACAAAATTCTTCATGCGAATGGCTAATTTTTCGTAAGTTTGGTAATTTTTCGCTACAGTTAATAGTTACAACGTAAAAAAATATTTAAAGTCACCCTATAGCGGCAGTAGGTTACACGGACATTGCTCAGCCTAAATCCATTTAAAACCCGCAATTGTTCAAATAGCGTTTTAAAAAAAATACCAAACTCTTGAGGACAAAATTCTTCAAGCGAATGGCTTGGTAGTTTTTCGATATAATTAATAGTGACAACATAAAAAAATATTAAAAATCAATGTTTTAAATTGTTAATAAATATTAAACAAAATATTTTTCTTAGTTTTGAAAAAGCCATTTGCATGCATATTGACCACAGCTTTAAAATGACATATCGTTTATAATTTTTCGATCAAAAATAAAGGAAAAATTTGGATTTTAATTTAACAATGGTCTTATGGAGTGTCAGCCAACATGGCCGACAGCTAGAGCCGACCCTTAAAGTAATATCTTGGTTTTCATGTGTAATTAGTTTTAATAATTATGAGGTATGATTATTTTAAAACGAATTGTTTATATCAAAAATATTTCAACCGAATGTTGATAAGTATTTATTTTTCAGGCGTATTGAGGACGGAGTCGCTGTTTTTCGAGGAATACCCTATGCGCTGCCTCCTGTTGGGAATCTCCGTTGGGCACCGCCTGACGTTTTGAATTCGTTGACCGAATGTTGGAATGGAACTTTAAAAGTTCACAATAAAACCAACTCCTGTCCGCAGATCTATCCTAATGGCACAACAGGTGGCTCGGAAGATTGTTTAACCTTGGATGTCATCACACCTGAAGTCAGATATCACTCTCCATTGCCTGTAAGTTGACCCAAAGTCTGTTTTAACCCTATATATGAGAGTTCTGTGTTGGCACACTTAACATTTAAACAGCTGGATATTGAATGCTTAAGCTATTCATACATATTTGATATCGCCATTCTGACTATTGATTGATACTAAATATGTTAATAAGACTTACTGTCTCAAAAGTCAATAGTTCTTTTCTTTTTACTACCACACTATGATAGTGAAAAGAGAAGAAATATTGACTATTGTGAAGGTAAGTTTTATTAATATATTTGAACTATTCCTTCTTATTCAACTCAAGTCTGCCGTTCAGCTGGATGATTGAATAATTTCTAAAAAGTTATTTACAAACGCAGTATAAACAGATGACCTGTCCGACTCTACATAGACAGTTGTTAAAGTATGGCTGTCTGCCTTCTTTTACACTGTAACATTTTTTTTTTGTTTTTTCGTTTGGATTTTGTTGTTTCAGATCGAAGTTGAGTGATCACATTTATTTGTCGTGAGTTTGTTTTGGAATAGCAATTTAGGTTCATTGTTGATGAATGTTAACTACAAAAGAGTTCACTAAGCCAAAGTTGACTGTATCTGTGCTAGAACAGATTATCATCATGCCAGAATTAATCTATTATTAAAAAAAGTATATGATTTGTTATAGCTATTTTGGTAAAAATAAACATTCCATTTAGAAAATTTGTTTTCTTTTAGCTACCTTTTTTTAAACATTTTATTTAATGATTTCAGGTAGTGGTGCTATTTGGTTCTGAAACTTTCAACGGAGGCTCCCCCGGAACACTCAAGTTACCACCCGCAGCCCTAGTCCGCCTAAGAGATGTGATTTTCGTGCGACCAAACTTCCGAGTCGGTGTGCTTGGTTTCCTTGCAAGTTCTGCTGTGAGAAAAGCAGTGTATCCTCCTACAACGGGTAACTACGGTCTGGCAGATGCAGTAGCTGTCCTAAAGTGGGTGAACCTTAATATTCAACACTTTGGAGGAGATGCTAAAGCTGTCACAGTACTTGGATACAAAGCCGGGGCTACACTTATCACCGCACTGGTTTCTACCAGAAAAGTAGAGGTCAGCTTGAATAATAATTTATAATTAAGTTATCTTCTGTTGTAATATATAAGCTAGTCACATATAAATTGGGGTTTTGCTCCTCGACTTTTCATATAATACTGAGTGGGCTGGTAGATTGGGGCATTGAAAGTTGATGTGTTGTGAGTGGAGTTCAGCTGTTTCTCTGCGTTCCTTTTTCAATACATCCATGACTGAGCAATCGGTAGAGGTTCCATTGCCTGTTGTGCAATGGATTATAATAAAGTTTTTAACCAAGGAAGACCTTTTTTTCCTATGGTAGGTATGAAAAAAAAAACACATTTTGAAACGCCCAGTTTTCTAAAATTTCTGGCTACCGGCAGTCTTATAGTGTTTATCATTTATATTTCTAATTTAAAGCTATTAAAAAATAATATATAGTAGAGTCTTGCTTATCCGTCATAAACGGGCCGCCGCGATAACGACTGTCTTTCTTTTCGTTGCCATAATGGCGTAATAATACACAAATTACAGTAGTGTTCAATATTAAAATGATAACAATACGTAACAGTAGTGTTCAATGTACAGTATTAACCCTTTCCATTCGAGTGTCGGGGCAGCCCCGTACCCTACTAATCCGCACGAACCCCTATGTCAGGCGAGCCCCGAACTCGCTATGATAACGTTCTTTGATTGCATCTGAACAGGCGTAGTTGCTTTGATGACAGCTGTTGTTGAAGTTTGAGATGTGCTGCTATCTGTGAAATTTTTTTAGGACCATTTGAGTTCAGTTTCTGTAGTAAATACATCTTAGAAAATGTAATGTTTGCCGTCTTTGGCCGGTCTGTAAACAGCTGTCTGCTCTCGCCGTTGTTTGGTTCCTACTTAATACGCAGTGTTTTAGTGAGCTTACGCGTTGTTTAGTTTTGTTGTACTAGGTTATCGTGTGTAATTTCACAGTTTATTTTTGAATATCGTTCTTTTTATAATAATAATGATTGTTGTGAAATAAAATGAACAAAGACGACGGCAGTTTGTTACAAAATCACGTTAGTGGCGACGGAACTTTTGCTTCGAACCTGAGTGATTAAAATATTACCAATCAGTTTTGCAGTTTTGAAAAAAGCTTTTCTTACTAGTTTTGATCTACATAATACTGTTGTTAAGCAATAAAATACATAGTTGAGGCAATTTTGTACAAGTAGGTGTCAAATCTAATTGTTTTCATAAAAACTCATTTTTTACAAAAAACTTGTTTTTCAATTATAATTTTTTTATAATTTATTATTGTGTCTAAAACATGTGTAAACCACTTAATTTTGTTTATAATGATATAGACAACAAAAAACAAGCAACAAATATAGGTCTTCCCATTGAAAATTTTTCCAAAATTCTTGTTTATTCCGGTTTTTTGTTACAAATTTATATTTTTTTCAATAAATAAAAATTAAAAACATATACTTGAAAATAAAAATATATGTTTTTTCATACACCAGTCTATACTTGAGTCATAGAAGAAACTAAAAAAAAAAAAAATGAGCCTTTTAGAACTGACAGAAATACGTTTTTTTGGAGTAAACATGTTATAGTGCAATATTCGCTCAAAATTAAATTGACCTGATAGCAACACTAGAGGAAATTTTAGTGGAAAGGATTAAAACGATAACATTTGTAACTGTAGGCCTAGTGTTCAATATTAAAACGATAACAATACGTAACAATATAGATGAATAACAATAACGATAAAAATGGTAACTAAATTCACAATGGCAATGAACACTCCACAAAACAGAACAACACAGTTAGTAGACCGGTAGCACAGAACTAAAGTTTTTCAAATGAGGAGAGTTAAGGCCTGTATTACACTATCAAATTTCTTTGTCAAAGATCTTTGATCAAATTTCTTTGATGCAATATTTGATAGTGTAATATGCTATCTTTTATCAAAGTTGGCAAATGTCAAATTTCTTTTGTCAAAGGTTCTCTAAGAAATCTTTGATCAAAGATCTTTGGCAAAGAAATTTGATAATGTAATAAAATGAGGCCTAAATTACTCATGGGGCAATCGCTAGAGCTAGACGATGCGCGCAGCTATAGTATTGTACAGTCTGTAGCTTAAAGTATTAGACGCTGTACAATCGGCGACAACACAAAATAGACACTTGTATCTCATTTAATCGTAGACTTTTAATTTTTTTGCCTTTTCTATTTATTTTTTATTTTTATTTGAAGACGTCGGATAACACGGAATGTTGCATGAGCGAAGGTTGGATAAACGAGACTGTACTGTATTTATAAAAAATATATTCTTATATTTATTATTTGTATCTCGAAAGATGTAAAATTTATAGTCCTTTTGAATGAATTGTTTGTAGAGAGCTAATGGATGTGTCTGACCTAATCACTTATTCACAAAAGGCTTACAGCTGACTGACCCTGTCAACTACAAATATCAAGTGTTGATATGTTTCTTATATTTTCTTTATGTCAAGTCATGTTTGACAATATTTTGCTCAATTTAATAAAGTTTATTTTGAGTTGATGGTCACCAGATTTTAAATTAATTGTATTTTGACAGAATCTGTTTCAACAAGCATGGCTAAGCAGTGGATCAGCTGTTCTTCCTAAAATTCCTTTAATTGATTCGATAAGGGATGATCACAGCAGTTACTTGTCATCTCTACCTTGCCAAGAAGACGATTTAGAATGCTTGCAGAAATTGGTAATTAAGATTTAACATTTCCAAGTACATACATTAGATTAACTTATTGTAGATGTTTCTATTTGATTGTTGTTTCTTTTTGTAACTTTATATCTAGAGCAAAATTAAGTTTAAAGTTGATTTTACAAAAACATGATTGCGAAAAACAAGACCAAGCCCCTATCCAGAAATGTTCAGCCCATAAAAGAAGTGAGATTGAAAATATGACCAAGTCCTTTTGGCCAGCGGGCTACAGTTTAAGGCTCTGTAGGAGGAACAAATATTTCAGAGTCGACCTCAACTCTCCAAGTTGCAGAGCTATAAACTACTAGTATTGAGTGTGTCTATGTTTCATTCTTCCGCTGGCAAATATAGGGCAGCTCATAAAGGCAGAACCTTGAGGGTTGCAGACATAAACGTGACTGTAAACGTACTGAAATGCACATGTGTGACAATGTAAGTGTTATTAAACAGAGCTTTCTCTCACACATTCAAAATTAAGGGATGTATAATTTTTCTAGTATTCCAGAGCGATCAGTAAGTTGATGTGATAACCAACAGAGTGAGGGCTAAACATTAGAGTAGAACACAAATTCGGCGTGTACATGTTTCCATAATAAAGCAGATTTTATTGTCATCTATCTATACATAATTAATTTGCCATGGGTTATTTTGTGAGTAGAACTCCTTCTAGAGTTTTTAACCGATTTTGATGTTTTTGGTGTCATTTTACAGAGCTCACTCTGAAGTTGTGCTTCCCTTAAAATGAGCTCAATGTATGTTAAGGGCTTCGCCCCAGTGGCCCTCAAAGTTGCCATGTTAATCTTATGGAAGGTCAATCTTAAGGAAGAAGAAGAAAGATTTCTTTTGATTTTATCAGGGGCACAAAAAACAGCTGTTCGTATGAAAAGCTTAAAACAGCTGATTTTGATCAACAGCTGATTTTGATCAACAACTGATTTGGATCAAAAACTGAATATAATTTTAGGTTAGGTAAATCAAGCATAGCGAAGCATTGCCCGGTCCACTAGTAAATTATATAAATTTATTGAAATTGCTTTTATTTTAAAGGTAGTTAAACTTCAAGTGTGGGTGAGATTTTTACTTTTTTGATATTTGCATTATTGAATAAGAAACAAAAAATCTTATACTTTGAACAAATTTAGTTAAAAACAAATTTTAAAACTAAATGATAACTATGTTCGGACTGTCCTAACCTTTAAAATGACATATTCAGAATAATTATTACTAAATAGATGGAAAATTATTACTAAATTATTAAAAATAGATCCTCACTCCTGCCTAACTTAAGCCTGAACTTGGCCTCGCGCACAGCATTTTGATAGTTCAAGCAGAGAGCTTGTGTAAACCATTTGTACATGTTTCTATATCAATAAGTACTGGAGATAAAGCCATTATTATACTTGATTAACAGTCTGTCTATAGGTGTTCAAAAATCCCACCCCTCAACTTGTGTATGCATTTGGGGCTGTTAACTAGGCCACTTGAAGTTTATATGTTAGAACTTTGCTTCTCAAATCAAAATCTAAAATTTTGGGTGTACACCCAACAACTGGTGTTGTGTCAATATAAAGGATATAAAAAGTCAAAATTGTCACTTTAATAAAAAGATAATTTTTTTTATTTGGCATTTCATAAAATGGGAGTTTTTGTTTGAAATTTTTTTTTAAATTCCTCATTTTGGGCTGAGAGGCGAAAGTTTCAGTTTCAAACTATCTTACAAGAAACTTTAAGTAAAAGTTCCAAAGTGATTTGACTCTATTTAAGTTCATAGAAGGGATGGAAATAAACGACTGGTAAAATTTCACAATTATAATTTATTACTGAGCAACATATGTTTCGCCGTTAGGCATCATCAGGCTACTGAAATGAAATACAGCAAGTATCTTAAAACTAACATACAAACAAAAATAGAAGGAGTGGGAGTGACAATGGAAATGACCTAGGTAAACACTGCAAGGGCAAGGTGTGGATACCCCTAAAAAAAAATTAATAAATTATAATTGTGAAATTTTACCAATTGGTTATTTCTATCCCTATTATGGAGTTTCACCAAGTACCAACTGTTTTTACTTTAAATTCTAAGTTCATAGACATTTTAAGGTGGCACAAGGACTTTGTTACCTTCATAAGTTTTTTTTATGATGTTGTTTGATAGATTAAACCAACTAGAAAATATATAACCTTTAAAAGTTGTTTGTACAAACAGTATAAAGTTAGGCTAAAAAAATGCACGATAAAATAATAAATATATTTGATTGTTACTGCTAATTGTACAGATATAATACTATTTAAATTATTTTAGGATGTTGAAAAATTATTGGATAACGTGCCGGCCAGCTGGAAGCATTCTGTGCCTAAACTCCCTGACCTGCTAGAGCAAAACCAAACAAAACATAACTGGCTTACAATAGATGGCGTAATACTAACTGAAGAACCATCTCAAGTTTGGGAACGAGGCAATATTTCTGTTAAATTAGTAATGGGTATGTATTTTTAAGCTTTCGTTAATTTTGTTTAAGAAAGCATTTCTTACCAAAAAAGGTTTAACATGATTGTAAAGTGAAATACGGGGTGTTTCAGATTAAATATCGGGGTTTCAAGGGTTTTGTAATATTTATTACATTTAACTTACAGTTATAAATACATCAAACGAAAGAGCAACTCGAACAGTTTTGTTGGTACACCTGTGCACACGCACTGTTTCCTCTGTCTTCCATTAGAAAGCGCTAATAGCAAAGATAAATAGTGAACAGAAAGCTTTTTGTGTTTTACAGTTTGCAAGAACTCGCTCCGTCTTAAATTCAAATGTAATGCGCCAAGTGATAATAACCGCCGTAGATGGTACCATTAATTTGAAGATAAGCTTCAAAGCTTGTCATAAGCTTGGCCTCCATGTTCTGATGCCATGCGATTTTTACCTTCGAAGGTTCAAAAAGTATCATGTGTATGATTACTCTGCTACCATCTGATCTAACCGACTTAAGAAACACGAGTCGTTGTGTGATGTGTGACGAATGGTGCTCACATTGTACACTTGTAGGAAAAACTGTTTGAGCTGCTCTTTCATTTGATGTATTATTTATAATTGAAAGTTAAATGCAATAAATACTACAGAGCCTCAAAACCTCAACATTCATTTTGAATCATCCAGTATTATAAATAACATTAAAAAAACATACAATAATTTTTGCAATTTAACGCTTAGTATTAAATTTAAAATGAAATAAACGGTATCAGTTAACTGACACAAACTTTCTCCCAACTTACTGTAGTCAAAATAATATTGTTTTTAATCATTTTATTTACTACTTTTTAGAACAAAACAAAAAAATAATATTCTACCTACGTCAATCGTATAAAAAAGTTATTGTCCCAGGCGGGATTCGATCGCGCGACCTTTGAATTACTGGCCGTCCTCCCTACCGTTGTTCTACCCCGTGCGGCCGTCGCCGTGATGCTAAATTGACAACATAAACTTGTTTATTTTTTAACATTTCCCCATAATTATGAAAGACGAAGTTTTGATAAAAGCGGGTGGTGTCATTTTGTTTGGCATCTTAAGCACTATAAATACTGAAAATTTGATCAAAATCGTTAGAGCCGTTTTTGAGAAATTTGCATTTTTGTCGTTTTTTATTGGTTTTTTGGGGTAAATTACCCTTAAAAATTAAAAATTCCAAAAAATGAAAAAAACGCCTGGAGATATTAGGGTTTAGTACCTACATACCAAATTTCATGAAAATCGGACCAATAGTGTCCCCTCTGGTCGTGTATACATACTGACACACTGACAGACAGACACCACGTTAAAAAACACTTTTTTGGGTTCAGGGAGCATCAAAACAAAAAATTCCACTAAAAATATTTTTGGGTTCAGGGAGCACCAACACAGATAATTGCACTAAACAATTTTTTGGGGTTCTGGGAGCACCAAAACAGATAATTCAACTGAAAATTCAAATTCGAACATTTTTACGAAAACGATACTTTCTCCATATACTACGTATAGGGTGGAGAAAGTAAAAAATAGGGTAATTACATTGTATTTGATTATTGATCGGCTTGGAAGCTTAAAAAACACATCCAAATTAGAAAGTGTTTTTTTGTTGAACACCTTTACTATGTACCAGTTAGACGAATGAAGACTGGGGAGTCGTGTATAGTGCAGGTAGATCGATAGCCAGTAACTAGATCTATCCAGTAGACAGTAAACAGCACAACTTAAAGTTAAAACCTTTAAAACAATACTTAAATATTTTACTTGTGGTCGTGTGCAACTATTCTTCCTTTAATTTTAAAATTGATTAAAAACAAGATGTGTTTATTATAATTTTTCTCCATCATATTATTTTTCAAATAATTGTATTTAAATAAATTAATCCTGCATAAGGGTGCAGACTAGCTATTATTTCATCTCAATTTGAACAGTAAACATGCATTGAATATTCAAACATTTAATAATATTAGCATTTAAACAAAATATAAATCAGAATTAGATTTCATCACAGCAAGCATTATTTTTTAACCTGTGTTTCCTTCAAAACTGTTTTAGACAATAACTGAATAGTGGACACAGTCACTTCATCACACTGAAAGTTATAACAAATATCAGTAAATACATTAATACACGAGAGCAGGAAAACAATACAATTTAATCTATTTATTAGCGAATTTGGGAAAGATGAGCTACAGCAATCACTCTTATAGTGAGAGTTAAGGTCGGGAGCACCCGTCATGGTCAACAGAACATGTTTTGGAGTGTCATCACAAATTTTGCTTACGTGTGTATTTATGTGTTCGTACTCTAACGGTCACATTTTAGTCCGATATAGTCCAAATTTAGTACACTCGTTGGTTTTCTAAGTGGCTCGGACGAGTTCGTTGGCCAAAAAATCCAGCACTTTTTTTTTTACCAAAAGTAAACATTTTTTGAGACTTTATGTACTAAAATAAATTTTGTTTGGGGCTTTATCTAAGAAATAAATATAGGAGATTATTCTGCACAGTGTGTTTTTTTTTACACGCCCTTATAGCCCTCGTCTGGTTCCCCAAAATCGATCAAAAAATTAAATACCATTAAAGTACTTGGATCAAATACACGAGGGAATTTTTACCCTGGAGCATATTCTGCTATAGAAGCTTAGCAGATATGTGGCGCCACCCCCGTCTAGTTCACCCCTGCGGTTCCCTGACGATGGTGCGACTCCCTTCTTGGGCTGTGCCTTCTGTCCTCTTGCGGACGTACGTGCGTAGTCAGGATGGATCGTGGGTAAGAAGGTTCTTCAATAAGGTGACGAAAGACTGTTTCGCTTCAAAGCCTTTATTCAAAGTAAAACAACCTATTCCTCTGCTGGTCCGGACTTACAACTAAACTAAGCTAAGGTAAAGGCAAGCGAGTCTACATTGTGTGATCTGGAGTCTTCTCCAGACCATGGTTACTGACAGACTGCTTTAGGCTTGAACATTTAGCTTCAAGCTGGCTCCCCCCTCCTTTAACTATAAACTGTGATGTCAACTATTGTAAGAATGCAAGCTATTATTTAGCACAACCACTATCAACATAGATCCAGTGGTCATTGTCATATAAGTCGGTGGGTACCCGTCACATCACCCCCCACCTCATCAGAGTCGGTCCCTTCGACTCTCAATTTTTCACCATTTACCTACTTTTGTGTGAGTACAACAGCTGGAGCTCCACTGCTAAACCACCAAGCCTGTCTGGGGTTAGTTAACCTTACAACTGTGACCTTTCATCTCCCTCTGTCACAGCTATACAACCTTTTTATTTTTCCATTTGAGCTTTACAATCTGTTGCACTCCTCCTTTGTGTCTGCTCGTTATCTCTTTACACTATGTTATGATCGGAAAACCTCTCTGATGTGTGCTGGGCAACAAGTTCTGTACCCAACAACTTAGGTTCAAATGAAGTTAAGTTATTCAAGCCTTATTAAATTTTTTTTCAAATTAAACATTATCATTTTATTATTATTCAGCTGAAACCAAAGTTTATGTTTTATCTTAAAAGTTTTTTTAAATTTTTTATTTACTTTAGTGAACTCGCATGTCCTTGCATTTACCTTTTTTAAATTATCCTTTATTAGTAATATAAAATCTCAATATCTCAATAAACATGTTATGATCCTAATAAAGTTAAGCAATCTCTATTTAATACGAACAGTATGGATCGTGTAGATATCTAAATTATATAAATTAATCAGTTTTCATTTTCTTTCCATTTAAAATTTAACAAGCTGTCCTGTTTACAAATTATTGCCCAATCTTATATTTACGAAACCAGCAGAGTTTTACTACATATCTTAAAAGCTATTCAACAAATTTCCATTTTGTATTTTACATTTTAAATTTTGCATTAAATTATTCCTTGTCCTACTAAATTTAGACTTAATTACCATTAATGTATGGGTTGTCCACCCGTTAATTTTACTTAAGATTGCTATTTTACAAAATTTACCCTTCTCCTAATAAAACAATAACCTTCGTACCCCCAATTATTTTTAATAATTTTTCCTTTACTAAAAAAAAATCAAAGTTTTCTTACTACTAAATTAAATTCATAAATTAAAATTTGTATAATTTCAAAACCATTTTTTTTCAAATTTCAATAATTCCACTTTCTAGTTTTTAATATTTAATATTAGTTTTCTTTAAACATTACTTATTCCTTATACTATTAACAATTTACTTTAGATGCTTAATGTTATTTTGAAAACACTTTTTAATTTCACAACTTTAAAAAATAAATTTAAATCCTATAATTATTATATAATATAAGTTAAACATTTCAATCATTACTTAAGTGTTACAGACATAAAATATTATAATTCGTGTATTATAACATGGTACTCATGCAGTGGTGGTTTCCATTCTTATTTTTCGGAACTGGAAAGGAATCTTCAGTGTCCACCCAAATAATTTCATGTTGCATGTATCATTTATGTCTGTCTCACACTAATTTCTTAAGCTCAATTTCATGTTCACACCATTCGTTTTCTATTTAAACATAAACAATAATTATTAATACAAATTCTCATATGTTATAACATCTTTTATTTAAAAAAAAACTTTTTTAAAAATTTATGTTATTTCAATTTAAATCACGTAAGTAAAAAAACTATGTTCCCTTTGATATCATTAACTCATTATGTAAGTAAATGCATTTATCTTTGATTTTTTTTGGTTATATATATAAATAGGACGATGAAATGAAACCTTTAAACCAAGAGAAAATATTTGCCAATTTTCAACTGTGTGTAAAAAAAATCTTTGTGCTATTTTGTATGAATTTCAAACGCTACTAAATCGAAAATCGTAAAGCGATTTCGAGCCTTTACTTGGGGTAGGAGGTTGCCTCTTTCACCCCTTTGCTATAAACAAATTTATGGTTTCATTTCATTTTCCCAACACTAAATTACTTGAAAATTACAAATTAATGATTATTTCTCTTGATTTTTACTAGAAATACCTACAAGACATCTATAACCCCCTTATTGTACATTTACATTTGTGTATTCAATTATTCCCAATTGAATTTCTATCCTATAAGACAACATTTTTTTTGTTAACATTTTAATTTAAATCTACTCAAACAGGTAATGTCAAGATCTCATTATTATCCCATGTGCAGATGAATGTCAAGGTAGTATCTCTCACAGTAGCATTTTCCATCTTCACCTTTTGATATAAACCTGTGCAACATCTTAATAAACAGAGTTTTAGACATTTTCTTTATTTAATCCTTAAACAAAATCTTATAAGTAACATAACGTAACTAACTGCATGTGATATCCAACTGACATTTGTAACTATTTTTAAGTGAAAAACCTTTATTATTTTTATTAAATTTTCGTCAAGTCATCTGTTCTAAATTCTCTAGCTATTGGTTTGACATTTTCAATTTGCTTCTAACATGGATTACTCAGTTGCTGACTTGACTTTAAAAATGCAGTTACTTCACTATGACCTTCTATTGCTAAGTATTAGGCATGTATTATGTTCCAGAATTATCTTACATCATGGCTTTACAGAATGTTAACTTGCAACTTTTGCATTTGTACATGGGCGTAGTCAGGATATGTGGAAGGGAGGGGCTGATATAAGCTATAAGAATATATTTTTTTATAAGCCTTTTTCCGAGGAGTCTGGTGGGAGTGGGGTATGGAATATTTTACCGGTCGTTTCTACCATACTGTAATCTACCGTAAATATTTTTAAGTGTTATAGCATTGTTTTTAATTTTGTATTTTAAAATCCTAAACAAATTTTGTGTCAAGCTAACTGCCATTTTATGGCAAATATCATGATAAAGTGTTCACTAACCACATCTAAACAGAGTCGTAGAACACGAACCAATATGTGGCGTATAAAACACATAATTACGATAATCATTTGGCTTAATTTTTTCAAAGCTTTATTTCATATAAGGAATATTATAATACTAGTTAAAACAAAAATACTTTTGTGTTTGTAGAAATAATAATACATTCAGGAATGTTTACACTAAACGACTTAAACCTAATGAATATTAACACAAGTTCAAGTTCGTACCCAGTTATAAACTGCTAACAAATCATGTCTAGCAACTTATAAATAATTAGATACATTATAAAGTATGGAATTGTTCCATTGTAACTAGTTTACGCACATAATCACCACTTATTTGTAAAAAAAACTAAACATTGTTGAAGTTTGTTTTTTAAACATAAAAATAAAATAGAAAAACAATCTAAAATTATTGTGTTAGAAGAAACATATTTAACCATTCAAAAGTTATTAGTTTATTATACCAAAGTTAGTTTTCTAGGATTGGCTGAAAATCTTTTTATATCATTTTCAAAAGCATCTTTATTTTCTTTGAAAGTTTTTCTATGGACACTCATAAGACACTGTCCATTCAGACGTTGACCTGTCATTGTTGATCTAAGCCAGGTTTTTACTCTTCTCAACGTACTGAATGATCGTTCCACAGTGCATGTTGTACATGGTAGAGAAATGGCAATGATAAGTGCCTTCTTTGTTACAGGATAAAACATGTCTGCCTCTTTCACTAAATCAGCCAAATCTAATTTTCTTAACTCATCTTTGCTCAGTTGTTTGTCTCTCCACATGTTGTACCAAAGTTCGCTTTCAGAGGCAAAACCTGTAAGTTCGTAGAACGCCATAAACTCCTTTGATTTTACCTGGAAATCAGTAATGGTCATTTCAAGCATATTGAAAGGATGTAGAGCCAACAGGGAAAATGCTGGTGAATGCTCGTCTGAGAACCGAGTCTCCAGTGAACATACTAGCGAGTCCAAGTAGGGAATCACCAGTGACCTTTTCCAATACTCATTCGGACTTAAAGCTGGAGGATTTGACCGATGTGTCTGCTTTTGACAACTCCTAGGGATTGCCAAATCTATCGCCAAGTCTTCTGCAATCTCAGTGCAAACTTCATCTACATTTTTGCGATGACTTCTTATAACTTCTATGATTCTCTTGATGTGTTTCAAACACTGGACCAGATCCAGATTTTCAGCTTGAAGAGCATTGACTACAGGTTCTAGTAGTGCTGAGTACTTGCTTATTAGGGCAACGGGAATAATGAATGTAGATTTTGTAACTGCAGCATGTAACTGGAAAGCCATCTTTCTTGTACTGGGATTCCCTTCCACTGAAAGCCGTTCCAGCCTTCAACAATCTTTACAAAATGTTTATAGAATATGGCAATGCTTTTATACTTTTGTGACCAACGAGTTTCACAAAATAGAGGGATGTTAGGTGCATAAGGCCTTCTCAGTACAGACTCCCTGAAGAACCGAATTATATCTTTGATAACACACACATAGTTACGGACTTGTTGTACACTGTTTAAATCATTAACTAATAGATTCAATTTATGAGAAGCACAATGAAAGAACAGCTCAAGTTTGTATTTATTTCTTATAATGGCCTGAACTCCTTGATACTGTCCAGCCATATCTGAGCATCCATCATAACCTTGACCAACACACTTGTTGGGATCAAGACCTTTGTTTTCCAGAAATCGGTCAATTGCTGTAGCAATTGTGGTAGCGTCAAGGGCATTGATCTGAACAAAACCTACAAATTCTTCCCGAACTTCCATCCTGTTATTGTCAAAGAATCTTAACCCAACAGACAACTGTTCTTTTCCGGATACATCGGCCATTTCATCAGCCAGTACGATAAATGCGGATGCCTTCTTAGCCTCTCCAATGATACAGTCTTTGACCACAGCTCCACACAGATCAACGATTTCATTTTGGATTTGTGGGGACATGTAGGTTGCATTTTTCTTTATAACATTTTTTCGAAATGACGTTTAAGCTCTTGATCACCGTCATCAATTCGAAATTTAATTAAATCTTCAAATACTCCTTCATGAAGGTATTTTCCTCTCAAAGGTAAGTCATGTGTACCACAATAAATGACTGTTGAAATAATCGGTAGCAAGATTTTCTTGTTTTTTTCAATAAGTTTTTGGTGTCCAGTAACCATTTGTCCTGTAAGTCTACAGGAATACAGGAACCTCATCCATGAAGGCTTTTGCTGCATTAGTTGCAGCCTTGTGCCATTGGCTGGAAGCACGGTTGTTACAAGAATCATGCATGTGCTTGAATCTTTGAAATGGATTCACAATAAAAGATCCTAGAACACCCTTTACCGTACTTGTAGCTGGAGGGAACAAAACACATTATTTGCAGAGACCTCCTCTTATATATTATAATATGTAGCTAATAGTTTAATGCGTTAACAAATTAGATTTGTTCGGTAAGTGTACGGAGCGTGCCCGTAAATAATTATACATAAGTTTGAATTCCCCCTTCTGATAAGTAATATTAAACCTGCACTGTGTAAAAGAGTGTAAATTAAAAGTAAAGTTAAAAATATACACTTACCTTTAAAGAATTTTCTTATATCCATCACAATCCCAATAAAACTGAGTTCACTTTGAAGCGTGCGGTAAATTGGTGGAATTGCATCTGATTACTTTCACATTCAAGTAAAAACACCAGCTGACCGACTCACTGAGGAGAGACAAGTAAAATGTGATTGAGCAAACTGCCGACGAGCGGTCATCTTTATTTATAAATAAACGTCAGTCAGATAAAGAACTAAAGAAGGAGTTTTATTAATCTATCTATTAATGTATCTATAATTTCGTATCTATAATAATATAAGCGAAGTAATGGTCTCAAAAGGACAAGGCTAACCACTATCGTATGTGTATATGTGGTGCACAATACGAATAATACGATATTCAAATAGATCAATGGCGCCTATTTTTGTAAAATAATAAAATTTGTCTAAAAATATCTGGCTTTAGGAGGGGGCCAAGGCCCCCCTGCCCCTCCCTGGCTACGCCCCTGCATTTGTACATAGATTGTCTGTGAACAATGCTTGAATTGGAATTCTGCTGTATCTGCATTACAACATCCTGTCATGTTATGACTCAAGCATGATTTAATGCATTTGGCTCAAATCAAATATTGCATTTCAACACTAATCTTTACTTTACTGTTTTAACATTTCAAATACTTTATTGAATGATATATAATTAATTATCTAACCTGCCATTGCAACCTTACATGAACCATTCTTAACCTAAGCTTGCCTTATTCTACAACTAAACTTGTTAAATTAATCTATAAACTAAAACTGTTTCCTTAAACATATTTCTAATTTTTTTATCCTCATTAACACTATTGCTATACATTAACATGTATTTCATTACAACAAATCTCTCCCATTTATTATAAATATTATTTCATAATAACTATCTCATTGCAATAAAAACAAAAAATAGCTATGACTTTTTCCTTTTTATAATTCATTTATATTTAAAAAATCTCTTTCACATCCCCAAAAACGTTAATATTTTTAATTATTTAAAAAAAAAGAATTTTTTTTTTACTTAAAATAATTTTACACGATACCTAATAATATTTAATAAAATTATCTAAATGTATTTTACATTTATTTAATCTACGAAGTCATTTAAAAACAATTCATTCCAAAGTTTTTGTTCCTATCCCATGTTAATTAAAACTGTATCTTAGAAGTGTACATCAGGCTTTCAGTTGACATCTCAACAACCTGTGTCAGCATTTCATACAGAGCTAGTATTACATCACCATGCTCCAACCTTCATGCTACAGTCATAGCAGTTTAAATCTCTCACTACAATTTTAAAACTTTTAATTATTTTATTTTCATTTGACGCACTACTTAGTTATTATGTTATTATTATTATACGAATATTATTAACGTTGGTTTATTTAGTTCCATTTGCTATTATTAATTAATTCTGGTTAGATCAAATCCTCACTCAACTTAGTTCCTGTACAGAGTGTCCTATTTATACAAAATTCAAGTCCCATGTAAAATCTATGTGGTTATGTTAGTTTATGATTCTAAAAGCTTTAATCTATTATTTTTATCTTTTTTTTAACAATTTAAGTACGTATTTATCCTCTATTACTGTTTTTTCTTTATTAGTTATTTAGTAGAATTATTCATATCTATTTAAGTTAAAGTATAGTCCTGCAATCTTGAAGGCTTTTTTCAAATTCTAATTGGTCTACCATTTGTTGATGTGACCCTTGCACTTGTACTGGAAATATTAATAATTGGTATAACTGCATTTGTGTCATTATCCATATTTGTAGCTGTCGTATCCGTCTTTGCATTAGTTATCTGTACTCTGTCGTCCAAAATATCACTTGTTATATCCTTAGAAGGTTTATTTTTCTTTGATTTCTTACTTTTTGGTTGCAATTTGCCATTAATTGTTTCCAAACACGGTTAATCCTATTAACATGTACTATCATTTCTCTATTCCTTACTTTGAGAATAACATTAAATTTTGACATGATTTTTAAAATGACATAAGGTCTATTATAATTTATAATTATGGCGAGGACCAATATAATTTAGTATCATATCAATGGGGGGATTGATCTAATAATTTCCACCAGCTATTGGTATTTGTTCTGACATTTTTTAAATTTATTTAATTTTAAATCACCTATTTTCCTGATAATCTTATATACTGACGTAATAATTTGACCTATTTAAAATTTATCTGCTTAACTAATTTTAATCTTAAATTCGTTTAAACCATTTAATCTCCTTAATTAAATTTCATTTACAATACAATATAAATTATGGCTGCCAATGACACATCACTAATAACCAACATCATTCAATTTTCTTTATTTTATTTTAAAATATTTTCTCTCGCAAACTTTAGGATTTGTCCTGATGTCACCTGTACTCATAATACATGTATTATCCCGATAAATGTTTTTGGGATTGGTCAAAATAAATGTATCAGAATACAGGAACTCTGCCTGTCCTTTTATGCGTATCGCATATCATTTGCATCAGAAAATATTTTTATCTTAACATGCATTAGAATGTTCATTTAATTTATTTATTTAATTTAATTTATAAACATTAATTCAATCTTTAATTTTAACAAAAATTACTTCCATTTACTTTCAAAAACTGTAAAAGTTCCAAAATTATTTAAAAACATTCAATACCTTAAAAAAAAATTCTTAAACAAAAATATGTTTGACCATAGAGAAAATAAATTCGTCTACCTTTTTATGAAGTTGAAGAACCACTTCTTGACACCAGATGTGGCGCGACCCCCGTCTAGTTCACCCCTGCGGTTCCCTGACGATGGTGCGACTCCCTTTTTGGGCTGTGCCTTCTGTCCTCTTGCGGACGTACGTGCGTTGTCAGGATGGATCGTGGGTAAGAAGGTTCTTCAATAAGGTGACGAAAGACTGTTTCACTTCAAACCCTTTATTCAAAGTAAAACAACCTATTCCTCTGCTGGTCCGGACTTACAACTAAACTAAGCTAAGGTAAAGGCAAGCGAGTCTACATGATGTGATCTGGAGTCTTCTCCAGACCATGGCTACTGACAGACTGCTTTAGGCTTGAACATTTAGCTTCAAGCTGGCTCCCCCCTCCTTTAACTATAAACTGTGATGTCAACTATTGTAAGAATGCAAGTTATTATTTAGCACAACCACTATCAACATAGATCCAGTGGTCATTGTCATATAAGTCGGTGGGTACCCGTCACAGATAAAATCTTAGGCAGCAAGGTCGAGGCACAAACTTCAAGCGGAATGAAGTAGCGCATAAGCCAGGGTTGGAGACTGAGGTTCAAATAAATTCTACTTATATACAGAGTGTTTCAAAAAGGACTTTACAACTTTGAAAATTCATATAAATTTTATTAAACAAGGTACAAAGCTGGTTTTGGTGTTATTTTAAAGGAAAAAACTTCAAGTTTTTTTACCTTAAACTAAAGATGTTCTATGTGGCTTCCGTTGGTTATTCTGCAGACATCCCATCGGTAGTCGATTTCTTCCCAGACTCGCACTAGCATTTCAGGTGTAACTTGCTCAGCAGCAGCGTAAATTCTTGCTCTAAGTTCAGGTAGAGTGGCCGGCAAAGGAGGTACGTACACCATATCTTTTATGAAACCCCAGAAAAAAAATCTAGCGGTGTCAGGTCTGGGGAACGGGGTTGCCATGCAATTGGCGCATCACGGTCAATCCATTGACCTGGGAAGCGGTCATTTAGAAAATTCCGGACGTCAGTCAGATAGTGTGGTGGTGCGCCATAAAGAAAACATTTTGTTCTCGGTCATCCTCATCGATCTGTGGTATTAAAAATTGTTGCAACATATCAAGGTACACTATCCCATTGATGGTTCTCTCTTGGAAAAAAAAGGGGCCGTACACTTTAATCTTGCTCAACGTACAAAAAACGTTCACTTTAGGGCTATCACGAACATGTTGTAATGTTTCATGTGGATTTTCACTGCCCCAAATCCTACAGTTATGTGTGTTTACCTTGCCACTTAAGTGAAAAGTGGACTCGTCAGAAAAGATTATGTTGTCCAAGAAATGTTCATCATCATCCACTCGATTTAACATATCCACACAGAAGTTCCTACGGGCTGTCTTTAATTGCTTGTAAAAGCGAATATCGGTATGGTTTCAAGTGCAAACGTTTTTTTAACACACGCCAAACCGTCGTATGTGGTACTTGCAGCTCACGAGATGCACGCCGGGTCGATTTCGTAGGGCTATTTACAAAACTTTGTCTCACTTTCACAACGACTTCGTCAGATGTGCTTGGACGACCTGAGGATTTTTTTATGTTTCACTAAGCACCCTATTTCTACAAAACACCTATGCCGCTCATAAATTGTAGGCCTACTAGGAGGATCTTTAGCGTACTTGGTACGAAAATTACGTTGAACTGTTGTCGCAGACTTCGATTCTTCAAACCAAAACACACAACTAGCACGCTCCGGTCCAGTAAAGGCAGCCATCTTTAACGTAACTGTCACTAGCGCTTGTGCGGCGCGATTAGCCACTAGCGGACTACGCGAGTCAAAACTTGAACTGTTTTACTTTAAAACAACACCAAAACCAGCTCTGTACCTTGTTTAATAAAATTTATATAAATTTTCAAAGTTGTAAAATCCTTTTTGAAACACCCTGTATTTCGAGTATTCAGCGCCTTCGGGAGTAGACTAATTTCCCAAATAGTCGGTAGAAACTGTAAAATATATCAACTTAATTTTGGAAATTCGCTCAACTCACGTCAGAGTTCAGCTGCGTGATTGATTTATTTTTATGACGGTCTTCTCGTTCTTCTCATTCTGACGATAAGTGCTGCTCTATAAAAACGGTTATTTTGTGTCGTTTACAATCGTTAGCAAACAATATTAATTCAAACTAATTAAAACATATTTGAATCACCTTATGCACAATACAATTTCAATTATAATCTAAACTGTAATGTACACAGGGACAACTGCCCAAGCTGATGGAACAAAGGAATTACTGTCTCAGATATCAACGTGGACTCCCGAGCAAGTCAATGAGGCTGTACGAGGAAGCCTGTTGGGCAAGTTAGGACTCGCAGAAGAAGCTTTGCGAAGATACAATTCTACCAGCTTGGGTCTAGCTACTATGATTTCTGATATCCGTACAGTTTGCCCACTTCTAACTTTGGCAAGACAACTACAAACGACTGCTTTTTATGTTGTTACACAGGTTAGTTGGATAAATAGTTCTGCATTCAACTCATTGAGCATGGGATAAGAAGATGTCCATTTAAAAAAAAAATTTTATTTGTGATATCTTGCGCAATTGTTGTTTTGGTTTTATACTAATTCTTCAAAGTAAGGTAGTGCCTTGGTTGGTTTTATCGTGGAAGTACTGTATTTTTTAACCTCTGGCGCAAACAGAGGGGTGTTATAAGTTTAACGTGTGTGTATCTGTCTGTGGCATCGTAGCTCCCAAACGGATGAACCGATTTTGATTTTTTTGTTTGTTTGAAAGGTGACTTGATCGAGAGTGTTCTTAGCTGTGATACAAAAAAAATCTGTTCAGCAGTTCGGGGGTTTTTAAAATTTTAAATTTTTCTATTATAATACGGTATATAATACTGGCATCTCACTTTTAAATGATATATAAATTTAGACAAATTTCTACTCTGGCAATGGCGTTTGTTGCTTCTCCCCTTATCTATCTAACCTACCTATCTTACCCCCTTATCTATCTTCGTTTTTTTTTTTAATTGGATAGAGGAGTACAAGGCCTCCCACAATTGCAACCCACTGAGATCTATTGTGTGTAATTTTCCCTTCAATCATCCCAGATACCTCCCAGGTCTCTTATGAAACCAAGGAGGTTCTTGGGATCAACACCTCCTTCCGGTGTAACCAAGGAGGGTCTTGGATCTCTTCCGGTGTAACAAAAGCACTTTCTAGTTTCATGAATCTCCTGCGCGCGAGAGCCTATACTCGCACAGCTGGTGTTGAGCCGATTCAATCCCAAGGGAGCATAATCGACAGGCGTCATCCGAGACCAACCCCAATTTTTTGCATCGATTCTGGGCCTGGCAGTGACCAGAAAGGATTCCTACAATCCGTCTAAGATTGTTTCTGCCCAACAATAGAAGCTTTTGAGCTTTTGATTTAAACAGACAAATGAACATTTGAGCCTGCCTAAGACCAGGAGCATCGTAACAATGTGAGGACCATCTTCGCCCAGACTTCAACAACATTTCTTAGTTGGCTCTTAGGCCTCCCACATAAAGGATCTGGGCGAATGAAGGGCTTTTTGGCCCCAATTCTAGCAAGGAGATCCGCTGCCTCATTACCCTTTTTGCCTACATGGCTAGGCACCCATAAGAGTAACTACATTTAGTCTAGCAATTTCATTCATTGCATTAAAACAGTCCCAAACTAGCCTTGATTCAAAGGTGAATGATTCCAGCGCCTTTAAGGCGGCTTGGCTTGATAGGATATCAATCCTACCTCCGTTAATTCCTCTTTTGAGGATTTCACAAGCGCAGAGATCAATCGCAACGACTTCCGTCTGATAAATCGATGGTAAGGAGCCCTTATACCTAGATAAGCTGCACCTAGGACCGTAAACTCCGGCTCCAACTCCGCTACGATACATGAATGCTCTATGACGTGAGGACTTGGCTCGTTCAAAACTGACATTTACAAACTGGCCTCAGCTCGTGTTGGCTGACCAAGACAAAACTAAGACAAGTCAGACCAGTTTTTCATCCATTTTAATCTAACTTTACAACAGTGATTTAACAAAAGTACTAAATTATTAATACGTATTTGGCAATTATTCCTGAGCATAGCTAACACTTATTTCTAACACGGTATTACGATCGACAATGTGGTAAATCAAGTACTACAACTATTCAAATATTATACTACAGGCTATAATACAGTCTACTTTAGCAAACATCCAGCAAATAGTGAAATCCAAAAGGTACAATCTGAAATTACATTAAAGTGACCACAAATAAAGTACTGTACAAGGAAATCCAGAAAAAGAATACAAAATAATGTCTTATAGATTAACAAAAACTGCAAACAGTGGCAAACAGTTGCAGATTAATACAGTAGAATCCCGCTATTGCAAAAATCCGCATATTATGAACAGAGTTCAGAAAAAATACTGTTTTTTTTAACATAACAACAGGAGAAACTAAAAAGATGTTTGTGAAAAAATATAGGCCTAAATAAATTGTTATACACAAATACAAATAGAGACATACATAGAGCCTAAGTTTGATGAAAACTTCTGAAACCAAATTGGAATGAAAGCTGGTTTTGTTTCCTTCACATTTTCCGTCCGTTTTGCGGGAAGGAAGTTACCGCAACAAGCATCCGGTGAAAAATATTCCGGGTCAGTCAGAAAGAAAGACGCATTAGGTACAACAGCTAGGTACTAGTAGTGTTGTTGCCACCTGCCAGTTGCGTTCATCCATTTTTCTCTTCCGTTTTCGTTATCTCTAACGAATTTGATTTTTTTCTCGATCGTTTTTCAAGACGATGCGGTACTAACGGACAGAGTGCGGGATGACAAAACGGACAGGTTGAACAACCTATCCCTTCCCTTCCTTTTTTTAACTTCCCGCTAAGAAAATTGAAAATTTTCTAAAATCGGGAAGTTATTGGTTTCACCCCGTTTTTCGAAAATCGAGTATTCATCAGATCTCGACGTTTTGAGGTCCTAGGAATCTTCCCTGACCACTCCCGAGAGGGTGTCACCCTGTCTGTATGTATGTGTGTGTGTGTGTGTATGTAAGTATGTGACCCGCTTATAACTTTTGAACGGCTTAACCGATTGGATCCTACCAAACGGTGTTCTAAAGAGTTCCATCAAACTTAGATTTCCTAAAAATTTCAACTAATTCGGACCGGTAGGTTCTGAGAAATTTTGAAAAAACTAAGAAATAAAATTTTTTCAAATCAGGTTTTTTTGGAATAACTTTTAAACGGCTTTACCGATCAATTCCAAAATCTAATCAGCTTTTAACCTTGAAAAGCGACGTCGATCGCTACCAGTCCGGTCAAAATCGGTTAATTCGTTCGTGAGATATCGTGAACAAAAGAAAATGAAGAAAAGTGTTTTTTCTCAATTTCTCCGAAATTTTTCATCAGAGAAATTTTTGTTGTCGATTCTTTCAATGGACTCAAAAAACTGCATCGATTGCCGCAAATCGCATAAAAATCGGTTGATTCATTCAAAAGTTATGGCAGTTCAAAATTTCCAAAAATAGTGTTTGTTGTAATTAAACTTAGCGGGAAGTTACATGGATGGCCTTTAGGGTCAACCGTTTTCCAAATTTTTTTTAGAAGAAAACAGAATCGTAACACAACAGAAGAAAAAAACCGGGTGATGTAAACCTACACTAAGGCGTTGTCAAGAGCATTTGCCGCGTGTACGTGTGATAAGAGTTCAGTTTGAGCGTTCACCTCCTCCTCGCTTTCCTCTGATCCGATCAACCCTGTATAGAACTGACACTAGCAGATGTCCCCGCACTTAATTTACGCCTTAACAAGTCAATACAACATATTTTCATGAAATCCACCTATTCCGAATTCCCGCTGAAGCGAACAGTGTTCAGTCCCAATTAGTTTGGAATAGCTGGACTCTACTGTATTGTATCAAAGAAAACTGATATATTGTACTGTAGTTACGATTGGCGGGAAAAGTAGTTCTTTAAATTCTTCTGTTTGTTTCTGCTATTTCACGCCAGCGCTGCAGTAGCAGAAGGTCAGTTGGAGTAACTTGAGACTGTTGTTCTATGTAACTCACCTGCTCTATCCATCTCAGTGAGATATCTTCTCACGCACTAGGTCGTATTCATCTTCAGTAAGCTAGCTTCTTTGTTTATTGCCTTCACGATCTTGTCAACACTCGCCTTCAGATTGTCGTCAGTATTTAGCCATTCATTAACATCATTAGACCTTTTAACAATGGAAGCTAAGCGTAACGAGCACGTTTAGAATTAATTATGTAACTTTTTTGTAATACTGTATGTCGTGTAAAGCGGAACTCGACTAGCCGAGGCTTGGTAAATCGAGTCCTACTGAATTTGTATTGATTAAATTTGTTTTTATCAAATAAAGTTCAGTAGCGTTTATTTTGGGTCAAACTGTAGAAAACATCGTCTCTGAAATAAGCGTCAAGATTTTTCCTCGCTTTTTTACACTAATCTTGCTGCCTCAAAAATTTTGTTACTTTTTTGAAATTGTTCAGCCCCAGCAAGAATGCCCAAGAAATGCTTTACCGTACATTAACAACAAATTTTGTTTCAGATCCGCGAAGATAAAACAGACGTAGGGATCGATGTGGAAGCGATGCTAGGACATTACCAAGGAACTAATGTTATAACTCGACGGTACGTCAGCGCGATGAGGCAATTGTTCTACCACTTTATAACATTCGGTAAAGTCAACCCACCGTCGGACGCGAAGAACAACAGACTGCTTTTGATAGATCAAGATTCTCACTCGGTCAATGAATACAAGAACTGTGATTTTTGGATAAGTAAAGGGATCGTACCTCGCTACGGTAAAGTCGATTAAGCGATAGTTTGATTGTTAGTTACATCATTTTTATATTTATGTAAATAAATTTAAAAGCAAACATTTACAAGATTTGAAGAAATGAAATTCTAAATTGAATCATTCAAATGTAATCAATTCTTTCCAATACTCGGCTTTTCTACGTTTTATAATTAAATGCTTTGAAAGTAATAGTTTGATCAAAGAAACAATCCAAGTCCATAACTGTACTATCTATTAAACATATATATATATATTTATATATTTGTAATTTAATGTCTCTAATACTGTACAGGTTAGTATTATAGAAATATTATTTTTTATTTTATAAAATAATATTCAAGTTATTTAAAAGATGTATATATAAGTTATAATTCATTTTACCTCTTTTATACCAATGAGATTATTTTAATAACCTAGGACAAATATTTCTTTATATAAATTCGACATTATTTGGTGGCTTATAAACAATGAAACACCTTTTTTGTTGTGTTTATATTAAGACAAATTAAGGCGATGCGTAGTTTTAAAGTCATTAGCATTTAATTTATAGATTTTATACATGTTTTATATATTTTGTACACTTATTCCATAAAAACAGTATTGTAATGTTCGTTAGACTAGATTGTGTAAACAAAACAGATTGTAAGTGGTTTTATGTTTATGATAATTTGAAAATTTCCGTCTTCTGCACAAGAAACATTGAAAATAAATGTGTTGTGGTTTTCTGAAAAATATTAAATAAATATTAAGGTATATTTAAAAAAGAATCAGTTCAAACTAACATGCTTAACACTAATAAACAGAAGAAATAAATACAAGTTTTAAATTTGAATTTAGGTTAGTTTAATGTGTGCAATATCAGGGCAAAACGGTTCCTTCAGTTTTGCAAATATTTTATTGAGTTTTAAAGATAAAAGTGTTTGTAATTTGCGGAAAGTGGTTCGTAAACATATATACTATAATTTGTAGATTACAAAAAACTGTAAATTATCATTTATTTATTTATATGGGACTCACAAAATATGATTTCAGTTGCATTACTTGGAAACATTAAACTGTCCGAATGGCTGTTGTTATATTTTGATTACACATTGGAGTTTTTTCCCCAAAATTAATTGTTAGTAACATAAATGCTTATAAACAGTGCCTAATTTCGGGCGGAACAGTGTTTTTTTTTAGCACAGTATTTTTAATGTAACTGTGCCTAACGGAACCGAACTCACTTGATCAGCTAGTCCACACCGAAGATTAAAAATAGTACACGCATATTAAATCATATTTATTAAATTTCAGATTTTTTTAATGAGGTAGCATAGTGGTGAGGGAAACTAGGTTCACTTTTTCCGAGGGAACTTAACGAGCACGCGCATGTCCCCTCTATTGTTATTCCCTCCTCTTTGGTTGCAAATTCCAGCCTAAAAATATATCTGTCACCTACGGAGAAAAATAAGATTTTAAAAAAATGTGAAAGATGATTAACAGCCCTCGTGACATCGAGGAAGATTTCACGGAGCACAAACAGGGTCAGAAACAGAGTACTGTGCGGAGAAATAACAACAATTCTTGAACAGCTCCCAATGTTCGAACAACTGTTATCAGTAATTAAAAAGAATTGCAGGGACGAGTTTAAACCTGCTTTCACACAATGGACTTGATTATAACACCACAAAGCTCTTCATTCTACATCAGCAGAGCTTGGGAGGCATTAGGGCATAATTCTGTACTTCACAGACACACAGTCAAAAAAACAAAGTGAGAAAGCGTCTAATGAAGACAGCATTGTAATATGGAAAAGTTTTTCGTAAATCAACTCTGACTGTTTGTTTTTGAGAAATTTCACAATGAACCAGTGAAGTATATGAACTCTTTCAGTTAAAATTCAATACCAATGTATTCGAAATGTACTCATATCATTAAAATTTAACAATAAATACACAAGCCAATGTTGCTTTGTTACCCATCTGTAACTGTAACTAAATAAAAAGTGTATAACATGTAATGTAGTATATTTTTTTCAGAAAAGTATTTTGTAAAAAATGATTTCTCATTGTAAGTATTATCGCAATATTTCAAAAATCTAAACTTATTTAACCCTTCAATGCGGGACTATTTATAGCATGATCGACCCCTCGTGTGGTACTTTTTTCGCAAGTCACGCCCTAATTTTGCAATATTTCGTTAAAAATTTCATTACTCTGATTCTGTACATCGTAGCAACATTACGGTATTTTTTTACTAATTTGTTAAGAAATAAATGAACTACAATAAACACACAAAACTAAATTTTTCCAATAATATATATTTTTTTAAATACCCGTCAAGTTTGAGTTTTGTATGGTACTTCAAGGGCCACCAAATAAAACTGAAGTTCTACAAGTATTACGGAAAAAAAAAACATTGGAGTGGTACACATTACTGTGTGTTTATTGTAGTGTAGTTATTTCTGGACAATTTAGTAAAAGAATCATGTTCATAGGATATGTAGAACGAGAGAAATTAAATTTTTAGCAATATAGTGCAAAAATAGGACATGGTACATTTTGGTACAAAATGCAATAATTTGATTTACTCTGACTCTATATATCCAAATGTGCGGGTATACGGTTTGAGTTCTGGCACCTAAAATTTTATAAATTAAGCACTGCTTACAAGTGATATCCTAGTCGCACTCGGGCATCTTTCTAATTTAATAGCCATCTCAAGGTTGTCTCAACTCACTGAGATTGATGCATTTATTGGAGCAGTATTGCACACACTTAATAAATCAAAGCTGGTTTCTTTTGTTTATCAGTATTCTGGTTGTTTTGTCTATTTATCCATGAATATTTAAAAATATCCCTTCTTCATTGACTATGTGATACACTAAGACTAATTAATTTATTATTATTTTTTATGTATGATATACGCATATAAGAGTAAATAATGTATGTTATTACGAGAAATAGCAATTACTATAGGTTCGCACGCTATATCAACCAAGACCATTTGAAGAATATATTGATATTTAGTAAATCAAATTCCATTAACCAATAAAATGTAGCATTAAACCTAAGATTATTGACTTTGTTTTTAAACAAGAGCTTTAATACTCCTTTGAAAGTACATATTAATCAGACGATATTTTACTTTTTATCAACCATTGCATTTCAAAGTTTTGTAGTTTTGCATCACGTTTGTTTACAGAAAAAAACTATGGATGCAGTAATAGCGCCTGCTAAAACAGTTGGTGGATGTAATAACAAAACTGCCAACTCTGTGTTTAGAACTAGATGGTTGTGTGAACCTCAATGGTTTCCTCACGGCCTACCGGATTATCCGAATTTTTGGTTCAAGGTCTGCCCAGTCCCAATTACCTCGGATAGTAGAGGTTCTACGGTATTTACGAATGTCGTAGAAACTAGAAGTGGGAATTTCAGATGTGTACCACTAATGTCCGTAAATCTCCAAAGTTGGGATTTAAAGGATTTATGACTATAGTATTTTCCCCTTAATTAGCTTAATAACAGTTATTATCATACGTAGATTCAGATTTTGATAGATAGAGTTTTTTCTGTTAACAAAAATAAGCAAGCTTTTCTTGTAAAATTATTTTTATTTAACTTAGCCTACACCTTTCTTCCTCCTCCTCTGTTTGCTTACTTGTCCCTGTATGTTTTCACTTTACTATGCAACCACGATAGTGACAGTTTCTTTTGCAACATCATTCAGGGACCAATTCTTATTAATGCCATCAATAGTGTTGAAACCAGACCATTTTAGCACCGATTTTAGTAGGTATTGGTAACAAGAAAAAGCAAGGAGCAATGTCTGGGGAGCAGGGAGGCTGTGGGAGGACTGTTGACTAGCGGGCACATTGGCAATTTAAAGGCCAAGTTCACTATATTGTTGCGAGACTCAATTAGAACTATCGTGCTTTTATTGGGTGTGAAAATCCTTTGCATACCCATTTTGAAAACAACTTCCGTCACAGTATCACCAATCATTTCCCGTCTCCTGTGAAGATAGTTTGATTGAATATTTCATTAATATTGTTCAAGGAATTCGCGACAAACGTTTAAACGTTGTTCCTTCCGCTCTTCAGTGGTCAAATGAGGAACAAACTTTACTACAAATCGATGCACGTTAAATTTTCTCCCAAAATCTCTTGATTTAAATAAGATTTAAAATCTTTTCTGCAAATTCTCTTATGTCGGACAATGTTGGGTAATTTGATGTTCATAGTTGAGATGGAAGAATTTCCTGGGTGAGGCTCATCTTCAAAGGACAACCACTTTTGAAATGGGTAAACCTTTCGTAACACATGGTGCGAAGAGCGTCTCTTGAGCAAGCTTGCTTTTAATGTTGAAGCTATTGGGCAAATGTTTTCCACAGTTTCACGCAACATTTTATGTTGCATTTTTCCTCCTGTAAATCAAAAATTGCAAAAATCACCACAAAAACTGAAATACATGCACTCGTGTTTCAATACATTAAAAATCAAATAGGTTGAAAATAATTGAAAGGAAAAACACAGTTACTCGGAATGTTATGACAGCAGGTCGCTAGAAATTGCTCTCTTGTTAAATTAAAAAGGTTCAGTTATTTTTTAAACACACCTAATAAGATAGAACATTAAGTGACAGCTATTTTCTAACCCAATAACTAAACCACTTAAATATAATAAATAATACACTAATAAAACAAAAAATAAAATGATACAAATTTATGTATAACGAAGGAGGCGGGGCAGCATAACCACACAATTTAGAATATTAATGTGATAAGTTTTTCGGAAGTGTTTACACTTTTTATATTATACTGTATACACTTAAAAATGTGATTAATATTTAGCTTTGTAAATTTTGTATGGCTAGAGTTTAAAGTAGTGTAAGAACTGCAGTAATTTAATATAAAGTAGCAGTAAGGATGTTATTTACAGTTGAGATTATCAATGTTCACCATTATTAAATTTTGTACAGTGGTTATCTGTAAAAAGTAATGGCTATTTGTAACTAAGTTTGAAAAGAAAATATTGTATTTAATTTTTTCGGCAGATTAGTTCAACGTTTACTAAACGTAATGACAGAATTATCAGTTTTAAAAGTTGTAAAAATGCAAGACAGCTGAAATGGATGTAAAATACTTGATCACGTAATTTTATTTGTTGTAGTGTAGTTTTTAAGACATAATTTTACCTTTCTATTGTCGACAAAAGACTCTCTATAGAAAAAATATTTTATAGTAAAAGGGTGTATATGTGTCTTGTAATGCTACTATACAATGCCTCATGATTTTCATTTTTTCCTTAACCTGTTAATTAGTGGGTTTTCCCTTTAGCTCCATGCCCCAAATTAGTGAGTTTTTTTTATAAAAACTTGTTTTTTATTGTGCTTATTATAAAAACATAAGAATTAAGAGCAAAAAAAGTTATTAATAATTATTTATAATCACACTATTTCAAATTCTGTCCAAAAAACTGCCTAACCAAATCTAACCGCCAAAACATGTACTTATTCCTTTTATAAAAATATTTTATTCTAATTATGTATATTTTACTGTAATTCTGTATTAATTTTAATTTTTTCTTATTACACTGAGCTTTACAGAAATAAATTAAACACTGCATTTCAAAACTAGTTTATAAAATCTGAATAAAATTTACTTAGTCAAAAATTCTTAGGTTATGCAACGACAATGAATTGCAAGACAAGGTTACGAATTATATGTACCATAGAGAATGATCGCGCACCCTATCAGAATTAACTAGAACTAAATTTTTTTTTTATATTAAAGCCGACAGATAACAGAATACAACTAATAAAAAATAACCGATCCATATAGGTTGGGGCTTTCCTATAAAAATATCAAACCGCATACGTTGTGTTATTACTTTTATTTGCGCATGGATGGCTGCCGCGGCACATGCGGCATTACTAACCAACAGCTTATAAAGTAACCGAAATTATATTTGGCTGTTAGATTAAATAGTATATACCGGAAGTCTTCCACTTATGAACTTAGTGGGTTCGTAGCAGTCGTCTGCTAGTGAAAATGTTTGTAACACAGTGTTTGGCGCAAGAATTCATATACTGTACGTCACTGCTTTTACAATACTGTACTGCACTGAGTAGGCTACTTGAATAATGTTGAATTAGGATTGTTAAAAGACATTTCTAAAAGGAAGTATAATACAAATTAATTACATCATGATAAATATTCTTTTAACATTCTCTGTTACGCAAATTTTGTATTTCCTGTGCTAGGAGTTGATCTTTTATTTTTGATATTTATAGCCTAAATAAGTAGAAATTACTCAATTTTTTATTTTTGAACTTTTTTACGTAGTAATCACTAATATTTTAAAGCAGACGCACATAGGCTTAAAATTGGCGTATTGAAAATACTCCCAATTCTTGGTTGGCGTGCGAAGCCCGCAATGCACTGTGCATTGGCCACTTCTCACAGTGTTCAGTGTCAAGCTCACATGTGCGTCCTTAGCAGTGAACGTGTTAAAACAACATTTAATGTCCCGGATGTTTTGTTCGTAACTTTGAAAGTTCATAAGCAGAGGACTCACTGTAATAAAAAAATTGAACATAATTACTTTATGCCGATTAGATTAATAAAGACAGAAGAGCGGTGTGTTGTGTAAGTAAACGAAACGCCAGTAACTAGGCTTGAACCTACAAGTGTACTGGAGGTTGTAACTGTAGCAAACTGGATGAGCGCTTTTAACACTGCACCGTTAACACGGGCGCTAAACCGTGCCATACAGTCCATTTCAATATAACTTGTATTTCATCGAATTTTGAAGTAAATCTTTTGTAATTGGCTAGAAATCGTTGATAAGCATCTCATTATAATTCGTACATGACAAAAATGGTAAATTATACATTTTTATTACAGATGTTTGTTGACGAAAAACATGATTTTCAAACAAGTAATTTATAAACACTAAAACATCAGCGTGAATTTCGTTATGTACTAATCATACATTGGACCTTTCTGTAAAATACTTTTATATCGTGTGCACATGATGGAAATAAAAAATAACACTGCCATTAGTAAAACCGTAAGTGTATACAAGCGATATTGTAGCCGTGCTCCAGCGCCATTCCAGTGCAAAATCATAGTCTTCTCAAGGTTGTCTCCGCTAACTGCATTCAATCCATTTACTCGAGTGGCATACACACCCTTAAGATTGAATGTAATACATTTGCAGTAAGTGCACAGTTTTCAACAAATTTTTCCTATTGCGGCCGATTAATAAAAATGTATTGTTGTCCTGACTGGTGATCGATTTATTCCAGAATATCTGGATGGCATACATACTAAAGTCAAGAATAAATAATCTATACATTGGACGTAGCAAATACAGGGTGACAGTTAAGTCTGGAAACGGTTTAAAATTTTGTATATCAGGAAAATTTGAAGGTAGATATGTGATTGAGGAATTTATGCAAAAATTATATTTTATTGAGATTTCAAAAAAATTATCCGCCATCTTGGATCCGCCATTTTGAATGTAACTTTGTTTTTTTTTTAAATAGGAAGGTGGTTAGGTGATACATCATTTCGATGTAGAATTTAAAGAAAAAACCAACGTTGAAATTTGCACATCCATATCTTTAACAGATTAAAAATGGCGGCGGAAAAACAACAAAATCGTATTTTCCGATTTTACCCCATATTTCTGTACTATTTTTTTTTTTAATGCTAATTATTATTCTTTTTAGATTTAGAATTAAATAAGCTTTCAAACAATATTTGGGAGTATTTAAAATTTTTGAGATATGGACATTTTGAATTTTTCAAAATTGTGTTCGAGTGGTTCAACCAAATATCGTTGTGTGTCATAACGTTTGAAAGCTTATTTAATTCTAAATCTAAAAAGAATAATAACTAGCGTTAAAAAAAATAGTACAGCAAAATGGGGCAACATCGGAAAACAAGATTTCGTTGTTTTTCCGCCGCCATTTCCAATCGGTTAAATATGTGGATGTGCAAATTTCACCGTTGGTCTTTTCTTGGAATTCTATATCGAAATGGTGTATTACATAACCACCTTCTTATTTAAAAAAACAACAAGTTACATTCAAAATGGCAGATCCAAGATGGCGGATAAATTTTTTGAAATCTTAATAAAATAGTATTTTTACATAGAGTAGGTTCCTCAATCACATTACCTTCAAATTTTCCTGATGTACAAAATATTAAACCGTTTCCAGACTTAATTGTCACCCTGTATAGCATTTCAAGCGTTTACTGTAAAACAACGCACTTGCGTAATAGTAAACTGTAATTAATATGTAACAATAATCAAATCAATAAAAAAAAACATTTTTTACAGTATACTCTAACTTTTGTACAATTATTTGTTCATATTAATTTTTAAATTTCAATGTATAATATAACATGTATTCACTGTATTAAAATATTTTAACCTAAATGTGTTAAAATTTAAAACCAAATATTATATCCTCTATCTTCTATATAGATGCATTTAATTTCTTATGGATGTTATGTTAATGAACATTTCCAATACTATATGCATAACATATATGTGATGATTGTATAATTCTCAATACTCATGCTTTTTGTAATGTGTTAATGTACAAAATATTTGTTAGTTTATAATATAAATTTAATACAATTATGTAAGAGTTATTATTTTTGTGTTTTTCAATACGGTTTTGTATACATTTTGTGTGAATGTCTGCTCTAGATGTATGTAATAAAGAAATTGTACAAATCGGAGTTACTTATTTGTTATAATAAATACCTTGTGAACTTATGATTTTTGGATATTGTGTTTATAAAAAAAAAAATACATCAGAGAAAATACTTTTGCGAATGAAAACTAATTCATTCACGCAATGAACCGCTGAGTTGAGAGAATTTCCAAAATTAAGTTTATTTGTTTTTGGGTTTCAGCCAACTGTTTGGGAATTTTGTCTACAGGGGAAATCCTGGCTTTGCAAGTTTGCACTTCGACCTTGCGTTTTGGGATTATGGACTGCTTCACTTCGCTTGCAGCGGACGAACTCGCTTTGCGGCTGTCAGTCTTGGATTAGAAGATTTTTTTTCTGTATAGGATGGTGTAACTGTCAAAACAATCGGATGAAGTATAACCGTTAAGCTATGTTCACACTCGTGCGCTTTCCCTTTCAAATTCAAATGACGCACGGTGAAGGGAACGTGTGATAAGCGTAGGCGCATGCCTCTTCCCCCGTAAAATTCTCAGAATTCGATAGCGCATGCCTTATTGAAAGTGAATCCATCACCTTTGGATTTTCTTGCCTCATTCCGTTCGTCTTTTTGTTTAAACTAGTCATAATGTTGCAGTCTTCAGAAGCAATTTTAAATTTTATTGAAGAGTACAGACTACTACCGGCGTTGTGGGATGTCAACCACTCTGGTTACAAAAAAAATAAATATAGTTTAAAAACCTAAAAAACACGCTTTTAGAGCATATCAAACTAAAAAGTTAAAAATAATTTTTCAAATAAGCTTAAAACAATAATAAACGATAAATACTAGCATTATTGTAAAAAAAGAGTTGGGCGCTCGATGTACGAGAAATATGGACAAAGCGCCCCACGCTTTTTTTACAATAATGCTAGTATTTATCGTTTATTATTGTTTTAAGCTTATTTGAAAAATTATTTTTGACTTTTTAGTTTGATATGCTCTAAAAGCGTGTTTTTTAGTTTTTTTAAACTATATTTATTTTTCACTTTTTAGTTCGATTAATTATTGAAAAAAAAATTTGGCCGTGGACGGGATTAGAACCCACGATCGGGGATTGACGTCAGCGACGACCCGCGCCTTAGACCGCTCGGCCAACGATTGAACTTACATAAGAGAGATATAATAACAGTAATTAGCCACTGGCTTTTAGTCCAAAGGAGAGTTACTTACAAACAAACATACATACATACATACATACAAGTGAAGCTAATATAAGCGTGTTAAAAAATTATTAGACTCAAAAATCTTAAGTTGTTGGCCGACAAGCACCAGTTAACCGTAGAAAAATTGAAAACTAAAATAAAAAGCTTGCGATCATATTTTGCCAAAAAACACGCAAAGGTGAAAAAAGGATTTCCAATGCAAAATTAAGTACTGAACTGTTTTAAGTGTATTTTCTTTTGTGAAAGATTTCCTATTGAATCTGCAATGGCCTTGAAATTATCGGCTCTTTACTTTTCTTTTATTAGTACTATTTTTACTGTTTTTTATTGATTTATATTTCTACAGTTTAATTAATAATTATTACTTTTTTATTATTCTTTAAATTGTTTTTTAAATAAAAATCATTAATAAAAAGAAACAACACAATTTACTTACCTTGACATAATCCTTTAGTGCTTCTATTATGGCTTTCAAAACTTCGAGCAACATGGCAGAAATGCGACACTTTAAATAGATATGATAGAGATGTTAGAGAATCTCCGGTAACCGGGAACCTTAACCTTAACCTTAATCGCCAGCCTGATTTCAGGAGAAACAGAATCTTGGAAGCGAGTTTTTTTTAATTGCCAGCTCAATCATGGTCAACAGTTTCCCACCGACATTCTAGTAAAGTTCTTGAACAAACCATTATCTACGTGAAGTTCCATTAATTATTCTTCATTCCTTTTTCTCAAAAAAGTTTTGTCCAGATCGTTTTCTTTTTCTCCTGTTACTCTGCGAAATCACAATGAAAGCAGAACCAATCGCAATAAGCAACCACGCGTCCAACTCTTCCATCTTGTGAGGAATGACTGTTGAAAAGTGTGGACAACAAATTGAATGCCTCTAGAGGTATGCACTGAAGACAAGTTGAAAGGAAAGATGAAGCGCAAGTTGAAGATGAAAGGGAACGGGAAAGCCCATGAGTGTGGACATACCTTTAAGTTATGCGTAATAATTGGTTTGTTCATCCATACCAACACAGTAAACACAACAATATTGTGTGTACATATGATGTTATTTTCTTAACTTAACTATTATCCTTCATCCGATGGTTTTGATAGTTACACCACCCAATAAGGAATTAAAAGGGCTACAAAAAATAAGTCTTGACATTTTTGTCAAGTCGCCATTTTGAAACGCATGATTAGGTGCTCGCTAATTTTACTTAAAATACAATATTGTGAGGTATGACTGCATGTCAAGTTGCATGAAAAAGTAACTCTGTATAAGTAAGATAGTTATGAAAAAGAAGCAATTTGCTGCTACTTATTGGAGCAGTTTTGTCGCAGAGAAAGGAAGGATAGTTCTAGAAGGAAAAGGTACTTTATTCCCATTTAAAATTATTAAAATTTATAATTAATTAAAAAACTTATTCGCTTAATAACATTTGCTTGTACAGCAGCCATAGACTTATACAGATGCAACAGGTGCTATATTTTAACATACACTGTAGAATGTTTGATTAGTTATAAAATTATTTAAAAAACTTATAGCTGTTTGAAAAGAATTACAAAATTGTATTTAGCAATGTCCATTCCATCAGTCGTTGCGCGATGCAGTATTTATTATGTTCTTGCATTGTTCCAACTGTGTATTCATGTCAGCGATGAACGAATGAATTTCTTCTAAAAGTCGGTTGAAGCAACCACGTTCTTCTAAAGTTAACAGCATCAGTTCTCCATTGACGATCTTATTTTCTGACAAGATCCGTTCGTAAAGTTCATTGTACCTCACTTTGTAGTTCCGAATATTCGGTCCTAAGCATTGCAGTAGGCCGATGCCAGTCGTATTTCGACAAGCGAGTTCAACTTCGGATATAATTATATTTGTGAGGTTACGCAGGTCTTCAGTCAGAACTGCGGTAGTTCTCATCACCTCTAAAGCTTGATCGTGGGATTGTGTAAGTCCATCGCACGTAGAGTACTTTTGTTTCAAGTTGTAAATTTCCGAATCAATATCAACGTTGGATTCTACAGTCTGAACGCACTGCTGGTTATATTCTTGAGAATCTGCTGGTAAACTTTTATTGTAACCTTCGGAAATGTTCATTTTCAGGGATGAAAATCCGTCTGTCAGTAAACTCAAGAGTTTTGAAGTTAAAGTGGAATTTATCAATTTTAAATCGGCTTTTAGAAACGTTTCTTGATTCTTCATCCCGTCTTCAAAGTTCTGCAATATTGGCTTGTCGGGTGTAACACTAGCAATAACCAGTGTCTGGAACATAGAAAAAACATAACCAATTAACTGAACAAATAAAACCATGGGTAAACAGGAATTCAATTGTTTTGGAGGTATTTTTACGGTTTGTTCAGCGTGATTCAAGAAGAAGCGGAGAAATTTTCAGGACTTGTTCTACTAGTGAGAATAAAGAAAAAAGTTCTGTAACTTCATGTAGGTTGAAAATGCTTCGTTTTCCGGTTATCCACCATTTTGATTTTTAAGAAATAATTAATATCTTTGGACTTAGGAAATATATTGAACGCAAATATGGGTATGCCATATTTTATTCATATACAAAAAACCAAAACGTTTTTTCATGTATTTTCAAAATGGCTGTTTAAAATGTTTACTCTAAAATATCTCGAAAACTGCTAATTTTACAAAAAAATCCCTTTTTCAATGGCAAACATAACGATTTTTAAAATAATTTCTGTAACATAAAAGATAACCGAGTTGTTGGCTAAAAACTAAACATTTTTTATCTTGGTAGAAATTTATTCTTTTCCTAGGTTGGCAATAGGCCTACTAACAGCTGATCAACAATGATAATGTTCTGTTTTGGTGTAGTAAAAATCATTTTTTGTAAGTTTGTAATAATGTATTATGGATTTTATTTACATGATTTTACTCATAATTTGGTTCTGGAGTAATTTTGGATATTATGGACAACTAGCAAGGTACAAAATGTTTAGTATTAAGTATTTTGTAAAAAAAATAAAAAATGTATAACTGAAAAACAAAGCATTTCCGAACCTATGTTTACATGAATTTATTTCCTTTATTTTAAAGTCCTGAAGGTTTCTCCGCTTCTTCCTGAATCTTCCTGTAATTGCTTGATCACAAATTATCACCACTACAGTAATACATTTATTTGGTCAAACGTGTTTCAACGATAATTTCGCCATCTTCAGGGTTGCAATAGGTAGCTGTAATCAAACTACAACTAACCTAACAGTGTGTAGTGTTCCTATTTATACAAAATTAAATGAATTTTATACACATGAAAAATGAAGTTGATAACAGATGTGAGATATCAGCTGTTCAATCTCATTGTTGCAAATTATTGTTTATCGAAAGCCCTCTGTTTATTAGGCTACAAGTTCTCATTTTAAAGTACAACCGTTAATGTTTTTTTATTGGAAATCGGAGGCCAAATTTCGGATTTTTTAGGAATATCCTGTATTTTATGATGGTTTTGGGTTTTACTGAATTCTGGGTTCCGAATCAGCTGATGTTTGCTTTCTATAAACAACAATTTGCAACAATGAGAATAAACAACTGATATTGCACACCTATCAACTTCATTTTTTCAAGTGTGACAAATCTGTAATTTTGTCACTAAATTCCTCTGCATTGTGGTTTAAAAAATAACAATCAATCAAGTGTAACAAAGTCTGCAACCTACATCGTTAACTTATTTTAGTTGGCTAACAAAACTTTAAACAAGTTTTTATAATAAAACTCCCATGTTTTTTAAAAAGTCATTACAAATTGGTTTATTTTAACATTTATAAAAAAGGTTTAAAATAAATGTATACTGAATTTAAGCTCCCCAACATCGCACAACTATTACGTATATAGTTGAAAAACTGGATTAAACTTAGAATAAGTTGTGAGCGAGGTTACAATGGCTTTAGTGAAGAGCAGTGTGCACAAAAGAGTTAGTAAAAGGGTAATTTTTAATTTCACTATTAATGTACAAATTCGTTGAATCACTGATTTCTTGTCCTTAATTTCTCTGGTAATAATAGACCAGATGTAATTTTTTTTGGCGGCGCCCATGGCGTGGTTTAAAACTAATTTACAGTTGTAAGGGGTCATCACTCATCAAATACCTTACGTTTTTCTAACCAGCCTTCAGTCAACTATATAAACTAAACAAAATTGCTAAACTAATATTACTGTCTAATGATACATATTTATACATTCATTTAGAATTTTGTATATAGCCCCTTAATTAATTCATTATTTACAATTATGTTAACGCACAAAGTTTCCAAAGCATCTATTGTGTTTAGTGTTGTTACAATTTTCAACAATACAGAGTTTTCTATTTTAAAATTAGGATTTTTATCTAAACAATTGTCGCCACCGCACGGGGGGTGTGGACTAGCTGCACCTATTGAGAGGGGTTTGGCGTCCCTCGCGGTACCCGAGTCAAACATACATATTACTTTACACCATCCAAACAAAACATAAGTAGGCTACACTCATGTCACACACATGAAACGCTTCTTACACCTTCACTTAGGCGGGATAAAATCCTACCAATAAATCAATTATTTTATTTGGTTCTGTCTGTATTATAAAGTTTTTTGTTTTCTTGCTTTTTACTGTTGGAGTGTTTTATTCTACCTCCAAACATTATAGTTACCGGAAGCACTTTTTTGACCGGAAGTAAATATGTTGCGTAGCCTACTAGAGTGAAACGTTTTGGGGTTTTATCCAACGAAATAAATATAGGAGATTATTCTACACATTTTGTTTTTTTACACGATCTTACAGCCCGTCTGGTTCTCCCAAAATTGATCAAAACGTAAAATACCATAAAAGTACCCGGTTAAATCCACGAAGGGGATTGCGAGCGAAGCTAAGCAGTCCGGGGAAGCAGGGTCGGACCTTTTCTGTTAAGCTATATCCACGCATTTACAAACTATTTTCTATAGAATTAGGATTAATCGGGAATGTCCAAATAACTATTTATAACTACTCCATAACATATAAGGAAGGAAGTTTCCAGATTTTGTTGATATTAGATAAGGGTTATCGCAAACGCGTAACTTTACTATTCGACTCTAGCCTAACATTTTTGCAGACAACGACGTTGTTTTACATTTTACTGTTAAATGTTGAATACAGGTAAACATACTGTGACTAAATAGGTTAGGTTAGAACCTTTTAGGTATTTTTTATATTATTATTATTGCATTTCTGTTGCCACAGGTTAGCCTAGAGTCGAATAGTAAAGTTGCTCATGTTTAAACATTTTTTATTATATTTTTCCCAACAATTATACGTTTAAATTGTGAGTAAATATTATATTTCAAATTTGTCCCGATTAATCCTCATTCTATAGAAAATAGTTTGTAAATGCGGGGATATAACAGAAAAAACCCGCAAGGTCGAGGTGCAAACTCGCTTTTTTTCGCTGCGAGCGGAACGAAGCAGCGCATAACCGGGGCTAGAAGCAAATTTGTAAACAAATTCTAATATATTTCGCAGACGCAGGCCTTCCGTATGTATTCAGAGCCTACCTGAGTAGAAATATTTCCCAAATTGTTGGTTGAAACCCTAAAACATATAAACTTAATTCGCTCAACTCAAGTCAGCGGTTCAACGGATCGAATTATTCATTTTCTTAATTGGCCGTTAAATAAAAACATCTGTTGCTATTTTGCATGAATTATTTACATTGTAAATTTTACAATGTAATCAAAATAAACTGTTTCGGTACGGATTCTGGGCATGTCCGAAGTTTGGAAACCCCTATTCTAGCACCTACAAAATATACTGTTTCTGCTGACATATTTATGTGCGTCGGAATTTAGCGGGCGCCCACACTGTAATTCGTTGGCGCAAATTCCTTTGATGTTCGTAAAAAAAAATTATTGTTTGTTGTTTCCTGTATGTCAAACTAATAAAGAGGGGAGAGCTGCGTATATTGTAGATAAATCCATAGCCAGTAATCAGATTCGAACTTACGAGGTTCCAACTGTAGCAGACTTTAGCCTCTAGGCCACCCTGCTCTCCCTTTTCTCGGAAAAAAAAACCGACAGCGATCGAATCGCGTGCGTTGAAAGTGACCAAATATTTTGTAATCGTGCGCGTACTTCCACACTAACGTAAATTTGTTCATCGACTCATACATTTTCGCTGAGTGCTAAGCACAAGGCAATTGTGAATTGGAAGACTTTAATAATAAGATATTAAAATAAATAATTAATTGCCCGATACTGGACTAAATGTTTAACTAAAGAAACTTGTTTTTATTTTATTGTATATCTGCTAGGCCTTGTCCACACCAGGAGACAATGTCTAGCGATTTTGGTCTAAAGACAATGTCTCTCGATTGTCTCTAGACGGTTGCTGACGGTTTTTATAGTTACTATTTCTAGGATATAAAAATATTAAATTGCCTTAAGATATTGATACAAAATAAATATCCTTAATGAGTATGACAAGTAACTGCGCGATAAATTTAAAATTTATCCTTCCCTTGAAATGTATTTTACACTCGAACATTCGCAAGTCCTATAATTCGACTCGAGGCTCCGCAATCGACAATTTTCAACATTTAGTCGAGTTTGAAGTCGTTGTCGATCCGTGGAAAGAGAAATGCGAGCTCATAAAGAGACAGAAAGCAGCATAATATTTAAAATATCGGCTTGAAACTCATCACATACTTGTATTACGACACTTTGACGCTGTGCGAATATCAACTTGGAAGTTGAGATCATAAACCTTGCTGAAACTGTGGTTGGGATAAGAGTTGAATTAAAGGCCAGCATTTATTAAACTGTTACAAATTAGATGATCTATCGCGGACCATGTTTTTCAAAATAGTACGTGGTTTTAGCACGAAAAATATAAACTTTTACCTGGCCAGAAAAAAAAACTGCACAACTGTTTTTCCAAACAACCGCCATTTTGTGGCAGGTATTTCGATTTTTTGTTGTTACTGTTGGCACAAAATTCTTAATCAGTGATCCGAAAAACTTTGCAATACACATGCCTTGAGCATAAAACCTGTTGAAATTTAAAAAAAATATATTTTGTAATAAAAAAAGTAAAAATATAAAATTTTCTGAATTGTAAAAATTGTATCTTGAAATTAAAACACTCTTATCATTGGAAATTACCTTCTGAACGTTTTGTTCTCTTGATTTTTTTTTAAAGTTGATGAAAAGGGGGACAATAGACAAATATAAATTTGAATGAACGCGCACATTTTACCCGAGTATGAAAGGAAATGGAAAATGAAAATAAATAACTAGGTGCAAAATTTGACTTAATCTTTAACACTTTCAGCCTTAATAAGTTTACATTCAAAACCTTCACAAATTTTAACACGAAGCGCTCAGCTCCATGTGTATCAAATTGACTCACAAATATTGACCACATATTGTCATACGCGAGACACCGAGGTTCACAGTTACGTTAGACATACATAGGGAGTTACGTTGCTTGGAACTGGAGGCCCAAAGAGCCGAGGATGTTTGTAAATTTGACCACAGGTGGCAGCACTGTGTGAGCTCAAACAGAGCTCTTTAGAGGTTATGCTGCAGTTGTTCCGTTCTAATATAATTAATTCAGATGAGGTGAAGTTTTTTGTGATATAGGTGTAGTGAAAGTGAACTTAGCATTTGTAGAATTTGATTCGGAGGATCCTTCAGTTAATCTTTCTGACTTGGATTGTGTGAGCGAAAGTGGAGGACTTGGTCATGGAAGTAGATGAACTGCCTAGGCCTAATCAGGTACAACCAAATCAGTACCAAAGTGTTGATGAAATGCAGGTATCAAAAGAAAATGATGTTAATATTTGGCACAAAGTCGAAAGAAATTTGGATAAATAGCCCACGTGTATCAGAAAGATACACACGTTTTTGGTCAAATAAATATGGTAACAACTAAAATCATGACATACTTCCAACATTCCAAGTCCTTGTGGAATACTTACAACAGATGGCAGGCCTTGGTTTATTGTGCATATGTATGAGTTCAGCTTTTCACGGTTTGCAAGAGGAAATAATTTATTTGACAAAACCAAATTGTGCACGTTAAAAGAGTTGTGGTGGGGGAGACTAACGTTTAATGAAAAAAAACAAACTTGGATTTATTTCTGTGCACATTTTGTTTACTTAGCTCTGAAGTCTACTATGTTTGATCAGTACAATTACTTACAAGATATTTTAGACCAGCTTATTAGCGAATTTCCGTAGGAAAAATTAGCTATTGCAGTGACCCTTATGGTAGGACCTAAGGTCCGGGAGAATTAAATGAGCACCGATCATGGTCCCCAACACACGTTTTGGAGTGTCATTAAATTTCATATATATATTTTTTAACGTCCTGCTGTTTTGCACTTTAATGCTAATGAAGCCGGTACCTACAGTTTTACGTGGAATCCGAACCACAGCCAATGATGCCTGTTGAAACCTTTTAGAAAATTATTCGGGGTCAATGGGAATTGAACCCGGAACTTTTCCATTGATGGTTGCCATGACGATTGATAAAGCTTTCACTCCTTAACAACCACGGCCATCGTGGCTTAAATATATATATATTTATTTATTTATGTGTTCGCACTCTAGCGACCGCATTTTAACTCCGATTTGGTTCAAATTTGGTACACAGGTTGGTTATCTAAGTCGCTCGTACGAGTTCGTTAGCCAAAAATAATCCAACGAACGGAAGTAACAATTTTTTGAGATTGTTCTAACGAAAATGAAACTTTTTAGAGTTTTAACTAAGAAAATTAATGTAGGATATTATTCTGTACATTTTGTTTTTTTACATGATCTTATAGCTCGCTAGGTTCAACCAAAATCTATCAAAACGTAAAATACCATAAAAGTACTCGGTTCAAATTATCTTACTATCCGTGGCCCAACGGTTGAATTTGTACTCTGCAAGTACAAAAGTGAGTTTTTCCGCTGCGAGTGGAATGAAGGAGTGCGTGAGTCGAAGCTGGATGGAGGCTTAGATGCAAACAAATTCTACTAATATATTTCACACACACAGGAAGCTATTCAGCGCCTCCATGAGTAGATGAATTTCCCAAATAGTTGGTTGAAACCCTAAATTTAATTTGGGAAATTCGCTCAACTCACATCGGCAGTTCAGCTGCGTGGTCGAATTATAGTTACGGAAGTCACATATAATTTGTTGAAAACCCAAACTCTCTAAAATTGACAACAGAATTACAGTTAGAGTACAACTAACCTGCACAAGTATCGATAAGACTATGATCGAGTACGCTGCACCCGCCATGGTCGGTCTTCTTATCACAAATGAAGAGGGAATTCGATTACTGATATCTCGACAGCTTTGATATAAAGCTTTGTTTTGTAATAATTCAACAGTTTTCCTTGTCGTAAAAGTATAATTCCAATTGAATACTTTAACAAAATTAATTAGGCATACGTTCAATGTTTTGCATTCGTGTACCACGAAAGACCACGTTTCAAGAAAACAATTTTAAGAGAAACCAGACAATCTACTTATAAATAATTCAACGATCAACGAAAATCAAAAGAAATGAATAATCAAACTCAAACTACTTATTAAGTCCAAGGACTGTTTAACCATAGACCCATGAATGACATTCGTAAGTTTATTGTTTAAATTAATCAATTAATATATAATTTAAAGAAATACATTTTAATTAAATGTGAACTTTTTGCCGCGACTTGATAAAACATGTGCTATAATTTCAAGCATGTTTTGATGGGAATTATTGTTTTCCTTAAACAGCTAGAGCGTTTCAAAATTCTAAAAATTCAGATTCAAGTCCTATTCATACGAAATGGGTTGGGATTATAAACAAAATAAACGGTACCAGGAACTGGCACATACTTTCTCACAAACATATTTAAATTACTAAACAGATTCACTGTGACTTGTAGGGTGGGGTAGGAGAGGTGATTTTTTATTAAAGTAGGAGATTAACTAATCAATATTATTATTATTATCTAGAGGGAAAACTATTCGATCAATTTCGAACAAATTTGCACCAAACACGTCAATTAAGACGTAGGCCTGTATAGATGCATGTAAAAAGGTTTTGAAATTTTTTGAAAAACAAACCCCTTTATGGCCAAAAATCCCCCAAAAATCAGTTATTATTATTATTATTAGCTAAACGAGAATTTTTAGAAAGATGCGGTTTTTTGCATATGGTAGGGTACATTAAAGGCTACAAATAAGCCAAATTTTATCAAAATCGTTAGAGCCGTTTTTTTATAAAAAAATAATAACTGATTTTTTGGCCAAAAAGGGGGTTGTTTTTCAAAAATTTTCAAAACCCTTTTTCGTGCAACTATACAGGCCTACTTGACATGTCTGGTGCAAATTTGGTGGAAATCGATCAAATAGTTTTCTCTCTACCTTTGTATACATACAGACATCCAGACAGACATTTTATAAAAACCACTTTTTTGGACTCAGGGGGTCCCAAAACGGATATTTCCACAAAAATCTCAACATCGATTTTTTTTGCGATCACTATATTTCCTCTATGCTATAGTATAGTGAGAAAGTAAAAAAGTAAATGTGTGTGGTCGTGGGACCCCCGTCAGGAACGAAGTTCATCACATCTTTTCTTAATTAATTTACTAGCCTTAACGGCAACGTACATTTTAATCTTTCAATTGCCGTTTTAAGATTGTTTTAAATATACAAATATTTACTGTTTCCATACGTTTAATGTTATTATAATAAAGGTGTACAATGAATTATAACATCAAAGCTAAGATGGTAAACACAGTTAAATGTCTATTCATTGTAAATACAGTCAATAAACATAAAATGTTGGTTCATCCGTCAAGGCCTAACCTAAAACTATTGTGTGTATGTTTAATTTATTTTAACTGTCTTAATAACGGCAACTTACAACAATAATTTTAGGTTAGGTATAGACTTAAAATTACTTTCTAGGCTTAATCTAAAATTTCAGCGCTTGACGATAAAATATGTGAACCACGCCGGACGGAACCAATCGTCTCTCAATTTAAATTGATGAACCAAAACACATGTTTCTTGAATGTATTTATATTCATTGCCGTAGCAACCAATTTGGTAACGTTTTTTCGTTACTCGTATTTTATATTTGTCAATGCCATAGCAACCAATTAGTAACGATGTTTTTCGTTACGCATTACGTATTACTTCGTTCCAAAAAACGCGAAGGAAAAAAAGAAAGCAGTATTGGGACTGCCGACAGGAGTGAAAACTGACATGAAAATAAATCGTTGGTTATAGACTATTGGTTTAATTCGAAATTTGATAATTATTTTTATGATGTCAAATTTAAAATTTAAATCAGAATAATTCGACCACGCAGCTGAACCGCTGACGTGAGTTGAGCAAATTTCAAAAATTAAGTTTATAGGCCTCTGTTTTAGGGTTTCAACCAACAATTTGGGAAATAGGTCTATTCAAGACGGTGCTGAATAGCTGCAAAATGGTTCGCACGCCATTCCGCATATTGGGAGTATCTTCAATACAGAAAGCATTGCGTGCTTCGCACGCCATTCCGCATATTGGGAGTATCTTCAACACACAAAGCATTGCGTGCCTCGCACGCCAACCCCCGTATTGGGAGTATCTTCAACACACAATGCATTGCGTGCTTCGCACGCCAACCCCACGGTAGAATCCACCACATGGCTTTCAACCGGGTACTTCTATGGTATTTTACGTTTTGATCGATTTTGGGGAAACCAAGCGAGCTATAAGGTCGCGTAAAAAAAATGCGCAGAATAACATTCTACATTTGTATTTGTAGAAAAAACTCAAAAGCAAATTCATTCTCGTAGGAAAAATCTAAAAAAATAGTTACTTCCGGTTGAAAAACGTGCTTCCGATTGTTGGATTTTTTTGGCTAACGAACTCGTCCGAGCGACGTAGACAACCAACATGTGTACCAAATTTGAACCAAATCGGACTTAAAATGTGGCCGTTAGAGTGCGAACACATATATACAATATATATATATATGATTTTTAATTACACCCTAAAACGTGTTCTGTGGACCATGATCGGTGCTCATTTGCTACTCTCGACCTTGGGTCTTACCATAAGGACTACTGCAATAGCTCAACTTTCCTATGGAAATTCGCTAATAACAAAATTATAGTCAAAAAACATTCGTAGATGCGATATACAATGTACAACCTTCTACGAGGATTGAGCGCAACACGTTATGACGTATATCTACAGATATGCTATTACAGTATGTCGATGACGCGAACTCAAAAGATTTTACCCATCCAAAAGCGTCCAGCGCGCATGTCATACAGTCAGGCCGCTGCACTAGCGCCAATCTGGTGCCGCTATTATATTATATAGTATAATGTACAGGGTGTTCTTTAAGTATGGATCGGCTTTATTAAACTGAGACGTACTTGGCGGAAGAAGCTCATGAGAATCTGCATAGTTTTAAAAATCCAATATTTTGGTGGTTCTGGAATTTTGTCTACTATCTTGGATTCGCCATATTACATTAAACTATGTTTTTAAATGGGATGGTGGACATGTGACACGTCATTTCAATGAGAAATTTCAAGAAAAAAACAACAGCGTAAACCGTTTTTCAATAGATGCCTTCGTTTTCGTGTTATTAGCATTGGAAGTTGTAATTTTCGGAAAATTGTGTTAGCTCGCAATAAAAAAGGTAGAACACACTGCATGGACCATTTTATCGAATTTTTCAATCATCAAAAGTATCTAACAACTGATTTTGTCCAAAAATGTATATTACATTCTTAAAATAATGTTTCAGCTGATTTTTTTTGTTAACGATACCTATTTGCTGATATTAACACAGGTAGCTGAATTGTGGTTAGCAAATAATTAACATAGCCATTTATTTTGTTGTTGTATTGTTTATTTATTATTATCAAGTCTTACCACAGTTTAAACTTAATTATGAGGTACTTAATGGCTGAAAAATGCAATAAAATGATTTATGCATTGTGTTCTTCCTGTTTTAATGCTAACACAATTTTCCGAAAATTAAAACTTTGAATGCTTAGAACTCGAAAACGAAGGCATCTATTGAAAACCGGTTTACGCCGATGTTTTTTTCTTGAAATTTCTCATTGAAATGACTTGTCGAATGACCACCAAGCCACTTGAAAACATAAAGTTGAATCCAAGTTGGCGGAAAAATAATCCAGAACCACTAAAATGTAGGACTTTTAAAACTATGCAGATTCGCATAAGCTTCTTCCGCCAAATACGTCACAGTTGCGCAATATACAGCCGTTTCCATACTTAAAAATATACTTTCCCTGCTGGCCAGGGATTAAAATTAAAATTATGTGTAAATAACACAAAATAGGGGTTATCATCAAACATTCCTAATTTGGCCTACAGTGACGCCGAGAAATGCAGCAGTTTCCGTACTTTTGACACACTCTGTATTACCACATTAATTGATTTCAATATTTCACCAGAATCACTTTGTAAACAAATGTTCACTTAGTCCACTTAGCTGAAAGCATTGTGGTGTATTGGCTCACAGATATTGTCACTCCTTAACATTTAGAGTAGATTTATTTATAAATACGATAAGATCAGTTCTTATAAAGGCGGATAACAGGTTTGATTTGGAATCGTTACAACTTCCTGTTCCTTGTTTGTACTGAAATAGTAACTGAAACAACATCTAAGTAAGGAGGCTCGAAATGGAGATTTTAAAACTATCTGTCTTTGTAGCAGCGTTCATTGTATCGCAGGTAAATATTAAATAGATATCAATATGAAGGAAACCCTAGGCTAATAGTATAGAATAAAATAAATAATTGTTTAAATTAAAATTAAAATTTGCTTGAATTTAAAATAAACCTGACGTAGATCTTCAGAAATAGGTATCAATAAGATGACCAATCTCTTAAGGCACTCCTTAATTATTATATAACTACTGAAAATCCCTGCGTGCTCCACACGCTAACCCCGCTGGGACCTTCTATAAACATAATCATGTTATGCTTTCTTTATAATAAAGGTGTAGGATTAATAATAACCCCAATGCTAAGAAGGTAAGTAGTGTTAAGTGTTCACATCAAATTATTTCGGATAATTTATAGAAGCAGTTATAATAAAGGTTGAAAGAACCATCCAAGCTCAGGTCTACACTTTAAAAACCTAACCTAAACGTTAGAAATACAAAAATAATTGCTTCAAAGTTTGAAATCTGCTGTTAATGGAAATATTGGAGCAAACAGCTGTTTTATCTGTCATTTTATTCGATTGGTTGCTATGGTAATAAATGTAAATACATCTGTTGTTTCATAAGTCTAGGCCTAACCTAAGATTTTTCCGACTAAATTTACAAAATATTGAAATAAAATATGTTTTTATCAAAATGAATTATAGCATATGATAATCAGGGATAGTGTAGCTTTTTATTAGTAAAACTACTTTTTCAATCGGTTCAGTAGTTCCAGAGATTACCCCCTGCATACAAACAAACACAAAATTTTACTTCTTTATAATTTTTAATAATTTATACAAATACAGAATTAATTGGTGTTCTCTTATTTGATTTATTTTTTTTGCGTCAATACACAGTAAACAAAGTGACTTCAACCTTCCTTCAGAAATGCTTGTTCGTAGATAGTTTTAAACTCTTCCGAGGCAGGAAAAACTACGTTCTCCAGCACAGTTTGCAGCTTGTATGCACAGTCTTATTCTTAGGGCGATGTCCGAATTCGGGTACACATCTTCTAGGAGATTGCATATTTCATCACAGAAGATTCGAAATTCCTTTCAACGATTTTTTGCTGGGGGCTGAATTCCTGCTCCTGCAACACAGTACTTTTGTAAGTGGATGCACTCTTCAACGAAATCAGAATCAAAATCGTGTGTATAGGATGTGGTAGATATTTTTTGCCTTTTTTCTCAATTCCTCATCCGTATCTTTCTTGTTTTCGTACAACTGAGGTAAGAAGCAAAACCTGTCTTGAACCTCGTTATTTCTCTCTTTCTGAACTCACCAATAAAAGAGTCCATTACCATCAGAAACGTATTTTGCTGTTTTTTACGTAGTCTATATTTATTGTTATGTCCATGGACAATTCCTCAAAGTAATGAAAGTGGTTTCTCTGCTCAGTGAACTAACTTTCCAGAGAATCATACAAATCTCTCACCATCAAAACATGTACAGTTTCACTTTGAATGAGTTGGCTTACTTTTTGAATCCTGTGAAGTATAGTGCTCCAGAAACAAACCATAAATCTTCAAAGAATTCTTCGGGACTCACATTTAGTCGTTGCCTCTTCTATCGTGTCATTTGAAGTTTATGCCAAAGCAGTTTGCAATTCTTGTAAAGGTTCTGGTAAACTTTGATACGCATTGTCTT
>JAGFPH010000290.1:44486-58510 GCA_018207615.1 Philaenus spumarius | reverse complement strand
AAAAGGGGTTTTACGCTACTGGGACAATTCGGGAAAACCGTACTTGTAATAGCACAATGGAAACTGTGAAAAATATAAAGAAAAAGAATCGTGGTACTTACGATTTTTCATTTGAAAATAAACAAAAAAAATTGTTAGTTAGATGGAACGACAATTCTGTGGTGACAGTTGCAACCAATAACTATACAATTGAACCTCTAGTAGGGGCAATACGATACAACAGAAAAGAAAAAAAGGACAATTCAATTCCTCAGCCAAAAGTTGTAGCTGAGTATAATCAGCATATGGGAGGTGTAGATTTACATGATAATGGAATATCCAACTACAGAATAAACGTAAAAGGAAAAAAGTGGTGGTGGCCCCTCTTTGTAAATTTGATTGACAGTGTTATTGTAAATTATTGGAAAATATACAATTTGGCAAACAAATCAAAATTGTCACAGTTGGAATTTAAATCTTACATAGCAGTTACTCTTATGAAAATGGATGACATTCAAGGAGGAGATATAGCGGACCAAGTGATTATATAAACGTTCCTTCAAGAAAAAATTATGGACGACCATCTAAAAGTGCATTACCTATGGATATTCGGTTTGATAAAGTCGGCCACGTGATAGTAGAGGAGAAAAATAAGGCAAGAAGAAGATGTAGACAATGCCAAAGCAACACAATATACATGTGTCCTAAGTGTCAAGTGCATCTTCACGCTGTTTTGAACTATTCCACACAAAAAAATAATGTTGCTATAATCCCAACGTTGCGTATACGCAACATTTTTTTAAAGAATAAAATAAAAACTTGTATTTTTGTTAACTAACTAAACAGTTATTTGAATGTATATTTAGTAATAAAATGCACTAATAACAACAAATTAGTTTTATTTTCAAACCTTGGGAACTAATGGGTTAATGTATACGCAATGTAATTCTACACAAAAGTTATATTTTTGATTTAACATTTTCGATTTAATTTAATGTTAAACATTATTTCCTTATTTAAATCACAGAATAGGAAATACTTGTTTTGCCGGACTTATAAAAAATTTACTTTAAGACAATTAACAATTAATTAAGAAATAACAGCTCTGCTTTGTTTTATTAAGAGATAGTAAACATAGTTTTTCTTAACAATAACTGGGTGGTATCATTCCTTCAGTTTATGATATATTTAACATGTGATATTTACCAATGTTCATATTCAAGTATCACAATACAAATTAATTCAAATCACATAAATAGAAAATTACGTAAAATTGAAAAAATAAATTGGACAATTTTGTCACGAATGTTTTGACTATAGTGGATACATTCAATAGTTCACTTATTCTCACTATTATCGGCATATAATGGTACAAACACAGAGAACTTAACCTCGGAATGTTAGTGCCGACTTTTCCCAAATTAATATTACATCAAAAAATAATAAATTTTCACAATGTAAATATACTTTTCTAAAAAGTAAATATACTTTTCTAAAAAAACATTTCTAACGATGGTCCTATTAAGTTACAAATTAATTTTGATATTTGTAATATAAGTTACCATAGCTAAAAAATATAAATTATCAATTTTAAAAGAAATTAATACGTTTTATTATAAAATATATAGAAAACGTACCACCACAAACGCCACAATGCCAGGAGCGTGCTGGACCCCTGTGGGGGGGGGGGATTATTTAGAAGAGGGGCGCCCTTTTAGACATATTTTCAGTGAACTAATGACTATTTAATATTATGTTAAAAATAGCGAAGAATGTTGACTTCTAAATCAACTATCATGACAGTCAACATTGTTCGATTTTACTTACTTTGTTGTAAAGAATATGTTTGGGCGTTTTCTTATTATTAAAGAAAAAATGTGCTATTAAGGTGCTTAGAATGTATTCAGCCCAATCAAAAATCATATTCTGAGAACGTGCTAGTCACACGCTAGACAATCTGACAATCTCTTAAAATGACAAAAATTGAAGTGAATTTATCATTTATCACGCATGTGCTCAGTATATGCATAAAGTGCCCGAACATGTCTGGTATATGCGGCACTTTGTCCTCATGTTCTCAGTATATGCATTAAGTGCCAGCGCATACCTGGATTTTTGCGGCACTTTGTCAGTATGTGGTGTGCATATTCGGTGCTTAAAATCAATCAATCTTTATTAACCCTTTTAGATAAAAGTTACATTCATACTAGGTGCCCCACGAAGAGGTTTAATCTTTTGATTTTATATAGCTCACCCATTAATGCAAACTAATGATCTTTTTGAAACTTTACACACCCCACAATAGAGGCTGTAAAAATGGTCTGCGAAAATGTTAGCAGTACAACACTTGCAGAAACAAAATGGTGGAATAATGCAAAATTTATTAATTTTCTCCCTCCAAAAATAACTTTTTGAGTTTCTTCAGATTTTTTACTGCTATGCAGTTCTAACGCTCATTGTTGAACGCCAAAAATCCCCATATTCTTGAAGAGACTCTACTCAAAGCAAAAGGCATTACTGTTTGGACTTCTGTGAGTGTAAACGGGGTTTTATCTTACGACATTTCGGACAGTACAATGTTTGGAATCAATGCACAGTCAAAATGTTTTGCCTCCTGTTATAGTTCCAGAAGCGAACCAAGCAATATTCCAACAAGATGGTGTTTCACCATCATTTCGCAAATAATGTCAAGGACTTACTAAATGGCAACCTTAAGGCTCGGCTCTCCACATTCAAAACTACGATATTGGGTAACAATTTCAATGTTAAATAACCAAAACACACCTTCACTATTAAGCATATTTTTGTGCTGTTTTTGTTAAAAAACGAAAGCTGTATTTTTTTTCTTAAAGTAAATTAGATTGTGGGTGTTGATTGCTAAGGATTTTTGCAATATCTCTTTTTGCAACTGAGTAAAAAATTAATAAAGTTTACTATTTTTTACTATTTATGTCATACGTTTATGAAAACAATAAAACGGTTTCTGAAAATGTATTCGGCAATCAACATCCGCATATGACAGTACTTCAAAATGAAAACAAATTTTTAAATTTATTCCACGAATTAACGGAAAAAAATGACTTATTCTGTAGCATTGCTCTTATGGGAATCAGATTCAATATGGCGGGCAGGGAAGCGCCCCCTTAAATGGGCGTTGGAATGGTCGTGGAAGTAATTTTTTGGATCGGCCTCCCCGATCAACAGATTTAACTGAGTGTGACTTCTTTTTATGGGGTTACCTAAAGGGACATGTTTATTCCCACAGCTTCAACAATGATGAGGATTTAAAACACGCAATTGAAGAGGAACTTCTATGGATAGCACAGGATTTCTTGTTAAAAGCGTACGAATCATTTGTTGAGCCCTGTTACTAGTGTGTCGCAGTGGATGGATTACAATTTGAGTAATTTTAGACTTTGGTTTTAAGTTTTATGTTATATCATAGTCTTCTAATCAAAATAACTTAGATCATTAGAATGTGGCAATACATTTACAAAATCTACTTTAATTTAATAATTTAATTTTTGTTACAAAAATTTTAACGAAACGTGCGATCTGGCGATTCTAGGGTTAATGACACCCTAAAACGTGTTCTGGGGACCTTGGTCGGTGGTCATTCACGACTTCCGACCTTAGGTATTCACATAAGGGTCACTGTAATATCTCATATTTCTTAATATTTCCATTAGAAATTATATATATATTTTTTTGGTTTTTAAAGGCGGAAAACCTAAATGGTTATCATCGCTTGAGATATAATGCAGGTGACTAATGCGTGGGTAATTTTCTGTGATAATACTTATCTACGTGACGTGTAATAGATAAGATGCCATGTAAAATCAATTACAACATGGAAAGGAGTTGAGGTTTAAAACTTATAATTGGAAATTCCTAAACAAGATAATATTAAAAAAAACCCCGTAAGCAGAACTGCCGCATTACTGTAGCCGAATTTTCTTATCAGGAAATAACTAGTATCAAATAATGGGAAATTCCTATGAGTTTTGTTCCTTGTTCTGGGAACTGTTCCAAAAATACATTTGCACAGGATTATAGTAAATTTAATTACCTTTCGAATGATATAGCTCAAAAATTGCACTCGGGCTTATTTATGAGTGGGAGAAATTTCGCCAAAACCTGACATAGATAATGAACAAATCATTTATAGGGAGTTTCCTAATAATTTTGTTCCTTGTTCCGAGGACTGTACCTGAATTACCTTTGCACAGGATTATAGTAAATACAACTAAAAACTTACCGTCCAATAGTCAAATTTCAGCATCCAACGACGGCCGTTTCGGCTATTCAGCCATTATAGTAGACTTAATTACCTTTCGAATGATAACTTGTAACCCAAAAATTGTAATCGGGCTTATGAGTGGGAGAAATAACGCAATTTCCTCGCTCTAACCTTTCCATTTTGGGTTAAATCAAATAGGCCGCCATTTTTTGTCAAATCGAATAGTAAAAAAATCAGTGTCTGGGAAATCCTGCAAGACCCTTCCACTAAAAGTTCAGCTATTTTGAATCATATTTACTACCATTATATCAAGGTGGGAAAACTCCATATACTTATATACCCTTTAATCCCTGCCCAAAAACGATTAATCGGTATAACATCCCTACCCATTTTGAATCGGATCGAAAAAAAAGTGTATCCAAACAATCCAACTAGGACCTTTTCACTAAAAAAATCAGCAATTTTGAAGCATATTTACTACCACTTATCAATCCGGGAATAAAACATATATATTTTTATAAATTAATGAATTTTGGGTATCGTCTCCAAATGGTCTGAAACGGATAGAAACGAAGTTTTACCCTCCTCTGACGAACCGTTTTCAAGTTTTGTCGAGTGTATAGCTCTTATTTTCTTGAAAAATTCGGCTAAAAATTACTTCGTCAAAACCAATTCCTGCGTATCAATAAGATGAACAGTTTAAATTGATACGATTCAGAAAAGGAAAGTAGATATAAAAATGAGCTAGGAGCTCTCAGGGCGCGTTTTGCCTGCCGAGTGACATGATGAAAAGAGGAGGAGAGACCGTGACCGTCGAAACCTAGCGGCCGATGGCGCAAACGCGCTTTTATACGCACTTTCCTGGTCTGAAATTATAACATGTACACTTTTCGTCTTATGTAGTCATCGCAGTACATTAGAACATAAAACTGGGGAGTTGGAGCATTATTTTGTACCGACACTTTAGTCAATTATAACAATCAAATCCGTAGCACAGAATGTGATTTGGTTCAAATAATAATAATAATAAAAACAGTTTCCGCATAGAAAGACGCATTCCAGTAATTTGTTTCCATGGATACCGTAATTGTTGGTTTCAAAATATTTTTCAATTCGCGCATTGTCGTTTGCAAATTCCTGTATGTATTAATCTGAAATAATTCGGTTTTTTTCTAAATTCTTGTTGCATAACGACTCTGAAGATTAAAATGGCACCTACGGACACGTTTGATACGACATACCACAAAGATTATGATTGGCCTGGGGAAACGTCTTTTATAATAAGGTAATTTGTTTAGTTAACAAGATATTCTGAATTATGAATAATACATTATTTATCAATAATTTTAGTAAGTTTAACTATTCGGAGTTAACAGATGCTTGATATGTTTTCTACAAAAGTTTACATGTTTTTATTTTTACAAAAATATATAAGTTTTTTGAAAATCGTTTTGTTTAGAAGCAATTTTAACAATAGAACCGGCGGCTTTAACGAAAATAGATTTTTTGGCGTGTGCAAGCGTTTTTTCAAAAATTCGCCAAATATAGTAAATGAACCCCAATCCAAAAGTGTACCGCAGAATTTTTGTAGAGAAAGGTTCAAATAATTTATATATGTCAGTAAAAAAATTATAGATGTAAAATTTACAAAGTTATTAGCTCAAGAAACAAAAAATGTTCGGATACGAAAAATAAAAGTTTAACTTTAGGTCTACATAAAAAGTAGTAAACATTTTTTGTAAGTTTTTCCATAAATATAAAAAAGTTTTGTAATTTAGTTCTAAATAGAACTGTATAAAAACATTTATCAATTTCAAATTTCTTATTTTGAAAAGACCAGTTTTTATGTTCCAACTACAAGACTGCTATCAAAACTACGCCTGGTTAGAAAAGTAATTTAGGAATATTAGCTTTGCAAAAAATGAAATATTATTATAACAAAGTGTAGAGAATAAACCAAAGAATTGAACTGTATACTTGTAAATTGTTGATTCATAAAAGTATTTGGGTTAGCTTTACTTGAATCACAAAATGAGATGAAACAAATAAAACCTCGTGCGTACAAAGGAAATTGAAAAATGACCGTTAAAACCGCCGTGCTTTGTGAGCTCAAGCCGTAGTATAAATTCTGCGCAAGTCTGTACTTTCAACTGCTGTTTGAATAACATCTAAAATTTCAAATATTGTTTGCTTTACACCAAATGAAAGATTGAACTTTGGTCTATAAATAGATATCAAAAAGTCTACTGAAATAATTCGAATTAAGAAAGATATTTCGAACGCAAAATGTGCTGTTTTATTGGTTGAAATCTGCTCAATTGCAAAGCTTTACAGACAATTCCATATCTTTGGAACTATGCAAGTGACTTTTGATTTGATGGCGGTTTTAGAAAGTTAAAATCTTAACGAATCCAAAGGTATCCCTACATTATTGTCAAAATATCCCGGTCGAGCGCAATTCAGAAACGCGGCAAAACGTTTACAGAAAACTAAAATTTTAAAACGATGATTACATAATATATTATGTTACAACATAATATGTTGCAGCGCTAGCAAACAATTTTGTTCGCGGTCAAGAGCGAGAGAGTGCGACATACAGCGAGAGAGTGTCGCTCTCGCTTTGTCTGGTCGCTACGTACCAGAGAGAGAGGAGAAGGAAACATTGTATCTCGCGCTCTCTCGCACTTCACCGCGAGTTAAATGGTTTTCCAGGGCTTCCTCGCGGTTCATTGCTGTACTACAACTTCAAGTTAGAAAAATCAATTAGAATTTAGTACGCAGGAACTGCTCTTCTTAACTTTTAAGTATTCATTGCCCATACTCCATACTACACAGAGTCTAGGCTAGCCGTGACTACTATCGCACATGACATACCATAACGACTTGATAAAAAATATTACTTGAAATTCTATTTTAAATTAGGAAGTTTCAGTGTTTTGAAAATGTGTTTAGTTTTAGTATTCAACGTAAATACGGGACATTTAGGCGTAGACTTTTTCGGGACACTGGTTTCTATCGTGAAAAAACGGGATAGTCCCGTTTTTAAGAGACGTTTGGTCACCCTAATTTACATTCATTAACACAGCAACCAACTTAAAAAATTTAGAATCAGTTAATTATTTTGCGCAACCAACAGTTTTTTTCAGGTTAGGTTAAATAAATACAAACGCAAACAAAAAATAAACGCAAAAGGCTTACCGTATTGCAATTCAAACATCTGTCGTTACACATTACTAATAAAACATCTGACTTGAATCATAAGCTTAACACAATTTTAGGTTAGACCTAGGCTTACACTGAACCAAAACACTTTTCTTGAAAGGGTTTCGATTTTTACCGTAGAAACAAATTGGCAAATTTAGAATTAGGTAATTACTTTTCACAACCAGCAGTTTTTTTAGGTTAGGTCCATGATCACCAAGATCCTTGCTTAAAACATCACTGGCATACTGGGGGGCCCCGGAGCTCCGATGAAGGCACGATCTCAAGTACGGAGTGAAGAAGTCGGGCTGAGACAGTGAGAAAATCGTTCCCCAAGACCGGCCCGAACAGCTTGACCCGTACCTAAACATCACTGGCAGATTGATCACGGAGCTACGATGAAGCCCCGTCTCGAGTTCAGAAGTGAAGAGCTGGCTGAAACAGATAGTACATTCAATAAGCGCTAGAAGAAACCGCTACCCGCAGCCCGACCGACATTCGGACTACGGGAGACCAGATGAAAGAGTCCGCTGGCGTTGTGTAGTGATCGTCCGTCGAAGAAACGTGGATTGTGTTGGATGAATTCGCTGCCCGAAATCCAACCGACCTCAGGTAACATGAGAACTCCCCGATGAAGGCGTCCGCCGGCGACGATGAGTGTACTTCCGTTAGTCGTAATCGATGTGCAGGGCTCCAAGTGATAAACCATCCTCGGAACTTCAAGGCCCGTCCAAAAACCTCACTACATGTCTCTCGAGAAGCTCAAAAGAAATCATTACCCCGGGTCCTACTTTGTTGTGTTGTCGTCCGTGTCCTGAAGTTAAGTGTCTAGAGATAATAACTATAACAACTCTAAAGTTTCAAATAAAATGTGTATACCAAATATGGGTTTTCTAATTATAAATTATGTCATGTTTTAAACCATCTAGCCCTTTGGTTGTTCAATTTCTGGTAGGCACACCAAATTTAATATTGCATTTTCTACCGAATTATTCCTACAATTATTTCTAAATGATTTTGACATTCATGAATAACTTTGAGTTAGTATATAAATTAGCAGTATAAAATCTAATTGGCAGCACTTTTGGATAACGCGGACAAGTAACTATTTAAAAATGGTAACACCTATTGGGAGAATTCAAAAAAGTCTCTTATCAACACAAATAAAATAGTATAGCCTAATTATAATAAATGTGATAGGAAACTCCATCTTAATAATTAACAAACAAACCGCATACTTAGTATTCGTTACTGCTAACTTTTAATTTGGCCACATTCTGCATAAACCATTTCAATTGACATACATTGAGGAATATTTCCATGTATTTCTACTTAAATCCAACAAAAATTATTAGAAACCTACTAAATATTTGTTGTATCTTAAAGTTTATGAAAATAACGATACAGTGTCCATTTTAACTGGGCTGCCATTGCGATGTCCAAAAGTACAAGATGTACAGTAAAATTCAAATTGGGGACTTTACCTACTTTTACCGAAAAACAATATGAATTTGAAATTTAAAAGAATTGCCACCATTTTCTAATATGGCAGACAATTGTCGAATTTCTTATGGAACACCCGGTATTTTTTGATGCAATGTAAATAAAGTGTAATTAAAACATTATTTTCGCCTTCATTTACAGGTTTACGCATTTACCCTTAGTATAAATTGGAAAGTAATAATATATTGGCAGTGGCGGATCTAGACCTTGCGGGGCACTGGGAGCTACGATAATTCGGGGTATTGGTTAGGGCGAGGGACTTCTGTAGGGAGGTGGGTTTGGGTGTATGGAATACCCTCTAATAGACAAATTTAAAATTTGTTGGCAAAATGGCAGCGTTTTATGCTATTTAAGCTTTTTAAATTTACTCTTAAAACTAATGTATTCAGCCTATAATTTTGCAATGTACTACCGATTTTTATGATTTTTTGTTGAAAAGTAAATTTGTATACAATATTTAAATAATAAACATTTATTTTTATTACAAAACATTTCGTAAATTTTAAACAATTAGGAAACAAGAAGATAAATAAATTAAAACATGGAATGTTTTAATGTCTAAAAAAAAACATTTCATATAACACAAAGAAAAAATAAGGTTACATTAAAGAGCAAATAGTGTAAAATTTATGTTTTGTGCTGAATCAATCATTTCAGGTTTTAGTAAGTAGACTTAGGAATGAATAATAATTAGTAAAATGAATGTATAAACATTTTTACTATTTTCAAATGATATCAAATAGTAGCCTAACTAAAACCGGACAAGAGTTATAGTTTTGACAGAGTAACAGCATTGGCTCTTCTTTACCATGAAGAAAACTCCCGAGTGTACAGTATGATTTCAATGGAAAAGGTCTGACTCAAGCCGCAAAATCGTTGAAACATGCATTCGTAATAACGTGTTTCGGATTCTATTTATAAATTAATAATCTGGGAAACTACTTTAAGTTATAAAAAAGGCTTTATATTTTTTACGTATTAGCTTAAAATATCGAAATTATTTCTTAAAACTCCCAAAAAATGCATTAAAAATAATCAATTTTTACTCAGTTAAACTGCTGATTAAAAGGAGTTGCCATCGATATCTTTCAATTGTGAGGTATAAGACAAAAGCACAAAGCCTTTAAGAACAATTTAAGATGTTTCACAACTTTTTAGGTTGAAAAACGGCGTCCGAAACACTTTAGTACGAACTGCATATTTTTGTAAGCACTTGCTGTCAATGTGACTCATCTGCTTGTCTGGCAACAGACTAACAAGAGTCTTCACGTGATTGATTTGTTTATCTATTTCTTGCTAATCGCGATTTAAGTCATTTCATTTTATATGGCGCCGGGCCCAGCGAGCAATCTTAAATATCAGCTTAAAAAGGCATCTGTATTTTATAATTAATTATTTATTTAATTTTTATATTGCGTGGGGCCACGCGATCAGACAGTTAGGTGTTAGGCTACATCATGTAAACTAAATTCGTCTGTATTTTATAATTCTATTATTTAATATTTCTATATGCCGCGGTGCCTCGCGGACAATCTTAAATATAAACTATAAATTATTCGTCTGTATTGTAAAAGTAATTTATGTAGTTCGTCTATGGCTCGGAGCCCTGGGCGGTTGCCCCCTCACCTTCAAGTCAAAGATCAAATTTAGTTAAAACTAATTAAAAACAATTAAAACATAAACACATTCGGACCGTCTTAACTTTCAAAATTAGATATTCAGAATAATTTTCTGATCATTATTACTCGAGTAGGCATTGCTCTTTTGGGCGTCGAAATCCAAAATGGCCGTTAGGCCTGCCGAGCCTTAAATATCGATGTTTGGTAATTCAAGGCATGATATTCTATACTTCTCCTTGAGTATAACGCTCAATCCTTTTATAACCATTTATTAGTGTAAAATTATAAGACTAAATAAACGGTACTAGAAACTGGGACATACTTTCTCACAAACATATTTAATTTATTAAACAGATTCACAGTGACTTCATTATTGTAGGAGAGGTGATTTTAAACTAGGAGATTAACGAATAAATATTATTAGCTAGAGATAAAACTATTCGATCGATTTCGAACAAATTTGCACCAAACACGTCAATTAGGCCCGTACATATGCACGAAAAAAGGTTTTGAAAAACAACCCCCTTTTTGGCCAAAAAACACCAAAAAATCAGTTATTATTATTATTATTAGCTAAACGAGAATTTTTAGAAAGATGAGGTTTTTTTTGCATATGGTAGGGTACATTAAAGGCTACAAATAAGCCAAATTTTATCAAAATCGTTAGAGCCGTTTTTTTATAAAAAATTAATAACTGATTTTTTGGGTTTTTTTTTGCCAAAATGGGGGTTGTTTTTCAAAATTGTTCAAAACCGTTTTTCGTGCATCTATTCAGGCCTACTTGACATGCCTGGTGCAAATTTGTTTGAAATTGATATAATAGTTTTCGCTCTAGCTTTGTATTCATACAGACAGACATTTTGTAAAAAACACATTTTTGGACTCAGGGGGTCCCAAAACGGATATTTCCACAAAAACCTCAACATCGATTTTTTTTGCTATCACTATACTTTCTCTATACTATAGTATAGTGAGAAAGTAATACTATGCAATCGAAATTTTTAATATAACTTTCGTTTACGAAATTAGGCCTCCTAAATTTTTTTTAGGAGGGGAAAAAATAGTAAAATCTTTATGAATCTTTTATGGTCCGTGGACTGAAGGTGGCGGGCGGCCTCCATACCCCGGTAAAACCATTAAACCCTCCATCCTCTTTTCCTCCTCTGCTGGACCATCTTGCGGCACAACGTCCTAAGGGGGTCATCCACCATCCCATTGACTGGTTAGTCGAACCCCATGCCTAGAAAACTATGGACTCTATGATCTTAATTGTACTTTTCTTCTGCGTATATTACTCCTTGGATAAATAATTTAATTGCCCTCCAATTTTCTTCATCCTCCATCATAGCGTCCACCATATTAGCTGGGGAGAATAGCGACCGAAGTTGAGTTACTAAAATTTCCGTCCCCTGATTCCAACCGCCTACGTTTATCGTAAACACCTCTCCTGAATCAAATAATACAAACGCACCCTAACATATTTTACTTCTAGTTCGTCACAATCGTTAAAGTAATGTTTTATTATTACTAGGCCGGAGAAGCCACCAGAAGTAACTAAACCCAGAGGTGTACTGGAAGTGCGTCCAGCTCCAGGCTCGTGCACTTGCGACAGACACAACTGGAGTCCACATTTTGAGAGAGCCAAGTACCTCAAGGAACTAGAAGATTGTCTGGTGGATAAACTGAACGATGTTAACTACGAGGTAACGCCTTAACATAGTTCTACTGGATAAATAGGTACTTGTTACTGAAGAGAGAGAAAGAGGGGGAGAATGTGACAGAAGTTTGGCATACATAGCAAAAGAAAAAATAATTTATAACTGTAAAAATACATGATAATTCATTCACGCAGCTGGTGTCAGTAAATCTGTGAGTCATCTGCAGTCTATAAATTAATAATTATGGAAAAATTACGTCTAAAGAGCCTATATCATTCATAACCCTAGTAGGCCACCACCTGTTTACTTTGTTATATGTTCCACTCTAGAAAAACGTTAATATTATTTAATAAAATTTATTAAATCATTCGATGGCAAATAGGTCTACTCACTAAGGCGCTGAATGGCTGCCTGTGTGTACGAAATATGTTGTTAAGATTTTTTTTCGCCTCAGCCACCAGCCCACGCGCTGCTTCGTTCCGCTCGCAGCGGAAAACCTCGCTTTGCGAGTTCACACCTCGACTTGCGGCCTCAGATTATGGACTGCATCTCTTCATTCGCCGCGGAAAAACTCGACTGATGTAGGCCTTGGTTCAGATGCTGACCTCACGATATAATCTAGCACGTGGATTTGAACCGGGTTCTTTTATGTTATTTTACGTTTTGATTGATTTTGGGGGAACCAGACAGACTATAAGGTCGTGTAAAAAAATATATTATTCAGAATAATCTATATATCTTATCTTCTAAAGCGAGAGATAATTGTTTGTCTGCTAAATGGATCTGGAATCTCCGTCTAAGGATTTTTCATTTTTTGATTTTATATGAGGCTTTTGGCCACGAGAAATCGATTGGAAATGGTCACCAGTCTGGGAAAATTCGTTTTCTACGTCTTTTTATTAAATTAAAAAGTGAAATTTGTCTATTTTAAACAATACAAAGCACAGCTGATGCAAATGTTTTCAATGCCATTACAATAATCATCTGCTTTCTTTTAAACTGTATATTTTATTAGAGGTAAGCCTAATGTTGTATCTATTTATAGTTACCATGGCAACGAATACTTCTGCTAAATAAACATACCCTTTATTTAGTTGTTTAATGATATAGGCCTAACCTAAACGATGTTCACGGAAATTTGCAATAATAGCTATTGACGTGAGCGAACTAGGCCCTAGGCCTAAATCGATATTGAAATATTAAACTTTAATTTAGGCCTTACTTATTTCTGAGGCATAGCGTTGAGATTATGGTTAATCCTTTAAACTGTATTTTTATTACAGGTAAGCCTAATGTTGTATATACCCTTTATTTAGTTGTTTAATGTTATAGGCCTAACCTCAAAACTCAATAATCCAATATTTATTATTGAAATCATAGCCCTGCTTATAATCGAGCTTTAGCTCGGTCTCCTGGTACTATATATTTATATAAAAGCGAAATACCACTCACTCACTCACTCACTGACTCACTCATCACGATTTCTCAAAAACTACCGAACAGATTGAAATGAAATTTGGTATGTAGCTTCCTCTAGGGCCATAGGCGCTCGCTAAGTAAGGGTTTAAAAAACTCGAAATTTTAGGGGGGGTTTGGGGAGATCAAAATTATTAAATCACGATTTCTTCAAAACTACCGAACGGATTGGAATGAAATTTGGTATGCAGCTTCCTCTAGGGCCACAAGTGTTCACTAAAAAAGGGTTTTAAAAAATTGGAAATTTTAGGGGGGTTTAGGGGGTAAAAATTACTAAATCACGATTTCTCAAAAAACTACCGAACGGATTGGAATGAAATGTGGTATGTAGCTTTCTCTAGGGCCATA
>JAGFPH010000290.1:23983-43189 GCA_018207615.1 Philaenus spumarius | reverse complement strand
AAAAATATTAAATAATTTTAGATTTACAGTTTGTAGGATTTAGTGCAATTTATTTTTATTTTATAGGGGTAGGCTACCCCATTTAAATATCGTCAGTTTGTTTGTAGTACGATATTCTCTAAAACAATCCTTGGTACTAATACGTGTAAATCGTGAAATTTTAGTAAAATTAGTTGATAGCTTTTGAGAATAAAGAAAAATTAAGTGGATTATTATTAAATTTTAAGGACAGTTATTTTTTATTTATTTTTTGTTGTTAATATTATTATTTTTTTTAACGTCCTGCTGTTTTACACTTTAAGGCTAATGAAGACGGGACCTACAGTTTTACGTGGAATCCGAATGATTTTCAATCCGAAATACGAATGAATTTCGATGATGTCTGTTAAGAAACCATTTAGAAAATTATTCGGGTCAATGGGAATTGAACCCGTAACTTTTCCATTGATGGTTGCCATGACGATTGATAAAGCTTTCACGCCTTAACAACCACGGCCATCGTGGCAACAAGGACAGTTATTCCATTTCATCCCTTTGACAATCAAATTGCAAATAATCTTTTACAACACTTGAAAATAATATTACAAAATTTTAGTTTTATAGCTTGTAGGAAGTTAGTTTAATTTATATTTATTGTATAGGGGGTAGCAACCCCATTTCAACCCCTTCCAATTGTGAGTCTAACCCATCTCCAGAGAACACTCAAACACAAACAAAAATTTCATCAAAATCTGTAAAGCCGTTTAGGAGGAGTTCAGTGGCGTACAGAAGAATTATCTGTATAAAGATATGTATATAGTATTACTAGCTTTATATAAGTAGATAGATATGTGTTCGCACTCTAACAGACGCATTTCACGGGCAAATTGACCCAAATTTGTTATATACGTTGCTTTTATAAGTCACTCGGACGAGTTCGTTGAAAAAAATCATAAATTTTAGACATAATCAGAATTGTTTTGACGTAATCGTAATTTTTGACAATGCAAATCAGAAGATGTAAACTTTTGATATTTTCATACTAGAATTTATCTAAACAAATAAGTAGAGAAGATTTTTCTGCACTTTTTGTTTTTTTACACGGCTTTGTATCCTACCAGGTTCCGCCGAAAACGTTAAATAAAATAGAAGTACAAAGTTCAAGTTATCCACGTTCAATCCGGTTCAAATCCGACGGCCGGGATGTGAGCGAAGCGAAGGTTGCAAGGTTGAAGTACAAACTCTGCCTCCTACCCCAGCTCATGCGCTGCTTCGTTCCGCTCGCAGCGGAAAAACTCGTTTTATGTGTTTGCACCTCGACGCAGAAGCTGCCCTCACGGTAAAATCCCCCTAGTGGATTTGAATAGAGTAGCCTACTTCTATTTTATATTTTACGTTTTGATCGATTTTGGTTGAACCTGACGAGCTATAAGGTCGTGTAAAAAACAAAATTTGCAGAATAATCTTTTATTTAAATATATAGATATTTTATTTGTTTAGATAAAACCTCAAAACAATTTTATTCTAGTACGGAATATTAAAAAAAATTACTTCCTGTCAAAAAAGGGTCAAGCTGTGATGCAGGGAAATACTAAAGCTGCTAAGGAAGCCACTTACTCACAGTCTAACGTGAAAAGGATAATATCATACGACTAAATGTCCTCTACTGGGAAATTATTGTAAATCGTGGGGTTTAAAAGTAAATGTAGAGAAAAGCCAGATAGTAGTTTTCAAAAAAGGGGGAAAACCAGCGAGAGCAGAACGATGGCACTATGGGGGACAAGAAATGAAAGTAGGTAAACAAACAAAATATTTAGGGTTTTGGTTAAGTAGCAATGGCGCTTGGAACCATCATATAACTATGGCTAAGGGAAAGGGTAAGACAGCGTTTATAACAATGAATAAAATAATAAAAAAATTACCAAATATAAGTTTGGCGCTATTGAAAACCCTATTGAATTCTTTAGTAAAATCGGTGTATTTATATGGAGGGAAAATATGGAGTTGCGAAACTAATGTTAGGGAGCTGGAAACAATTCAAAATGATTTTGCTAAGGCTGTGATGAAAGTGCCTAGAAGCGCTGCGAATTGTGCAGCGAGATGGGAACTAGGCATTCTTCCGGTTCAGGCTGATTTATTATGTAAGAGTATGGAGTTATGGGTTAAGCTAAGGGACGGGAAATGTGGAGTTTTACAACAGATATGCTTAAAATATCAAATTGAGCTAAAAAGCACGCGTTGGTTAGGGAAATTAGAGAAAAAGATGGAGGAAATAGGCCTCGAATGGATATTGCAAAATTCTGATTTAAAAATAAAATTCATAAAAAAGCAGATTAAGAATAAATTTACAAATATAGAGACACAAACTTTGGCAACTCAAATGTGGGAAAAATCGTCGCTGGAAAATTTTGTTAAAGTAATGGGAGATTTTGGGAGGGCAAAGTATTTGAAAGAGAGAGAGAGGGGGAATAGAATGGTGGAGGATGGGAGTTTGGAAGCTAAGGGGAGGGAATGTGGAAGGGAAAGCATGCCGACTATGCGGGGGTAATATTTCAGCACAACATTTGTTACTAAATTGCAACAAATTTAAAAAATTACTTTCTAAATTAATTGGCAATCATTTAAAGTCATGGATGTCTGAGGAGAATAATTATTTATTTATTGGTAGAAGCAATGACGATAAGGTTCTAAAGGACGTAGGGTTGTTCATGGCGATAATTAGAAAGAAATGGAATGAGGTGGATAAGTTAGCGGATAACGGTATGGAGATAAATGTTGTCGTTTGTACATAATTATTATTTATAAAATTATTTAAAATTGTTAATATGTATATAATTTATTTATAGAAATCGTTAAATTGTGTGAAGTGAATTAGTTGTTAAATTAAGTTATTAAGTTAATTAAGTTTTGTTGTGTTGTTATTAGTTATTTTAAGAATGTTATTTTGCTATGGGAAAGGGATATATATAAGGCTAAATGGCTGGAAAGCTGAGCCACGAAGTTGAATAAGGTTGAAAGATTGTGAGCAATAAATAAATAAATAAATAAAGATTAACACCCCAAAACATGTTCTGTGGACCATAATCGGTGCTCATTGACTACTCCCGGACCTATGACAGTCACTGCAACAAACTCATCTTTCTGGAACTCATGAATTTCCTAATAAACGAAATAAATGGTTTTAAATTAACCGGATAAAATCAAAGATGACCGCCACTACAGTAGATCCTTTTTCTTTTTTTCATGATCAATAAATGTACAAAAGGTCGGTTATATTATTGACTTACCAACCTTTACAATAATTGCATTTATGTTGTCAGGTTATCCTGTATTGGATTACAAAGAGCTGAAAGTAGACAAAGACGACCCTGTGGCTGTTCCAGTGCCGATGTTGAAGATCGGACTAAATAATGGATACAGGGATCCTACGTTCTTTAGGTACCACGCTATCAAACGGCCTAGGATACACCCGCCACGACCAATTACGTTTAAAGCAGGTTAGTTCTGATTGGCTGGTCTTTGAAAGTGTGCAGTACTTGAGTACATGCATCGAACTCGGTGATTGGAGTCCAACCTTGAGAAGGTTGGCTGTATGCTATTGCACTAGTAAAGCACTCTAGCGAGTCTAGAATATCGCTTACGTTTTTACTAATTGCCAGAAGACAGTTGCTAAGAAATTATGGTTTATGTTTTTTGGTATTTAACTCGGTTATACTTTGACCTACAGGAACGACAAAAAAATCCATTTTGTCTGTCGTTAGAAAAGAAAAATATTTGTCTATTGTACATGTTTTGTAAATTTTGTTTGGTTTAACGTCCTGCTGTTTTGCACTTAAGGCTAATGAAGACGGGACCTACAGTTTTACGTGGAATCCGAACCACAGCCAACGATGTCTGTTAAGAAACCATTTAGAAAATTATTCGGGGTCAATGGGAATTGAACCCGGAACTTTTCCATTGATGGTTGCCATGACGATTGATAAAGCATTGACGCCTTAACAACCACGGCCATCGCGGCTCTCATGTTTTGTAAAGTTAACAGTATTAAAGATATTCCATTTCACGGCCGCCATTTTGAAAATTATGAGAATAAACTTTTTGTGTTTGGCACACTTATAAAGTGCTTATACCAAATTTGAACTCAATATCTTATATATTTATGGAGTTAGAGAGAGATTTTGTAAAAAAAAAATGGTGGATTGCGACTAAACTAAGCCGAATTTGAAAAAAAGTTACCGATCATTTTCATTTATTTCAATGTATACAATATGATCTTGTACAGCCCACTAAGGTTTAATGCAACGAAGTTCCTTAACGCGGGTTGCGGTAGGTGATAACAAACAGAAAATGTAATGCGTAACGAAAGTGTTATTAATTGGTTGCTATGGCAATGAGAAATACAAAACACGAGTAACGAAAAAAGCGTTACCAAATTGTTTACTATGGCAACGAATGTAAATACATTCAAGAAACATGTGTTTTGGTTCATCAATTTAAATCAATTAAAATCGGTTCCGACCGGCGTAGTTCAGATATTATCGTCAAGCGCTGAAATTTTAGGTTAGGCCTAGTAAGTTATTTTATGTCTAGGCCTAACCTAAAACTATTGTATGTTTGTTGACGTTAAGACAGGTAAAATAAATTAAACACACACACAATATATTTACGTTAGGTCTAGACGGATGAACCAACATTTTATATTTATTGAATGTATTTACAATGAATGGACATTTAACTGTGTTTACCATCTTAGCATTGATGTTATAATTAATTCTAAACCTTTATTATAATAACATTAAACAAACATTAAGAAACAGTAAATATTTGTATAAAAAACAATGTAATAATAATTCTACCACGCAGCTGGACCGCTGACGTGAGTTGAGCAAATTTCCAAAATTAAGTTTATATGCCTATGTTTTAGGGTTTCAACCAACAATTTGGGAAATAGGTCTACTCACGAAGGCGTTGAACAGCTGTCTGTGTGTACGCAATATATTAGTAGAAGTTGTTTCCTCTAGTGGCCTCGCGAGTTTGCACCACTTGGCTTCGAACTGGGTACTTTTATGGTATTTTACGTTTTGGTCGATTTTGGGGGAATCAAGCGAGCTATAAGGTCGCGTAAAAAAACAAAATGTGCAGAATAACATCCTAAATTTACATTTTTAGAAAAAAACTCTGAACAAATTTCATTCTCCTAGTCAAAATCTCAAAAAAATAGTTACTTCCGGTCAAAAAACGTACTTCCGGTTGATGGATTTTTTTGGCTAACGAACTCGTCCGATCGACATAGACTACCAACACGTGTACCAAATTTGGACCAAAGCGGACTTAAAATGCGGCCGCTAGAGTGTGAACTCATATATACATATATATATAAATAATATATAATATATATGAATTTTAATGAGACCATAAAACGTGTTCTGATCATCATGATCGGTGCTCATTTGCTACTCCCGACCTTGGGTCTCACCATAAGGGCCACTGCAATAGCTCATTTTTCCTATGGAAATTCGCTAATAAACGGCAATGAAAGATTAAAATTATGTTGCCGTTAAGAAAAGAGTTTAAATTCTTTTACGAAATATCTGGGTTTTAATAAACTAGGTAAACGAATACAAGTGGTCAAATTTCAAATAATTAAATCATCTACATTATCTGTCCTTGTTTTAAATAAAAATACTTAAATCATCCAATACATTTTCAGAACCATTCTACTTGGACGATCAGTTTATAGGACGCAGTGAATATATGGACACCATAAGTAAAATGGGACTGTGCACCATGAAAGCTACTCAGCAGTATAAAGAACCATTGCCTTCGAGCAGAAGACGTATCGGCGAGCCATGTATTTAATATACTGAACACTGTACTTACTGTTGAAATGTGATATTTAATTTCATCCTATTTGGGCTTTGGTAATAATAACAGAACAAGTTGCAATACAGTAAAATGTGTTTGATACCTTATGCAGAAAACTGTTTCGCATTTGAGTGGAAATCGAGTAAATAAATTAAGAAATTGGACGATTGCAATAAAGGCTACGAATGTGCTAATGTGGATGTCGGGCGCAACGAAGATTTTTGACAGCGGCAAGCGAGGTCCAACTTTACTGTCATATGTTATACGAGGTCTGTCTAAAAAGTTCGATGATTGATTATGATAAAACTGAATGCACATTAGAAATACCTTTATTGGTCTTCAAAATAATCTCCACCAGACACGACGCACTTCTGACAACGTTCGTATAGCGCCTCAAAACTGTTGCAGAAGTCGTCATGTAGAATCGTTTTCAGAATTGCCGTCACTTGGTTCTGAATCTCTTCGACGTCCGTAAACCGTAATCCCTTTAATGCCTTCTTAAGACGTGGGAACGAAAAAAATCAGCAGGCGCCAGAGCTGGAGAGTACTGTGGGTGTTGCAAAACTGTCACGCCACGCTGAGTCGAAAATTGGCGTACAAGATGCTGGTATTGTCGTGAAGTAACATTCAACTTGCGGTCTGGAACATTTGCGGCCTAACATGCCGGATGCGCTGCAAAAAAAGTTTGAGAACCTCCAAGTAGAATGCGGCATTCACAGTTTAGCCAGCAGGAACGAATTCCTTATGGATTATTTTCTTCTTTGTCAAAAAATGTGATCAACATGGTCTTCATTTTGAATTTTTGCACGCGGCGTTTTGTTTGTCGCAGGGAAGAAGGTCACTGCCATTCCATTGATTATCTTTTCGTTTCGGGATCATACTGGTAGTACCAAGTCTCTTTTTCTGTGACAATGGAACCCAGAAAAGTCTTATCCCGGTCATACATATCGATGAAATCGCCACTGGCCTCAAAACGTCTTGCTCTTTGTACATCTGTTATTATATACGGCAAAAATCGTGAACAAATCTTGCATTTGCCTAATTCTTCAGACCCCCACAGTGTCTTTGCTAATACCCACTTCTTCTGCTATTAATCGCAAAGTCAATCGCCTATCTTTTGTTAGCTTCGCTCGCACACGGTCAATGTTTTCCGGCGTCCTGCTTGTGGATGGTCGTCCCGAACGCGGTTCGTCCTCCACCGATTCTTTGCCATCGCGAAAGCGTGCAAACCAGTCCTACACACATTTCCTACTCACAGCATCCTGCCCGTACACTTGAACCAACATCTCATGGGTTCCTGTTGCCCTTTTACCCAATTTGAAGCAGAACTTAATGTTGTGTCTTTGCTCCATGGCTTTTCGACGCACATTACTGGGAACTCTGTTGCAATGACTGTAAAAGTTCTGCAATAGAAGCCTCGCGTAATTTCCGACAGATGTTCATGCCTGCGGACGCACGCATGCGCGCTGTTTCAAGCTTTGAATACCGATATATTAGACCGTTTACTGAACGTTTTAGACAGACCTCGTAAACTGGTGGCAAGCACTTTGAGCTTACATCAATTTTATAAATTGAACACACCATCTTATTATTCATATTGTAGTACAGGTACCCTGCAGGAAGTGTGTTTATTCTTATTTAACGGTAAATACGACTACTTTACCCGCCATTGTATCAAATTTGGGTCGGAATCTGTGCAACCCGCCACTAATAATTTACCACATGTGATATCCACACAGAGAACCAGCTTTGAAAACTATTATTTAATAGGCTATATACATATTCTCTGGACTGAAACATATAACAAACTAAATATGTGAGGCGAACTAGGGTTGTGAGTCGTGTATACCTCATTTCATTTATTATTACAGCCGTTCACAAAAGTTACAATTTGTATGGCCAAATCATTTTTTACTTTTAACAATAAATAAAATTACAACCACATACCAATAACATAATTAAAACAATCAAGATATTATATAACGTTAATAAATTAAATTTTACAATATATTCAAAAACAAATATACAAACACAGTCAACAAATTATATAAATGTCTAAGCAGGAAATCACACTCGAATCACACCCAACCACAAAACAGAGAGTCAATGCAGAAACTCCTCCACAGAGTAAAAAGATCGAGACAACAAAGGTTGTCTAATGCTGTTTTTAAAAGATATATAATTTTGTAAACCTTTAATACTTTGGGGGAGCTTATTCATCAATTCAGCACGTGCTTGTGAAGGACGTTTACTGTACACATTTAACCTGTGCTGTCTAGCACGATAATTACAAGCTTGTCTGGTGCTGTAGTCATGTATGTCTATATTCTGGACATGACCACACTTAAATTTAAAATACAGCAACACTTCAAAAATATGTATATACATGGAAGTGTAAGCACTCCAAACCTCCCAAAAGCATTTTTACAAGTTTCTGTTTGTTTCAGTCCTGCTATTAGCCGAATGGCCTTCTTTTGCAGGACAAACAGTCTATGCATATTCTGAACTGATGAGTTTCCCCACAGGAGAATTCCATAGTTCAGATGTGGATATATAAGCCCATAATAAGCAGTTTGAATAGACAAATCGCAATACAATTTTAAATTTCTTAGTGCAAAAATACCAGAACTAATCTTAACACTAATACCGCTAATTTGGTCATTCCAGGATAACTTATTTCTATAATAAGACCCAAGAACTTGACTGAATTCACTTCTTCAAGCAAACTGTCACCCAATATGACACTTGGTGTCTGATTTTGGCTTTGTTTACTATTAAAATACATATACTTTGTCTTGGCTAGATTTACTGCCAAATTATTCTCTTCGAAATTATTCTCGAATGCTTTGGAAAGGTCCTAGAAAAATACTCATTACTTTATCTTTTCTCTCAAGACCCTCCACTAAAAAGTCTATTAACTTGACTATAGCATCTATTGTCGATTTACCTTTTTGAAAGCCATACTGGCCAAAATATAAGGATATTACATTTGTTTAAAAATTCAAGTAGTTGCTTTAAGAATACTGGCAGTAAAGAAATAGGTCTGAAATTATTAATAACATCTTTATCTCCCTTTTTAAACAATGAAAAGGACCTTAGCAGATTTCAGTCTGGATGGAAATTTCCCTTCAGAAAACGAAGAATTAATTAAAACTTGAAGATCTCTGATCAACTCTTCAGAACACTGTTTAATGATCCAAGGTGAAACGTCATCAATATCAGTCGTTCTTTTATTTTTCATTTTCCTAATCACCTCAACGACATCCTCAACACACACAGGTGAAAGAAACATAGATGACCTCCCACACCTTCCATAGCCCGACACAGAGTTGTAAAAGTTATGTTGAGTCATACTTTGACTGAAGAAATCATTAAAAACGTTGGCTATGCAAGATGGCTCACAGTATACCGTACACCATCGATATTTCACTTAATACCACTGGTATTGTAATTTTTATTACGAAAAGTATTTATAATCTCACAAGACGTTTTGCTAATATTGTCAGAATTGCTAATTTTTTTAGACAGTTCGTACGATTTTGCTGCAATTATTACACGTTTGTAAATCTGTTTATACTCTCCATAGAACTGTTTAAAATGATGGTAACTACTAACTAGTCTATACTTATAAAAGCCAAATACCATTGACACATTGACTCATTGACTCACTCACTCATCACAGTTTCTCCAAAACCAAGAGGCCTACAAACATGAAATTTGGTACTAATACTCTTTATAGGCTCTAGACGCGCACTAAGAAAGTGTTTCGGAAAATTCGAAATTTTAGGGTGTTTTGGGGGGGGTCAAAGTTACTAAATCACGATTTATCAAAACCTACCGAATGTATTGGAATGAAATTTGGTATGTAGTTTCCTCTAGGGCCATAGATGCTCGCTAAGGAAGGGTTTAAAAAAATTCGAAATTTTAGGGGGGTTTGGGGGGGTCAAAGTTACAAAATCACGATTTCTCTAAAACCATTGAACGGATTGGAATGAAATTTGGTATGTAGCTTCCCCTAGGGCCATAGGTGCTCGCTATGAAAGTTAAAAAAAAAAAAATCGAAATTTTAGGGGAGGTTTGGGGGGTCAAAGCTACTACAAAAAACCATCGAACGGATTGGAATGAAATTTGGTATGAAGCTTCTTCTAGGGCACTAGGTACTCGCTAAGAAAGGGTTTTAAAAAATTAGAAATTTTAAGTTGGTTTAGGGGGTCAAAGTTACTAAAAAGAAACACCGAACGGATTGGAATGAAATTTATTATGTAGCTTCCTCTAAGTCCCTAGGTGCTCGCTAAGAAAGAGTTTTAAAAATCGAAATTTTAGGGAAGATTTGGGAGGGGGGTTAAAGTTGCTAAAAATCCCCATAAGAAATACACATTGTAATATATTTATTAATATAATATATTTTTTGTTAATATACATTTAACTTTGATTTGTCTATCCGTGCAAAGCCGGATCGGGCCAGCGCTAGCCCTATAATAAAACTTTAACTTATCCCTAGAAACAAGAATGTTTACAAACCTAATTTGTCCGTAATTATTAATGTACGAGCTCAACATGACTCACCAAATTTCCGCCGATTTACGGACACCTCGAATGGACATAATTAGCCTGACGTTATTATAGTTGGTACCTGCGTCTTTGCTCGCAGATGTAATTAAATAAATAAATACTGTGCCTAACAATTACACGCAGTTAAAAAGTGATACCATGTCCCAAAATCAAACTGTGAGTTTTACCCAAATCGATCTATGTATTCATTTTAGGCCTTCGTAAGTTATCAGCTGTGCACCAATAAACGCTAAAAATCCCGTTTTCCTCAGTTTGCTACCCGAAGGAACATAAACATATTTAACTTCTGTGTAATAGAAAATGAAGAGTTTAATGAACAGTGTAATAATACTCTAAGGTTCCGTTGCCAATATTTTGCCCTGGGGTTGGGGGTTGCTGTCGGCGGCCTTGGTTTTGCGACAAACACAACTACTTCACCTACCGTTGTATCACATTTGGGGCGGAATCTTTACAACGCCGTTACTTATAATCTAACACGACGGAGATCCACACAGGAAACTGCTTTGAAAATTATCATTTAATAAACTGTACTAACTATAGATGGATTTATTAGACGGCGACCTGCGCGGAAAATCTTGTTCATGTAGGAGAGGTAGGTGAAGGTTCCCCACCATCGCGCACCTCGTGCGCCGACGCAACCCCATCCCCCAGTCATATCCTCTTTTCAGATCTCAGCAGCAAATACGAGGTGCGCGGCGGTGGGGAACCTTCACCTACCTTTCCTACATGAGCAAGATTTTCCGCGCAGGTCGCCGTCTAATAAATCCATCTATAATTAACGTGATTCTAGAATGGAACAGAATATCATTAATTACAGCGAAGAAAATACGAGGGCAACTGAGGTTGTGAATCTTATAGGCCTTCAGACCTAATTTGCCCGTAAGTATTAATTTATAGGCTAGAGATGACTCACTTATTCACGAACGCCTCGCGTGTCGCCGGACATTACAATAGTTAACTACTCTAATTAATATAAATTACGTACAACAACCTGACTCCGTTGCGACTCAAACTGATCTCAAAGTTCTATGGTCGTCGAATCTGTTGAGGCAGTACGAAAATGTTAACGTTTAATGTGACCACTGCCTAGTCCACAAAGGAATATATGGCACAGGCGCAGTTTTTTCTGACATAGGTTACACAAATAATAGCAATAATAATAGTAAAGGACACATTTATATAATTTATAATGTAATAAATTTACAAAACATATAATATACATCGCATTCATTAACGTATTGTTATAAAAAAAATGTATTTAAGTTTTAACAATTTTCTTTCAAAACCTGTGCTACTGCATTGTTTGCGAATGTTTTCGAACCAAACAGACACTCTTCGAACTCCATCACCAAGTCATCCGCCAAGCCTTGCGTACGGTTGAGGAATACCACAATTTCTGAAGATACTTCGGTGTAATTGGTCGAGTACGACTCTAGACTGTTGATGACACAACGGGCCGCATCGAAAAAGGAATAACTGTAGCAATCATCGATCGATTGTACGATCTCGAGGGTCAGGTTTTCCAGACTCATGAAGAACCCGTACATATCGTAACCCAACTGTTGCAAGGCTGCGACCGATTTGGTGAAATTTATGCAAGCTTCGAACTGAGTGGAGACTTGATATTTGACAGCTTTCAGTTTTTGTTCGGTGTTGGGGTCGCATTTGGTTTCGTCCAAATCGTTTGCGGCCGCGCTGATGATTTTGTCGGCGTAGTCGTTCAAGATGTTGCTGGAGCTGTCGAATTTGTTTTGAAACGCTTGTTGTACGTTATCCGCCTGAGTTTTAAGTTGATCTTGTATGCCTTTTATATTTTGAACCAATTCTTGGACAAAACTTTCTCCGGGGCGAATTTTTCCACTGATCTGTAACATCCAATAAATCTGTTTGTACAACCTTCCAATAGTATCTTTTAAGAATACTGATACATTATTGTTTAAACTTGATATTGGGAACAAATTTGCCATGCATAAAAACACGTTACGCAATTCTAAAAATAAATTCAAAGTAATCAATCTATCTTACATGTTGACAACAATAATTATCGTTATCTTGACAACGACATGTCTTAAATACAGGGCGATTCAGAACTGTGCGGAAATCTGTCGGAAACTAAAAATAAAAAAAGTACATACAAACATTCCCCCGAAAACGCTTCGTTTTACAGATATCCGCCATTTTGTTTTTGTTCAAAATAATTCATATCTAGAGAAATGTTTCACTGATTGAGTTCAAACTTGGCATGAAGTTTAACCTAAACAATGATATATCTCATGAAAAATAAGTGATTTATCCGATCATGCGTTTCAAAATGGCGGCTGATTGAAAATGTCAAACCCAAATTACTTAAAAACCGTACATTTTAACCAAACCATTTAAGACATTTTTTTTAGCCCTTTTGGTTACCTATCGGATGGTGTAGCTGTCAAAAACAATCGGATGAAGGATAATAGTTAAGTTATGTGTAATATAATTGGTTTGTTCAACCCGGCATCCTATACCAACACAACAATATTATATGTACATTTGCTGTTATTATTTTTAACTTAGCTATTATCCTTCATCTGAATGTTTTCACAGTTACACCGTCTGATAGGGAATCAAAAGGGCTATAAAAAAGGTATCTTGAAATTTTTTGTTAAAATCTTCGGTTTTTGAGTAATATAGGTTTGAAATTTTCAAACATCCGCCATTTTGAACCGCATGAGTGTATAGAATCGATTATTTCTCTTGAGGTAGATCATTGTTAGGTTCGACTTAATGCCAAGTTTGAACTCAATCAGTCAAACCGTTGTCTAGGTATGAATTATTTTGTAAAAAAAACCAAAATGGTTGGTATTTGGAAACAAAGCGTTTTCGGGTCTGTTTATATGTGCGTTTTTTGTTATTTTTAGCTGTAGAATGAGCTTCCCAGACATTGCCGTATAGTTCTGATATGTTTAGGGTTTCAACCATTTATTTGGGAAATTGATCTACTCATGATAGCTGCCTGTGTGGACGAAATATATTAGTAGAATTTGTTTGCACCTAAGCCTAAAGCTTTGACACACGCCCTCCTTTGTTCCACTCGCAGCGGAAAAGCGAGTTAGCATCTGACCTCGCTGCCCCGGATCATGGACCGCTTCGCAGCGTACGAACTCGGCCGTCGGCGACGGATTATAAAATGACCCCCAAGGTAAAATCACCCACATGGACTTGAACCTGGTACGTTTATAGTATTTTAAGTTTTGATAGATTTTGGGCCGACCAAGCGAGCTTAAAGGTCGCACAAAACGTGCAGGACAGTATCATACATTTCTATCATACGGTATTTTAGATAAACCCGAAAAGTTTCATTCTAGTACGAATAAACGGTACCAGGAACTGCACATACTTTCTCACAAACACATTTAAATTACTAAACAGATTCACTGTGACTTGTAGGGTGGGGTAGGAGAGTTTTTTTATTAAAGTTGGAGATTAACTAATACATATTATTATTATTATCTAAAGAGAAAACTATTCGATCGATTTGGAACAAATTTGCACCAAACACGTCAATTAGGTCTTTATAGATGCACGTAAAAAGGTTTTGAAATTTTTTGAAAAACAATCCGCTTTATGGCCAAAAAACCCTCAAAAATCAGTTATTATTATTATTATTATTATTAGCTAAACGAGAATTTTTAGAAAGATGCGGGTTTTTGTATATGGTAGGGCACATTAAAGGCTACAAATAAGCCAAATTTTATCAAAATCGTTAGAGCCGTTTTTTTAATAAAAAAATAATAACAGATTTTTTGGGGTTTTTTTTTGCCAAAAAGGGGTTGTTTTCCAAAACCCTTTTTCGTGAATCTATATAGGCCTACTGGAAATGTCTGGTGCAAATTTGGTTGAAATTGATCGAATAGTTTTCTCTCTAGCTTTGTATACTTTTATTAAAGTTGGAGATTAACTAATAAATATTATTATTATTATCTAGAGAGAAAACTATTCGATCTATTTCGAACAAATTTGCACCAAACACGTCAATCAGGCCTGTATAGATTCACGTAAAAAGGTTTTGAACATTTTTGAAAAACAACCCCCTTTATGGCCAAAAAACCCCCAAAAATCAAATATTATTATTATTATTAGCTAAACGAGAATTTTTAGAAAGATGCGGGTTTTTGCATATAGTAGGGCACATTAAAGGCTACAAATAAGCCACATTTGATCAAAATCGTTAGAGCCGTTTTTTTATAAAAAAATAATAACTTTTTTTGGGGTTTTTTTTGCGAAAAAGGGTGTTGTTTTTTTAAATTTGTTCAAAACCATTTTTCGTGCATCTATACAGGCCTACTTGACACGTCCGGTGTAAATTTGTTTGAAATCGATCGAATAGTTTTCGCTCTAGCTTTGTATACATACAGACATACATACATACAGACATACATACATACAGACATACATACATACAGACATACATACATACAGACAGACATTTTGTAAAAAACACTTTTTTTGGACTCAGGTAGTCCCAAAACGGATATTTCCACAAAAATCTCAACATCTATTTTTTTTGCGATCACTATACTTTCTCTATACTATAGTATAGTGAGAAAGTAAAAATAAAAAATTATTTTACTTCCTGTCGAAAAACGTGCTCTGTTTTGGAGAAACCAAGCGATCTATAAGGTCACGTAAAAAAACAAAATGTGCAGAATAACATCCTACAATTATAGGTAGTTTTAGAAAAAAATCTAAAAATATTAATTCTCGTAGGAAAATCTAAAAAAATCGTTACTTCCGTTAAAAAAACATCCGATTGTTGGATTTTTTGTGGTTAACAAACGCGTCCGAGCGACGTAGACAACCAACATGCGTACCAAATTTGGACCAAATCGGACTTCAAATGCGGCCGCTAGAGTGCGAACACACACACACACACACACACGCACCCTCATATTATATATATATATATGATTTTAATGACACCCCAAAACGTGTTCTGTTGACTATGATCGGTGCTCATTTGCTACTCCCAACCTTAGGTCTTACCATAAGGGTCACTGCGATAGCTCATTTTTCCTATGGAAATTCGCTAATAATTAATCAATTATGTACTACTGAATAGATCCAGAATATTTGATAATAATAGTAATTTTAAAATCAAGAGACCCTCGACACATCAGCTAGAAGAAAACTGATGATCTTTAAACGGTTGAACAGATTTTCTTGAATAATAGATAAGAACACTCTCGATCATATCACCTTAAAAAAAATATAGTTTCATTTGTTTGGGTGCTACGATGCCATTTATACACAGACACACAGATACACACGTTAAACTTATAACACCCCTGTGTGAGTTTAAAAAAATAATTGTTCGTGTAACGATAAGTTTGTTTTTTTGGTGAAGCCTACAATATTGTTTCTTAGTTAAGCTTACGCCTGTAGTTTATTTTGCAAACGATAATATGCAGCGAATAAATTAATAAAAACAAAAATACCACTTTACCTGTGTAACCGTTAAGAGAACCAGAACAAAAACAAAACTGAATACTCCCATTGTATTGGTTATTGAGCACTCGCTGTAAAATCTGAACTAACCAGAACCAGGCCGAGCGTAAATTCTTTGTATAGTGAAAAATACTTGACTCTTATCTTATGAAGTTTAGATTAATATGATGTCGCAATATTTCGAGAAGTAAATTTAGAGTCTAGTACAAGACAAATGTATTAGTAAAAAAATTCTGATAAGTCAAGTTTAATTGATTGTGTCTGTACTTTCCTTTAAATCCATTATATCTTGAGTTTGAAGTGAAGTAAAAAGTGGAAGAGTACTATTTTAGGTCCCGTCATATACTAGGGGGATTAAAAAAATTAAAAAAAAACTGAAGAAAAGTCAAGCGGGCAAATGCGGAGTCGTTGTAATTGCCTAATTAAAAAACTAAAATTTTGCTACCACATCCCATCTTTATGACTCATGTTAAGGTGGCTTTACACTATTATAGTTAAAGAGCTAAATAGTTGAGCTATTGAGCTATATAGTGCTAGAAATTTATAAAAATTTCACCCAGTAAGGCTAACAACAGACGAGACACCTGTGTACGGGACACTGGTAGCGATCGGTGTCCGTGATCGGTAGCCATCACAGACACCGGTCTCTGACGTCACAGCTACGTTCTATTTATTTTCGAAACATTCAGAATGTTCATAATTTTTGTCAGTAGGCTTAGGCGATATAATTTATAAATGTACAGAAGACTTCGTTGTAGCAATGTTTTTTCAAAGTTTTATTGGAACATTCATCGCTTGTTAAGTCCCACAATCAAAGTCGATTAAGAATAATAGGCTATTTATAGATGACTAGGTGTCACAATTTTTTACTGACATTTTTATATTAAATACCAATTAATAATTGCTGTAAATTTGTAAAAACTATAAATGATGGGCCTAATTAAAATAAAAAAGTAAATGCATGCGGTCGTGGGACCCCTGCCAGGAACGAAGTTCATCACGCCTTTTCTTCAATTATTATTTTACCAGCCTTGATGGCAACATACGCACATAATTTTAATCTTTCAATTGCCGTTTAGTATTAGATTGTTTTTTATACAAATATTTACAGTTTCCATACGTATAATACACAATAATTTTAGGTTAGGCCTGCACTTAAAATTACTTTCTAGGACTAACCTAAAATGATTGTATTTAATATGTTGCCGTTAAGGGAGGTAAAATAAATTAAGTATACACACAACAAATTTAGGTTAGGCCTAGACTGATGAACGAACATTTTATGTTTATTGAACGTATTGACAATTAATAGATATTTAACTGTGTCTATTCACATATTAAAATTCTCTACTAACATTGTTATATATTTTACCAATTAATAATTTTGTTGTGGATTTGTAAAATTTAAATGATAGACCAAATTAAAGTAAATACATAATAATTGAACAATTTAATAAAACTCAAAGTATTAAAAAAGTAAAACGCAAAAGCTTTCACACGTAAAGAATTTAATAATTTTTAAATGATGGCGCGCTACTAGTGTCTCGTCTGATAGTCACAATTCAAACGAATGCCCTTGCGGAATCCCGTACAACGTCCGGAGTCCCAGATTCTCGCGGGGAGAGACACCGTAAAGCCACAGAATCTGGTAGCGCGCTACTCAGTGTTTCGTCTGTTGAGACACATTTAATTGATAGTACATTTAGTGTCCCTTACACTAGTGTACTGTACACCGGTGTCTCGTCTGTTGTTAGCATTAGTTACGAGTTATATAGCAGATTGTTAGTGGTCCGTGTTGTCGGTAAACATAAAAAAAGATGGCCACCACGAACGGATAATCCTCAAAGCGAAACCCTTGAGAATTTTCTGAACTAAACCACCAACCAAAAACGACGCAGGAAATACTCAAGGTTTCACATCAGTTTTTTACTTGTCGTGACTGCGGCAACATCAGAAGATATTTTGGCAGCAGTTGGGTGCCTAGTCATTTGGAGCCACCAGAAAGGTAGAAGTCCAAGAGTATGGTGCAAACAATGGCTTCTGGAGAGAAGAAAGTTTTCCCACACTATTCTCCTGTCAGAATTGGAAGGATTCACAAGAGATTTTCATAATCATTTGAGAATGGACAAAGAAACGTACCTACATCTACTATCTCCCTGATAGTCAAACGAGACACTGTGCTGAGGGAAGCCATTTCTCGCGATTCTCGTGCGCAATCCAGCGGCCTTGAATAAATCCTAAACCTTTTCGATCAGGATTCCGAAAACTGTACAGTTCAGAATGGCCTCAAGACCGATCCCACACACGATCGGATTTTCCTCAGGGCTTGGACTGCTAAAGTCTAGCCTGGCTAAATAGTTCTGTTAAAAGCGGAATTTGTTTGTAGCAGAGCTACATGTAGCTCCCCCTCCGTTTCATTTATGTCTACGTGCCTTAAATTTTGTATTTGTTTTATATTTTAGTTTACTATTCACAATAATTCTTGTGCGTGCTTTTTAGCTTTGTTTTACTTTTACCTCATCCTTCGTTTGCTTTGAAAACATATTAGGTGAATTTGAGTGGAATACAGGGAATGCATCTAAATTTATAGGATTTTCAAGAGCGCATACTGTCTTATGGGGGGGGGGGGGGGGGAGCACAGAAGGTGAACAGAGATGAAAAACATGAACGAAAAGGAAACTTTCAGGAAACGCGTCTCTAGAAGTTGTTTTCTTTTCAATTGTTTGTCCTTTAACACTAAGTAAATACCGTACTCAAATGGTCATTCACAATATTTTTTTAAAACTTCTATTACATCGAATTCCATACACAAGAATGGATTTTCCATTGTATCATCTTCAAGTAAATCTTTTAATGAATCACTACCACTGTATTCTAGACAGAAGGGATGGCTTCACCCAATTTCTGCTTTTTCTTCTTTTTGTAGCTGGTATTACTGTCGCAGAGGGCCTCTACATCTTGAAGTGTGAACTGCTATACGTAGCTGCTACACAAAACTATGTAAACAATCGAGTATGTAGCTGAGCTATTAAACTAAACAGCTGGCTAGATAATCTTGCTAACCATCTATAAAGTGTAAACCGAGCTTTACTGTCAAAGCTTGGCAATAATCTTCCCCGTAGAAGGGTCGACGTACGATTCAAGTTCAGTAATATATCAGGACTAGCTGACACGTACGGCGTTGCCCGTGGTGGTTGGTATTTTCAGTCTTTTTAACGTAATTGTATTATTTTTAAGTGTTCAGCCAGTGAGTGGTATTTGAATTTTATATATATATAGATCTTAAATAATAAAAGCACTATTGTCATA
>JAGFPH010000290.1:13820-23883 GCA_018207615.1 Philaenus spumarius | reverse complement strand
TCTTCTTAACTAACTTAGGCCTACTTTTTATATTGGGATATTTCTATTATTTTTTTATTTTTTATTAATTATTATTATTACTTGAGTCTTTGGGATATCGGTATCCAAAAATATATCCCTGACACTCCCTCTGCTGGGTGTAAAATTGTACCACCAATTTTTTGCTTGATCATCGATCTGCCATCTGGTAGTCTCTTGGTATGATATTTGGTTTTTGTACCTTCAATTTTATTTTAAGGATGTGTATCATGTAGCATTGTATTAGAAGTAATAGGGTTAATGTGCTTGACCATATTATTATTATATAGAACATAATTCTTTTGTTTTCTATTATGTCGGACCAATTGTTTTTCATGTGGATGTGTTGAAATGTGTCTTCTGGTATTAAGTTTCTAATTACATAGGTTGGTATAGATATGTTCCAATCTTTATTTAAAATGTCATTGATATTTTGGAATTCTGGTTTTTGTGTATCTGGAAGTGGGTCGATTTTTATAGTGTGAAGGTCAGTCCAGGTTGCAGGTATTATGTGTTTCATTTCAATTTGTTTTATGTCCCTTACATCACAAGGAATTAGAGTCCTTATTAATACATTTTTATTTTTGTCGCTTATTTGACAGTCGCATGGTAAGTCTATTTCTATAGATCCTATTAAATTTTTGGGAATAGTAGTTTCAGTTGAGTTTCCTCTGCATGAAATGTATAAGTCTTTCTTTATGTTAGTCATTTGAAATTTTGTTTCCATTAATTTTGTAACTATTGGTTCTTCGTTGACATCTTTACAGTGGAATTGGCAGTATTTTTGAAGTTCAGGTATCGGTTTACTTTGTAAAAGTTTCTTTGCACACATTGAGGATAGTTCTTTGTTTATGTTTTGCCTTGGTAGTCTGCACAGTTTGTGTTTCTTCCAATTACACTCTGAGTTTTCCTCGAGTTCTATAACTTGTATGTCACTCTCCGATTTTATTATGAGATTTTCTGTATAGCTAAGTTCACATATTCTTCTATGCCATAGCAGTGGTATTGGTTTGTGCACGTAGGTTTCATAAATTGTTTGGGATTGCCGTATTGGAATTTGAATTTTTACCATAATTTCTGAATTTGAGAAGTAGCATTTTGATATCGGCAATGTGTAGTACTTTTGTATTTCATTAATAGGTATTGTCAGTTTCATTCCTCTTGTTTGTAGTTTATTATTTAAATTGTGGAGGTCTTGGTTTAGTGTTTCCTTTGAAATTAGTGATTCCGTTAGTTTGTTATTCATACAGTTTGTTCTTATCTTATTGAGATTGTCATAGTAGGAATTTAGGTATATGTATAAGTAGATTTGTTGCAAGTTAGTATATAAAATTATTTTTAAGTCTTCTGTGCCGCTTGAGGTGATGTCTTGTATTTGGTGTTCAACATTATTTATTGTGTCGTGTACATTTTTTAATATAGTGTTAATGTTTTTGGAGAAATTTGATATTTGTTCAGTAGTTTGCATAAGGTCTTTGTGCTCATCTTTCACAAAATCCATCATAGTATTCATATGTGCATCTAAATTTTCTTCATTTTGGTTTACTGCATGAAGTTCTTCTTCTGTAGCTACTCCACAGCACCAATTGAATAATGATCCAATAGTTTGTATTGCTCGTTTAGTTTTTGTAATTGGCGATTGTGTGATTGTAAATGTTTTCCTTTCTGATTCTAAAATTTCATTTATTAAATTTTGTATTTGCTGGCATTGGGTCACTGTTTTACATTTTTGTGACATTGTGTTTTGTGGTACACATGTTATACAATTTGATTGTGGTGTGCATGAACTGTCTGTTATTGGTTTGAAGATATATTGTTGGTCGCCTATATTATGATGTGGAAGTTTGTATGTGAAGGGTATTGACTCTTGATAAATCATTATATTAAAAATTCTTTTGAAGTTCGTTCCGGTGACAATGTTTATTTTAAGTGTAGTGGCCATATCTAAGTAACATAATGTTTGTAGAATTGGTAGTAGAAGAATGAACGGTTTTGCTTTCATAGTGGGTCCTTAGGTGCTGAAACAACAGAATATCAGTCATAGCGTGATAAATAATTGTTTTTTTTTTGTAATGGTTTGTTAATTGAAAATTGTGTGTATTCTTGTTTATTGGTATGTGTATTATTTGGTTCCTTTCTAAAATGAAATGTCTACGTGATCAAGGCTTCCATTCCATTTTTAAATGAAGTCATTCAAAACACTGTTGTGGTCGGAGTAAGTAGGTTATACAAGGACGTCTCCTTGCTTTGCCGTATCTACCCGGAATGTTTACTCTGCAGTTTCGATTGTGTACTGCCGTTTTATACACATACGCATTGTCTGAATCTCTTTAAATAATTTTCCGTCTTTAACATGTTTACAGTAGATCAGATCTCGATGTTATTTACTTTTAAAAACTTTACTTATTTTGAGTTTAATGGTTTATTAGCCATTGATAAATTATGGTATAAACAATGATATTTTTACATTGATAAATTTATTTAGGTAGTTAATGAGATTACTGGTTTCTACTAAGGCTGGGTGATTAGTTAGGCTTAACAAAATTTTTGTTGTAATTCTTGTTTGTTGATGATACTGCTGTTAAATACTTAATTAGTGCTTAAATCTAGTACATATTACTTATTTCTAATTTCTACAATATTAATTATAGACAGATCTCGATGATATTTATATATATATATATATATATTTTTTTTTTACATTGTAATGTACACATAACATGTTTTTGTTTATAATGACCTTCTGTGATACATTTTCATTCTTGAAATATGTATGGGTTCATTTTGTAGCTTTCCATACTTTAATATTTCTACTAGGTATGTTAGGTTGTTAACCTTTTTTATAATCGAGAATGGACCAGTATATTGCATATCAAATTTCGTGGGTGTTTTTCCATGGAATTCCCGTTTTATTAAAACTTCGTCTCCTACTTGAAATTCAAAATCTGTCCTCTTCTTATCATAATATTTTTTTTGTTTATCTTGAGCCTTTTTTATGATTTCTGGCAAACTTTTTCTAATGTCTTGTATCTGTGTTATGTGTTGTTTTATATCATAATTTGGGTTTTCTTGAATTTGTATTATTTCCATGGGGTTATTTGGTTCAAAAGCGTACATTAATTTATTTGGTGAATACCCCGTGCTAGTTTGTTTTGTTGAATTGTAACAGTACACAACTTTGTCTAGGTACTTTGACCATGCATTTGGCTTTTCGTGTACGTAGTGGGATAACATATTAGCAAGTGTACCGTTAAATTTTTCAGTTAATCCTTGAGTTTGTGGCGAATAAGCGCTGCTTAGAATTTGATTAATTCCTAGAGTTGATGTTAAGTTCTTTATGATTTCGTTATTAAAATGTGTACCCCTGTCAGATTGTAATATTCGCATTTTACCATGTTTTAAAATTATTTTCATTAAATTCTCAGCTACAGTTTTAGCGTCTGCTGTTTTGCACTTAAAAGCCCAGGCATATTTGGTTGTTGCGTCGGTACAAGTTAAAATGTATTTATGAGCATACGATGAGTTTATCGGTCCAATAAAGTCTATTATTATTCTATCCATGGGTTTGTGTGTAGGTAATATTGGTTTTAATAACCCGTACGGTTTTCTGGTTGGTATTTTTCGTTTTTGGCAAGTGTTACATGTCTTTGTGTATTCTTGTACGTCTTTATGCAAAGTTGGCCAATGGTATCTGTCCTTTATTTTTGAAATTGTTTGGTAGTATGAGTAATGTCCTCCTGTGAGTGGATTGTCTTGGGCTTGTATTAAAATTTCTTGTTTTAATTCGTCCGGTATGGCCAAAAGTTTTATTACGTCTTCGCCATTGAATTGTTTGAAGTATATAATTTGATCCTCTAACGTGTAATGTCTAGATGCCCTGTCAATTTTTTTGTTACCTCGGTCAATGTTTAAAAGTGCAAGTTTGATTTGTTTTAAGTACGGATCCTTTGATTGTAGTAATTCTAAGTTTCGTGTGTCGTAATTTATTAAAAATACATCCTCAAAGTTTTGTGGAATTTCCTCTCCCGTTTCCTGTCTAGATAAGAAATCTGGCAGACCCATTGTTTTCCCTTTCTTGTATTTTATGTCCAGATCGTAATCTACTAATTTGGTTGCTAGTCGGCCTAGTCTGTTTGATGGATTTTTGAAATTTTGAAAGTATTGTAATGCTGAATTGTCGGTGAAACATGTAATTTTTCTGCCTAATAGGTATTCTCTCCAATACTCAATAGAATAAACTAATCCGAGCATTTCTTTTTCAACTGTGGAATATCTTGTTTCGTGTGGTTTTAATTTTCTGGATAGGTAAGCAATTGGATATTCTTGATTATTGTTAGGATCTATTTGTGTTAATACCGCTCCGATTCCAATATTCGAAGCGTCAGTGTATACGTTTGTGTTCCTGGTTTCTTTAAAATGTGATAACAAAGGTGGATTGGTTAAAATTGATTTTATCTGTTCAAAAGCTTTGTTACAATTTTCTGTCCAAATTATTTTAGAGTTTTTTTGTTGTTGGTTTTTGAGAAGTTCTGTTAAAGGGTGTGTAATTTTTGCGTAATCTTTGATGAATTTTCTAAAAAAGCCTGACACTCCTAGGAAAGCTCTTATATTACGTAAGGTTTTTGGTTGTTTGAAGTCTAATATTGGCTGTATATTAGATTTTAGAGGCTCTATTCCTTCAGTCGAAACCTTGTGTCCCAATATTTCAATTTCTTTGTAAAAAAATTTACATTTTTTTGTATTTAGTTTTAGATTTGCTTTGTCTAGTTCATTTAAAACAGCTTCTAGATTGTGTAATTTCTCTTCAAAGGTCGGTGCAAACACTAAAGTGTCGTCTAAATATGATAAGCACTTTTTAAAAAGGTGTTTTGCTAGTGTTTTGTTTAGGGCTTTCTGGAATATTGCGCTTGATACTTTAAGTCCCTGTGGTAATCTTGTATATCTTAACATTTTGTCTTGAGTTCTAATTGTTAATAATGGTTTACTTTCTTCATGTACTTGTAATTGGAAAAAGGCGTTTTTTAAATCTAACTTTGTGAAATATTGTGAGTTGTTTAAACAGCTGAACATTAGTTGTAAACTTGGAATTGGAAAATTTTCATTCTTTATTTGTTCGTTTACTTTTCTGAAATCTGCTACTAATCTGTGCGAGTTATCTTGGTTTTTGACTATAAATGCTGGTGACGCGTATTCCGTAAAATTTGGACACTCTTCTAAAATTCCTGCCTTTACTAGGTCATCTAATTCGTGATTTAATAACTGTCTTTCCTGATTACTTTGGCGATATGGTGGTACGATAACTCCTGATGTTCCCTGAATTACTTGTATTTTTACTGGGTTAATTTTGGCTGGGCTTAGGTCTTTGACCTCCGTAGTAAAGATGTGTTTATATTTTTTTATTATTTCTGTCACTTGCCTGTGTTGTGTTTCTGTCAAGTTTTCACAAATTTGGAATTGTACTCCATTTTTGTCAGTTATTTGTTCCTTTTTTGAATTTTTGGGTAGAGTAGTGTGTGTGGGTGCCATGTTTTTGTTTACTTTATCATACATTTTTTTGTTTTCTTCATTCCTGTTTATGTGACCTATAAGTGTTCTTGGCATAAGTATTTGGGGTCGTCTTGATGCATTGTATATGTAAACATAATATTTATTTTCCTGTTGGGATATGTAGGCATGAATTTGTTTTTGTTCCCTTAAGTGCCTGTCCGTTTCAAAATCCATTATTTCGCTATAATTTTCTATTTCTTGTACACGTAAACTTTGCCCTGATGCTATTTTAATTTGTTCGTTTGATCTTATTTCGGGATGGTTTACTATGTTGTTATTTATTAATAATCGTATATTTTTTAAATTTTTGAGCCATGATTCATTCATTTCTATTTTACACTTTTGGTCATTTGAATATAGGGTAATATGTTTCTTATTGAAGTCGATTTTTGCTCTATTTTCTAGTAAGAAGTTATTGCCTAAAATAACTTTGGTATTTATTCCAGATGCAACATAAAATTTGTTAGTGAACTTTATTCCATTAATTTCAAATGGTAAGGTTATCTCTCCATGAATTTTTAAATTGTTGTCTGTAGCAGATTTTATTATTGTTTTTGTTTTAATTGTTATGGGTTTATTTTTGACTAGGTCATAATGACAGATTGAAACATTTGCGCCAGAATCTAAGATCGTTTCAATATCTTGATTATTGAATGTTTTGAACTTTATGTTAATTGTGCATACTCTTGAATTTTCATTTTTATTTAAGAATAATGTATTGTATACATCCCATGTTATATCCTTGTCTGATTTTCGAGACTTAGGTACCCCGTTTTGATTTAAAAATTGCTTGTGAAATGTGCTGAATGAGTTAAAGTCGTTTTCTCGTTGTACTGCCTCTTGCAATTCTATTCCGTTAACGTCTGGTGTCATGAGATTGTGTAGGTGTGACTGACCCATGTTATCGTCCTGTACCGAGTATTGTGTTCCAACTGACTTGCATGGTATTTTGCTTGTGTCATTTGGATTACAGTATGCTTGTTTAAATTTCTTATTCCTCAATGAAATAGAGTAATATTTTCTGTCATTGATCTGCTTATTGTTATTATTGCTTTGCCTATGAAAACTTAAGTTAGGTATGCGTTTATCTTGTATATTTGATTGTTGAAATTTGGTATTAAAATTTGTACATGTATGTCTTGGGGTTGTATAGCTAGTGTTTCTTATAGCCCCCCATTTAGCCCGTTTTTTTGGTTGAAATTTGGTTTTGAATATTTATTTGAATAGCATTCTTGAATTAAATGTCCACTTTTTTTACAGTTTGAACAAAATTTTTGATTTATTTTCGTAAATGGCCTATCTTGGTTTTTCGTGTGTTGTCGGTGAGCTTTTCCTCTTGGATTGAAAGAACATTCTTCTGTTGTGTGATTGTCCATTTTACATATGTTACAATTATATTTTCTGAAGAAACATTTGTTTGTTGAGTGATTGTTTTTATTGCAGATTGAGCATATTTGCCCTGCACTATTTTGGCCATTATTAAGCTGATAAGCGTTTCTAATTTTTGTTAGTGGTTTTGGATTTCTATTGTCAAATTGTTGGTTGGTTTTAAACTGAGGCATTGTGGTTACATTGTGGGGCCGTTTTTGGAATGTGGTTGATTTATGATCCTTTTGGTTTATATTTACTCCTAAGGTGTGTACAATTTCCGTGAGTTGTTCTATCTTTTCGGACATTGTGTTTAGGGTTTCAAAGTGTTTGGTACTCGTGTTGTTAGAGTTTTCTACATTTCTCAAATATCTTTGCTTATTTAGTGTTTGTTGAAATAGCTGTTGTTCAATTTTTCTTAAATTGTCTTCTAATTGGCTGAGTGTTTTATTTTCCATAGTTATGATGCGTTCGCAAATTTCAGGTTTTAGACCCTGTATGACGTGGGAGATTATTTGGGTATCTTCTATGTTTGGGTTCATTCTTCTGCAAAGAGCCTGGATTTGTAAGTAAAAACTAATGGATGGTTCTGATTCTGTTTGAATTTTGTTTTCTAACATTATCTGTAAGTTTTGGCTCTGAGCTATTGGTGCGAAAAGATTTATTAATTCTTTTTTTGCTTTTTCCCAAGTTATTTCCCCCTCTTGATTTTTTTGTATAAAGCTTTCATACCAATTTAAAGCTGATTGTGCAAGATATGTGGGTAATAAATTTATTTGTGTTTTTGGTGTCCAGCCATTAGCTCTCGACGCTACTTCATATCGAGAAATAAATGTGTGTATGTCTTCAGATGGTAAACCATGGTATTGCGTGGGTTGTATTAAAGGTATTTTTTCTTTAGTTTCCATTTCTGTGTGTGTATTTGTTTTTGTCGTTGGTGGTTGTTTATTTATTTCCTCGTATATGTTTTCCTTCGATTTTTGTTCGTTAACGTATAAATTTTCAAACTCTACTTGGTCATAAGAGTGTGAGGGTGTGTCTGAAGTTGTTTTTAATTGGTTGGGTTCCTGTCTTAAAATTATTGGTTTTCTATATTTATGAGGGTTTCTTATACGTTCGAATTCTTCTAGTTCTGGGAAATTAGTTCGTTGTTGTGGAGTTAGTGTATTGAAATCAATTAAGTAGTCATATGCTTTTTTATATTCCGTGTCTGTTTTTGATTCTGTGTGGATTCTTTTTATAAGTGCTAAAATTTTCCTGATTTCGTCGAGTGTATTGTTCTCTTTACCTTCTACTTTAAATTCTTTTAAAATGTTTATTACCTCCTCTTTTTTTAATTTATAAATGTCAGTGTTGGTTAAGTCCATTTATTGTTATTTAAAATCATTTCTCAATAAAATCGAAATCATATACCAGATATTTGTTTTTCTTATTGTTCTAACCCATATGCTATACACAATGTACTACTTGTCTCTGCAATTATATTCCCCCAATTAGTTTATTGTAACTTTAGCGCCTCCACCATGTAAGGTTTATATTTTGATTTGGGCGACTTTATTCTGTAAGGTTTATTTTTATATGGGGGCTCCACCAGATTCGATTTACGAATCAATCTATGCTTGGCTTTAGAGGTCTGACTCCTAACTAATTGGTTGAAATAACTTCAGAGACGTTTGATGGTTTGAATTAAATGTATAATTGATAATAAGATATTGTACATGACATATGATTAATTTAATGACTACACCTTTTCTACATTAATAACATTTAGAATTTTTTTAAATTGAATTTATTGAAAAAAAACTTGAATTAACATGATACTTAATTATTGAAATTTGTTCTTAAGAAATGTACAAATTATTAATATACAATTTCTTAATGTTTAATTTCTCAAATCGTCTCTTCCTCTAAACTTCACTTCATAATAAGTTGCTGAATCTACCAAACTAATTTTACCAGGATATTTTGATAATTATTATTCGTAATCTATAATGTTGTTAAGGGAGACTGTACTATTCAATTACTATGCAGTCTCCTTAATATTTAATATATATAACTATCCTTTATTAAAATAGGCTAACAACTAAACATTGTATAAAATATTTGAAATTAAAAGTTTGATAATTAAGTTGACATAATTCCTTACTTTAAAACCTTATCCTAAACAGCAGTTTCTAACCCTTTTCATTGAATCGGAATCTCCTTTCAATTGCTTATTAGGTATTATTAAATCCTTGGCAGCTAATTCTCTATAAAGAAGACCCGACCAAATTGCTTAGTTATTGTTGCTCTAAAGCTATGAATTTATTTTATTACATTTATATTATTCCATTTAAAATTTGTTTATGATTTTATTTTAATTATCTGGATATGAGTTTGATTTTATTTAAATTTGCTTAACATCGAGATCTGTCTTAACATAGATTGAAATTTTTAATTTACTTACATGTATCTGTGATTTCCCCTTTCACACACTTTTAAACTGATACTATATATTTTATTTATTATTTTATTTAACACTTTATTGATATTAATTTATCTATATTCGCACATTCACTGAACACTACTTATCCACTGGTTCCTGCGATGCCTTTTGAAATTGGTGATTGATTTTAAACTGATTGATGGTTTTCACTTAGTGAGTTCGACTTGATGATTGACTCTTATTTGTTGATTGATTTTAAATGATTTTTGTATTTTAAGGTAAAATGTACTTAGACGTTTTGTAGCGGGTTTTAGGTGTTGCCCGTTCTAAAGCTTTTAGAATAAGACCTCGCTTCTCTCGCTCTTGCCCTACTCCTCCTACCGCGTCCTTTTGAAAAATCGTTTGCCATTGGCTAAAGATTTTTCACTCATCTCCCTATTGGCCTTTCATTTTTTTTAAATTTTGTCTATCTGTAAATTCTTGTAAAACCATTCTCATGATATTCTGCTTTGTTCGCTAAAGCTATGTGAAATGCAATATGATTCTTTTCACTTGTTTCAGAGCAAGTTGTTCTAATGCTGCTGACTTGATTAAAATGGCTGGGAACGTAACCTAATATTTTACACGTGTGTTGATAGTATCAGTTTTAATCTGTTAACTGTCCAGGGCAAACATTTCTTCTTAACTAACTTAGGCCTACTTTTT
>JAGFPH010000289.1:684004-708103 GCA_018207615.1 Philaenus spumarius | reverse complement strand
ATTTTGAAATGAAAAAATCTAAACATAATATATTATTTCATATTTCAGAGCTCTAAAAGGCATATTTTGGTGGTTAATGCAACTTTGAAGAAATGTTTAATTTAAACATGGGTATCATCATTTTATTGCTCGTTTACTAGTATCGTTTAAAAATATAATTATATATTTTTTGTTCCCGTTTCAAGTTGGTGACAATAAACGGTATGCGTATTTTTATTTACTACTAATTAGCCGTTTTACTCAAAACTTACAATTTTAACAAACATTGATTATGATATATAATTTCAATCTATATCGAATTCGGTCACTTTTCCAACAGTTAAATGAAAAATGAAAAAAACACTCTCCTTAGTTTCTTTAGAAAAGAATTTGTGGGGTTTCAGTTTTTGGCTAAACTGATTCGTTTGCTTTAGTACGCACTGCTCGGATGGTCTGTTAGATGCGGTGTATGTTTTTAAATGAAATTCCTTTTAAATAGTCACCATTGTTTTTATCTTCCACGACTACTAAAAGTAAGAACCAAATCTCTGGCATTCTAATTTCCAAAAAAACGGACATTACCCTCTACTTATATTTTATTTTCTAAACCCTGAACATAACAAAACTTTGTTTGACTTTGATGATAAAATTCCAAAATTGTGCTAATGACTTTAATTACAATGTATATACCGTAATGAAGCTTACATTAAATTTATCTGACTGTAGTGGAGTTATCAATATGAAATATGGAGTTGTTATGAAACCACGTAGCCTTAATTTGTGTAATAAGTTTATAAGTAACATAACGAGTGATTCCTTAGCCAGATGTACTGTGTTCACCATCAAAATATGTTAAACTTATAATTTAAATTCTATAGGCCTGCTCTGATTATTTCATTTGAAGTATATTATGAGTTTTATAAATGATTTTAAGAGAAGTCACCAACAAAGTGCGGATTTTGCGGGGGAGTATTTAAGATATCTACAGAGCGCGTCTAATTAAGCTAAAAATATAATTGTATTGACATTTATTACCTGGCTATATTAACTGTGTAAATTTAAATATTAGGGGTTTAAGAAAACAAATGGATATAATATTTTGATATTATTATATTTTAAATGGTTTATTCTTTGCAACATATGGAAAATAGGAGTTCTAATTATGGCTAGACTACTTGATTATTTTAAAATGACTATTTTAGATGTATAATAATTTTTCTGTTATAAAATAGATATGCAAGTGTACTATTATATTATTTTAATTTTTGATATGGTTTATACCATACACATTTAAATGATGAATTACAAGTTTTAAGCTTTTAAATAGTCCATGAGTACCAAACATTTAAATGAAAATAGTATAATTGGGAACTTTACGTATGGCAGTAAACTAATCGGTTTATTATTACATTTTGTTGTTGGTTGTTGTTACATCATTTGCAATAATTTTTGTATAGGAAGTAATACGTGACATTTTGAGAGTATAAATAAACTCTCGTTGTCTAGTGAAGAACTAACACATGTATAAACTAAATAGAAAAAATAAAACTAGACCTATGTTGACTTACCAAATTAAAATAAGATTCATTCTTTGTACGCCGGTGCCTTGTGACAATGGTTTCTCTCATTCTTTTATACTTAGGTTTTTGTTTTCCAGACGTCTCAGTTCTAGTATTCTAGTTCTGGGTTCCTCTTTATTATTTTTTTTTACCAAAACTAACATGGCAAATATCTCAACAAACATGTTTTAAAGTATGGCCAATCCATCGTTGTAGAAACTAATTTTAATACCAGAATCGGTTTAACTTGGTTTCTGCTAAAACTTCAATATTTTGCTTTTAAAATCTAGGAGAAATATTTGTTTTCAAATTCCAACTGCCCAAAAAGTATACTATGGACGTGGCTGTGATTTTTAAAGAAATATTTACTGTAGTTGAGAGTTACCCAATTATTATAAATATCTTTTAAAAGAACATTTTAAAGTTTTGATTTTAAGGTTTTGTTTTAAGTTGGCGGCCGTAATCGGTTTTCATAATTGATTTTTGTATTTTTATGTTTTGCTCAGAATTAAAAAATTTACCAAACTTTGTTTATGATATATGGAGTTCTATCAAAATTTAATTCGAGTACTTAACTTCAAGTTTCCAACAGTAATAATATAGAATTTTTGATAAATATAAATGACAATATGTAAAATTATTACCTAACAATCAGATCTAGTGTAAATACTACTTATTTCTACTTAAATACCAAATAATGCTAATTACCTTTTCTTGGAAGCTGTCGTACAATCCTTTGGTTTTTTCGTCACATACAAAATATCAAATAATGCTGTTTAAACATATACATACTTTGTCTTTAAAGTTTGGTTATATCCCCAAATATTTAAAATGTATGGTCAAAAATCTTAAATAGTTTTAAAAAAACTATTTGACTATATAAAAGACGTACAAGAGCACAATGACGATGTTAAGTGTTGGTACAATAAACACCTGTTACTTAAATTGTTTCAATTAACAGCTGATTTCATGATTTAAATCAATTAATAATTGATTGAGTAGTCTGTAGGTTAGATTTATATTGAAGAGAACCTAAATAATGCTGGTTATTTTTAACAGTTCTTATAATTCTTGTTATATATCATTTACTTAATAATTTGATTTAAACAATCAATCCCATTTATTATCATTAGTTAGAGTACTTACAAGTTTAATGCAAAAGTGTATAAAATACTTGTGCAGAGGTTATAAGGGTATATATGCATGCGAAGCTCACTGATGTTTCTCCTTGTTTATTGTAATGACTGCCAAAAGCTTCCTGACCAGAATTAAAGTATGTTTACTCTGTAGTAAAATGCAAGTTTTTAATGTCACATAGCTTGATATATAAATACATTCCTTGTAAAAACTACCTGAATATTACTAATTTTATTATGTAATACTGTATGTTCAAAAATTAAACATACTATGTCACTACATTAAAAGAGGACTGAACCTATTTAATAACAAACCGTATAGACTAACGCTACACAAAATACAATAATAATGGTTCAAACCCTTTTACTTTCTCACTATACTATATCACAGAGAAAGTATAGTGATCGCAAAAAAAATCGATGTTGAGATTTTTGTGGAAATATCCGTTTTGGGACCCACTGAGTCCAAAAAATGTTTTTTACAAAATGTCTGTCTGTATGTATTCATGTATGTATGTCTGTATGTATGTATATGTCTGTATGTATACAAAGCTAGAGCGAAAAGTATTCAATCGATTTCAAACAAATTTGCACCAGACATGTCAAGTAGGCCTGTATGGATGCACGAAAAACGGGTTTGAAATTTTTTTAAAACAACCCGCTTTTGGGCAAAAAAACCCCAAAAAATCAGTTATTATTTTTTTATAAAAAAACGGCTCTAACGATTTTGATAAAATTTTGCTTATTTGTAGCCTTAATGTACCCTACCATATGCAAAAAACAGCATTTTTCTAAGAATTCTCGTTTAGCTAATAATAATAATAACTGATTTTTGGGGGTTTTTTGGCCATAAAGGGGGTTGTTTTTCAAAATTTTTAGTGCTTCTATACAGGCCTAATTGACGTGTTTGTTTCAAACTTGTTCGAAATTGATGGAATAGTTATCTCTCTAGATAATAATAATATTTATTAGTTCATCTCCTACTTTAATAAATCACCTCTCCTACCCCACATAAAATTATGAAGTCACAGTGAATCTGTTTAATAATTTAAATATGTTTGTAAGAAAGTATGTGCCAGTTCCTGGTACCGTTTATTGATTTTAAATGTGTTCATAAGAAAACAGTTAAATACTTTTCACCAACACTACATGTTTGAAAGCTAGTGAAGTTTCGACGCTGATCTATATGTTGAGACGAGAATGATAGTATCAATGCTTTAAGTGCAGTATACTCTTATAATTACAGGGTGTTCGAAAAGTCTGATAATGGCTTAATATTTGGTATGTAAGGAAAATTGGAAGGTAGGTATGATTAAGGAACCTACTCTATGTAAAAATACTATTTTATTAATATGTAAAAAAAATGTTCTCCCATCTTGGATCTGTCTTTTTGAATGTAACTTTTTTATAAATAATCTTATACATAATTTCAATGTAAAAATTTAACAGAATATCAATGTTGAAAACCGCACCTCCATATCTTAAACCGTTGTGAATATAATTGCAATTTACATAGAGCAGTTCCTCAATCACACCTACCTTAAAATTTTCCTTATATACCAAATATTAAGCCGTTCTCAGACTTTTCCCCCTCCGTGTATTTTCGTATTTAACATAAAAAATGTAATTGTATATTTCTAAATTTAGTGATCACTTTTAAATGATTTGTACGAACTTTTATCTATTGATCAATCCACACCTAAATGAAACAATCAAACGAAATCTCGCACCATCAGCGAGAACATATAGGCCTACATTTGAAAATTTTAAACAATTTGAATTAAATTCCGGGTCGCCGGAATACTACCCCCCGGAAAACTATCCCCCCAAGCAGGTTCCTACGTCATTTTGACGTCAGAGATCGGGGGGGCAGTTTTCCAGTCACGCACACTCAAGTTTCGATGCGTTTTATAAAAAAAAACTAGAGGACTAACCTAAACTGTTTAGTCACAGTATGTTACCGATAACAGTATAATTGTAGGAACCTGCTTGGGGGGGTAGTTTTCCGGGGGGTAGTATTCCGCATCCCCTAAATTCCTTATCCTAAAATAAATAATTTTGTCAGTAATGTTAATCTACAAAATAGTTATAATTGAATACTTGTAGGCCACAGTGCAAGCCTAAGTGTTTACGACCCTTACCACCCCTTGGATGTTTACCAAGATACCTCACCAGTACCTGACCTAACATCCCCTCTTTGAGCCGACATTTCCTTGTTTTATTAGGGCTAATAAATATGACTACCCATTGTGCGGCAAAGGTAACAATAGGTATGCTATAAATTAATATTTGATAGTTTTAATGCAATCTACTTTAGTTTTTAAGAATTTAATACTATAGCATTCAGAAAGAGGTGGTTGTTTTTCCACGAATAAAATCTTTAATATTGTTATGGAGTCAACTCTACTCTCCTTGAGACAGGCACACTCAACTAGTTTTAATTTGCTATGTTTTGAAATAGGATAATATAAAAACATTGTAAAAGTGAATAATAAGTCTGACACAAATATTTTAACTGTTCTGTTTTCTATAGTACTGAAATTACATCTTCACAAAAATGATTTTCTCTTAAATTGATAAATATAAAATTAATTATCTTTAAACAAATAATTGTGCTTACAGGATTAGAAATATTCATGTAGAAATAATGAATAAAAATCCGGTCATGGCTATCACATATAGTATAAAGGAGACAATACTAAAACATATACTTTTCTGTGTTAAGTAGATTAGTTATTCTGATAGCACTCCCATAAGACTTTTGTGTATCATTCTTGCAAAAAAGTTATTTTTTTAGAATGTGTGTTTTAAAAAATATATATTTCTTGTTGGTAAAGAACAAAAGGTCTTTAGTTTGTGCTAGAATAATACAAATTGAGTAGCAGCATAATGCATAAGTAAATCTAGTGTCAGTAATCAGTACACATAGGTTAAAACATAATTAACTCTGATGTTGGTTTTAACTGTAGAAGACTGGATGAGAGAGTTAAAACTCACATTCAAGCATTCTGTACCCCATTCTATAGGAAGTAATTCTTGCGATAAAGTAACCGTTTTTACCACAAGATATTTAATATTTTCTTCCGTTTTAAATAAATTGTAAAATAGCTAATCATTAATCCTGCGGTATTAAAAAGTGCCTACAAAAATTAAAATTTATTGTTTCAACAGTTTCTGAAATGTAGTAACAAGTTTTCTTATTTTCTGCGATTTAAAATAAATAACCAAAACATTTATTCCAGTTATTTCTAACGACACAAAATAAAAACATTCTTATCACATTTTCTGTTTCTAGTTGTTGCCGTTACTAAGTATGATGACGAGTTTTTCAGAAGAGTTTTCATATGTTCTGCAGTTTAAGAATAATTATCAAAATGTGTAATGTGATACGGCATAAAGAGAAACATTTCTAGCAAATTGTAAGTTTTCAACTTCAGCCATCAATGAAGTATTGTCAAAAGTTTTCCGAAAGGATTTAAATATTTTCTTCCGTTTTAAAAATTATTAATTAAAAATAGATATCCTTCGTTATCTCCAAAGGCGCAGAAAAAACATTTCTACAAATATTTTGCATCCTTAGTTTTAGCCACTATGCAGATATCGTAACGAGTTTTCCAAAACTCTTTCTTATTTTCTTCTGTTTTTAAATAAAAAACTAAACGATGTTTTCCTGGTTTATGGCAAAGTCAAAACACTCCGACCATAATTTACAGCTTCTATTTTCTATCAAGCTGAACTATAGTAAAGCGTTTTCCAAAAGAGTTAAGAGACGTTGTTGAATGATAACTTGGAATTTAATTCTGCGATACCTTCAACATTACAAAATAAAAAAAAAACATAAATTAAATTTTTCTTTTATTGTTTTAGTTTTAGTAATAGCCGGGATAGGGTTTCCAGAAAATAATGCTTTTTTAAATTAATTAAATAAAACTTCAATTCTCCACCATCTCATATGAAACAAAGAAAATTCTTAACAAACTTCCCGTTTCTAGTTTCAGCCATTATTAAGATAACACGTTTTCCGGAAGAGTTTTATTTACTCTGTGTTATATTTACTAGTAGTATCTGTAGAAAATTGCAACATAAGTGCTAAAAAGTTATTATTAATATATTATTTCACACAACAATTATTTATGATAACATGCACAATGCATAAAAAAAACAACAAAGGAAAACTATTATACAGGTGTCCCATAAGTAAAGTGTCAAACTTCGAGGAATAAATATTTTTATGGGTCAAAATAAGGAAATAAAAATAGGGTTTTGACAGTTAAACCATCCGATATAAAATCAAAAGTGCTACAAAAAAGTTTCCTTGAAATTTTTTGTTAAAATATACGGTTTTTGAGGAATTTAGGTTTAAAATTTTCAAACAGCCGCCATTTTGAAAATAATGATTGGATTTAATCGCTTATATTTCTTGAGCTACATAATTGTTTGGTTAAACTTTATGTCAAGTTTGAACTCAATCAGTCAAACCGTTCTCTAGATAATAATTATTTTGTAGAAAACACAAAATGGCGGATATCTAGAAAACGAAGCGTTTTCGGGTTTGTGTTTATATAAACTTTTTTCCTATTTTGACCTAGAGAATTATTTCCCGAAGTTTGTTACTTTACTTATGAAACACGCTGTATACAAACACAAACATATTTTTAACAGTTTTTTGTTGATCAATAAGCTAGATCAACAAAAACGAACTTCGATCAACAAAGAAGGTAATTTTGGGATCAACAATGTGTTGTTAAAATTAAGTCAATTTTTTTGTATATATAACTATACATGATACTTTTCATATGCGGTTTTTCATTCTGAATTGAATGGTGTCAAAATTAGCTTTCTACTATAATTAGAACTTAATTTATAAGCGTTTCAAAATGATCAACAATTAATGTTAACTGACACAAGATCAACAAATAGTCCTACGAGACAAATATATATATATATATATATATATATATAAACATATAAATAATCCTACCACGCAGCTGAACCGCTGACGTGAGATAAGCGAATTTCCAAAATTAAATTTATATGTTTTAGGGTTTCAACTAACTATTTACCAAAATGGTCTAATCACGTAGGCGCTGAATAGCCGCCTGCGTGTACGAAATATATTAGTAAAATTTGTTTACAACTAAGCCTCCAACTTTGACTCACTCTCAGTGCTCTGCTTAATTCTACTTGTAGTTAAAAAACTCGCTTTGGGACTTTGCACCACGCCCTTGAGGACTTGGATTATGTACTTCGTCGCTTCGCTCGCACCGTACAAACTCGGCCGTCGGCCTCGGATCAGAAGATGCCCCAACGGTAAAAGCTCCCAGTGGATATGAACCGTTTACTTTTGCGGTATATTACGTTTCGGTCGATTTTGGTTCAAATCCACAAGAGGGATGCTACCGTGTGGCAGCTTCTGTTACGAGGCCGAACGACCACTGCGAGCGAAGCGAAGCAGTCCAAAGTTCTAGGCCGCAAGGTCGAGGTGCAAACTTACAATACGAATTTTTCAAACCGAAACAGTGCGTGAGCCGGGGTTGTAGGCCGAGGCAAACCAATTCAACGTTTTCGTGAACCAATTTCCCAAATAGGTGGATGAAACACTAAAACATATAAATTAAATTTTGGAAATTCCTTCAACTCACGTCAGTGGTTCAGCTGAGTTGTCGAATTATTTTAGTATTTATTGTATCAACCTCGAACTAAATTAAACACTGAGGGAGGCCTTGCGAGCTTCGCACGACACCCATTTTCCCTCCACAAACACATATTTTATACATCCTTTTTAGTAAAGACGTAAAATTAATTAATGAAAGGTATGATGGTACATAAAATAAAATTTCTAGATCAAATTAATAAATTTCTGATGGAACAGGAATACAAAATATTTTTAAAATTTTCCACTCTGGTCTGGAACTAATCTTAAAACAAAGGTTTCAACGCAAATAAACCAATGTAAAAATGGAGTCATGTAAGAAATTTACAGTTATTGGCTAGTTTTCTAATATTTAAATTCACATTTGTTTAGCTACTAAGAATCAGGCTTGAATAAGACCAGCTGACTATTCATCAATAAGGCGAGACGCAAATTGAGATAGATCCTCAATCCTGACGCATGCCTCGTGCGCGACACCCCCACGCGTCAACGAAAAATACTTACTGTATTATAATTATCCAAACCTTTTGTTACTGCATATTATAAATAAAATAACTGATTTGCATCAAACGCTTAACATGACTTTAGGTTAGGCTAACATTGAAACAAAACATGTGTCTTGAAAGTATATTTATGTTATAGCAACCAATGTAGCAAATTTATAATAAGGTAATAAAATTATTCTTCACAACCAACCGATTTTTGTTAGGTATTTTAAAGCAAACACAAACAAAAAAAACCTACTTTATTAGAATTTAAACATCTGTGTTACATATTGTATTGGTTTCTTTTTAATTAGAATAATCAAAATTTGTTTGAAAAACGTTGACTTTAAACAAATAAAATAAATAAAAGAGGACTGTGGAGACAAAATCACACTGATTTGAATTTAAAAAAACCCGAACCACAAAATAAGGAACAAAAACCATAACTAAACAACTAAATTGTACCCTTATGTACATTTCGATGACATGGTCGTCATCCTCAGAGGATTTTACGTTTTACAGAGGGTCACGTTGACTATTGATTATTTAAATATGAATTGTAAAGTTACAACGCATTCCGTTTTCCAATTATTAGTTATGGTGCGTTTCTGTCTTACATTATGAATAGGTTACCTCTACCCTCATCATCCTGTAGTCACGATGGCCGTGGATTTTAAAGCGTGAAAGCTTTATCAATCGTCATGGCAACCATCAATGGAAAAGTTCCGGGTTCAATTCCCATTGACCCCGAATAATTTTCTAAATGGTTTCTTAACAGACATCATTGTCTGTGGTTCGGATTCCACGTAAAACTGTAGGTCCTGTCTTCATTAGCCTTAAAGTGCAAAACAGCAGAACGTTAAAAAAAAACTACCCTCATCACCCTACCACAATACAAGTGCCTCTATCCTAATAAATCGAAATTTCCGTGGAAATATCAGAGTATACAATAATCTGTTGGTGTTTCCTTCGCCAAAAGTCACCGTGGGGGTTGCTGAGCGAAGGGAGCAAGAGGTAAACTCCCTAGTATATCTACGTGCTGACTCTTTGATACTAGAGCATGGATTCTTAGTTTTAATCGTACTTCCAGCTTGACTCACGCAATGCAGCTAATCAGAATTCAGAAAGAATTTTATTTAAAACTGATTGCAAACCTTTTAAGCTCCTACATTGCGCAGGTACGCGAATGAGGGTCGGCTGTACTACATGTTAAACGAAACTAAATACTACACTAAATGTATCCAACGATACATTATCGTAAATAGAGGACTTTAGTCTGGAGTCGTTTTCAAGAGGATTGTCTTGCATGAAATTTTTGTGCACATGCGAGTAGGTCAGCACACATGATGCTTTAAGAACCCAAAAAGGTAAAAATCGCATGGCGTCTGATCGTGTGAAGGTCTCCACACGATCCATGAGAAACAAGATCTGTCTGCCGGCCCCTTGCGGCCAATCATCTGGTTGGCAACAACGTCGTTTAACCAATCGCGTACTGTGTTATATCATTGAAGCGGCGCACCATCTTGCTGCCAAATAAAGTTCTATGTTTCAATTCATTCCAATTGAGAAAACAGCCATAGGCTCATAGGTGTAGCGTTTTTAAAATAAAAAACACCAGTTACATTATCCAGTTGCAGACGAAATGATCCAGAAAATCTTATCGTTTGGAAAGTTGGAACGTAAATCGAAGTCTGTAGGTATCTTTGCTACTGGCGCTTTCTAACGGAAGACAGAGAAAACAGTGCATGCGCACAAGTGTACCAACAAAAGAGTTTGAGTTGCTCTTTCATTTGATGTATTATTTTTAAATGTAATAAATACCACAAATTATTAAAAACCTTGATATTCGTTTTGGAACACTCCGTATAACTCGTGTGTCCGTTTATCACAGACTTTCTCAGAAATGGATCAGGTGTAACAATAACATTTTTCGTAATTGTTATGCATGCTAACTCGCATATGCTCCAATAAACAAAACACAGTTTTACTATATAATTGGGAAGACAAGATTTTGTAAACAAATTAAGATCACTGTCATGTAATAAATAATACAATTGGCTGTACTGTCGAACAATCTTTATGAATAATCCCAGAAAAACGTTATTATAGTTCTTACCAATCCAATCGGCTACAAGCATAAATATGTAATAATTAATATTTGAATTTTATTAAACCTGTGGTTAAGAATATTCCTGACCATTTTGCCAAGCCCACTACCTACTTTCAAAGAACTGCAGCAAAAAGGTCAAACCAGATATGGTACGGATACTCACCGTATATTGTTAACATATTAAAAAAAAAAAACAAAAAACAAGAAAATAAGTTGGGCAAACTAAAGACGAATCGGAAAACAAATACATTGTTTTACAATACAATAAAGATTTACATCATATTATTAGCAACATATCCAAGAAACAAGGATATACACTTACGCATTGAAGACGGAACTTAATTTACAAAGATGTATTAACAAAAATTGGAATAATGGATAGACCCTATACTTTTTCAGCAATAGAGTCTATTAACTGTCATGCGCTGCTTGCCAAATGAAGCACATTGGACAAACAGGTAGAACTTTCGAGAAGAGATTCAAAGAACACATCCCACGGCCGAACAAACGAGATGCCCAAAAAATATTAAATCCAATATACTGAACACCTATACTCGCGGCCGTGAAATTAGGCGGGTGAGAGAAATGTCGGTGTTGCCAATTCGTGCTGTAGTTATTTCTACAACTTACATCCGTCATGTAAAGGTTTTGAAGCGCATGGTAGTGTGCTTTCTCTCGTGCTTGTGAATCTGTCTACAGAGCATTGTGAAATAAAATTATACCACTGCCTTCATAAAATGGAACTGATTCCAACGGTATTACTTTTTTCTTTTTTAAATGGCAGCAAAATAATTTACAAAAGACAAAAACCTAAATGGTAATTTAATTCAAAACCGCCGTTTATTGCATTTTCACCAAGCATGGATTTTTTTTTTTGCAGCAAGATTTCGTCTGCTACAAAGTTGTGGAAAATCGTTTGAATAGATTTTTTTCATGGAAACTTTTTTTATGAGATGCTTAGTTTAGTTGTGAAGTGCATAACTGTATGTCTCAAGGAGAAAGACACGCGAGCGCTCGGCGAGAACCGTAGTTCGTAGCCTCACGCAATGTTGCAAGTTGCAATTTTATAATCAAGAGTAAGAAACAAATAATTTTAATGTTTTAAGAGAACATTTGCATTTCCTTTACATATTACATAATGATAATACCATAATTTTTTCGTTTAAACTATATTTCGTTATTTTTTTGTTATCGTAATACAGCTCCAACGACGTTTTTTAATTAATACCTAAAGCGAACTGCCGCATAATCATATCTGAATACAATACATTTAAATAATAAATAAGTTATTAATAATTAGATTTTTGTAAGAAATGCAAAACATTTTTTGGTGTAGAAATATTATGTTTTTTACGCCCTTGGATTTGGCAACAGTGCATGGGTTGTGTTGCCAGTTCGTGCGTGGAGGTAGGCGCATCTCGACCTTCCGTCGCTTGACTAGTTCCATATCTGGCAACACCGCAATTTCTGTCACCCGCCTAATTTCATGGCCGCAGGTTTAATCATTAACAATCACAATTACCCAACGATCAACGACGTCTTAAAAATACTTGAAAATAATTGATTTCATTGGAACAGTTTGAAATATTATTATAACAGGTTCAAAACCACACCACATACAATACTTAATAAAAAACTAGTTTTCGGAACCTACGCATTATTTGAGACAGTAATAACGGAAACAGAAATTAAATAAACTTCCCCCACCATTTTCATTAATAACAAACATACATTAACATCAACAAGCACTAGTGCAGTGCGAGGCAGTGGGCCCACCAGACTTGATATTTAGAATTTTGAGAATTTTGTGTTTTCATTTATACTAAATGTTTGTGAAACAATGTAATAATAAACTTAATAATAGCTGAATAGAACAAAATAAGTCAATTGAAGAAACACGATATTTGGCTATTGTCGTCAAGTTGTTATATAAATTTATAATAGTCGGAATGCGAAAAACATAATAAGGGAAAAGATTGGGTTTTTTAATTACTTATATGCAAGAAACCTGTAATAAAGTAGAACAACATTATAATGGTATGTTTTGAGTCATGTAATGTTAATTCTCACCGTGGTTATCGTTATTGCTTTGGTGGTTAGTTCAGTATAGTGAGTGAAACTACACTTGAGAAAGGTAAAAAGCGGAAAATTTTATAAAAACCAATTTGTGTCCAGTATATTCCGCATTCATCAGACGGGAAGCCTGGATACTTCTTAATTTGATATCTCTATTAAAGACCTTCAAAATGTAAAATACATACTTAAAGATTCCTAAAATTTAATATGTACGTCTAAAAATACTTTCCAACGTCACGAGCGAAATAAAACTGATTTCTTATTTCAATGAAAGTGTTGTAATCTGCCAACATGGAAACATCAGTTCCTCGTATCGAGATTTCCAGCTGGGATTGGTCGGGTTTCATATATCCAGGCGCCTGATTGGTTGTCGTGACTTCAATCTTACCAAGATGAGATTCCGTCTCCTTAATCCAGGATGTTATTTTCTGGAGACGAAAGAAATTTGTATGCAAATAAACTTGACATGTATTTTATAAGAGTGTTGTCTTAGTAGGTTTACTAATAGGGTGGGTATTAAACAATGAAATGAAATAAAAATTTGTTATTCTAACTTTTCTTCCACATTATATTACATTTTTGTACTAAAGAATAATCCGCAAATGGGCTTAAGCTCGTGTGTAGGTTGCTTACATGCAATGCGACTAAAAGTATATCATGACAGACATGGTAGCTTATTAGCGAATTTCCATAGGAAAAATGAGCTATTGCAGTGGCTCTTATGGTATGACCCAAGGTCGGGAGTAGCAAATTAACACCGATCATGGTCCCCAGAACACGTTTTTAGGTGTCATTAAAAATCATATATATATGTATATATTTGTTCGCACACTATATCAAAGCCCACTAAAGAATAACGTTGCGAGGCGGCCAATAGGATGGGCGCGCAGCGTTGTCATATCTACTAGCCTCGAACACTCCTGGTATTTACCGCTCGAGGCTTGATCGCACAGTTTAAAGAATTATAAATGCTATAAGTCAGCCGCAGTCAGTTAGAAGGGCGGGAAGAACGGGACAACGTCGCACTATGGCTATTGGAGCGTTCAAGGTCTCGGTGTATGCAAGCCGTCCCTCAACGGTATTCTTTAGTGAGCTTTGCTATAGCAGCCGCATTTTAAGTCCGATTTGGTTCAAATTTGATACACACGTTGGTTGTCTACGTCGCTCGAACGAGTTCGTTAGCCAAAAAAATGTAACAATTGGAAGCAAGTTTTTTGACCGGAAGTAACTATTTTTCGAGATTTTTCCTACGAGAAGGAATTTGTTTTTGAGTTTTTTCTACAAATATAAATGTACGACGTTTTTTTACGCGACCTTATAGCTTGCTCGGTTCCCCCAAAATCGATCAAAACGTAAAATACCTTAGAAATACCCGGTTCAAAGCCATGTGGTGGATTCTATCGCGGGGTTGGCGTGCGAAGCACGCAATGCATTGTGTATTGAAGATACTCCCAATACGGGGGTTGGCGTGCGAAGCATGCAATGTTTTGTATGTTGAAGATACTCCTAATACGGGGGTTGGCGTGCAAAGCATGCAATGTTTTGTGTGCTGAAGATACTCCCAATATTCGGAATGGCGTGCTAACCATTTTGCAGCTATTCAGCACCGTCGTGAATAGACCTATTTCCCAAATTGTTGGATGGAACCCTAAAACATAGGCCTGTAAACTTAATTTTGGAAATTTGCTCAACTCACGTCAGCGGTTCAGCTGCGTGGTCGAATTATTTCTGTTATTCCGGCGGTGTCAGAGTAGTAGTTCTATACAGTTACACAGAGAGAAAGGTAAGAGACAAAACAAATAATAAAAATGTGAAGAAAAAATCACACACGACAGAAAGTAAGTTAAGTAATTAAAAAAAAAAGATAAAAGGATACCAGGCTGATTTTTTAAATAAAGAGAAACAGAATGGCGCAAACTAGAGCTTAGTATCTTTCTTCTTTTCAACGTAATGGAAAATCAAGGGTCTGTCTAAAAATAATTTTATCATATCACCAAAGCAGTTTCTTGTAAGTAAAAAATCATTTCAACCTTGTCTTTATTTGAGCAATTCATTTGTAAAAAGGCAAAACTGAGTGCTATCACAACAAAAAATACCAGGAACAAAATGAGGGAGGTATTGCTACCCTATCAGTGCAGGAAAAGTGGTGCTTATCAGTTACGTATACAGTAGAGAAAGTCAAGAGCAAAGGTCAAGGGCTGTATTCCCTGTTCCATTTACCCCCCCCCCCCCCCCCAGTGTTTCAAGTACACATAGAAACTCAGATAAATTATTGGTACCGTACTAAATTTATTTAAAGTTTCTATTTTTAAAATGTGTTACATTTAACCTCAACCTGCAACTTACTTTATCCTAATATTAACAAATTAGTAACCTGCTTTGATGTTATGATAAAAATATCATTTCCAGAACTTTGATTATACATTACATTAAAACGAAGGGAGAAACTAAGCACTAGTTTTCGCCTTTCTGTTTCTCTTTTAATAAGCTTTTCATATATGGCATTTACATTTTTGACATTGTTAACCCTTCTTCTCCCTCAAGCACCCCAAAACCATAGAGGTTCATATGTGCAAAATTGGTCCTCTTACCCAACACAAGATACAAATAAAAAGTTGTGTTAACTTATTGTCAGTAACAAAAATAATGAGGGAAGTTAAAGTGACTTTATAAACACTCTGTATAGCCAGCATGCAACCTAGGAACTTCGTACATAGGCAAATAGTTCATACCTACTAATATCCATATACACCAAACACACAAGTATTTCATACGCACAATACACATTTTAGCAAAATTGGTTCAATAGTTTTCAAGTTAAAGCCGATTTATTAAAATATTACACAATCTCAGGCACCTGCTCTTATAAAACAATACTTCGTTACAGAATCGTATACCCACGAAATTGTCTAGTTATGTGGTTTATTTAAACACTACAGATAGCAGCACTATAAACATATCATTCCAAACTATATCGTAGCTATTACGGCGCGAATGCTGGCACTTGAGAAAACCGCTACTAACCTGACTAAAAACATCAGTACCCGGTACATCTCTATTTAACACGTTCACTGCTAAGGACGCACATGTTAGTTTGACATTGAAGACTATGAGAAGCGGCCGACGCATAGTGCATTGCGTGCTTCACACGCCAACCCCCGTATTGGGTGTATTTTCAATACACAGAGCATAACGTGCTTCGCACGCCAACCCCCGTATTGGGAGTATTTTCAACACACAGTGCATTGCGTGCTTCGCACGTTAAATTTTGTGCCTGTGGGCTACGGACCCACATGTGCGTCAGCTTTAAAATATTAGTGATAATTACGTGGAAAGGATAAAAAATAAAAATAAATCGATTTCTACTCATTTAGGCTATAAATATAAAAATAAAAGGTCAGCTCCTAGCATAGGAAATACGAAATTTGCGTAGCAGTGAACGTGTTAAGGTAAACATCCATTAGTTCGTTTGAAGGATGAGTCACATTAGAAAGTGGTGTGGGAAAATGTTAGTTTTTCTCTACTTACGCCCTTTCCCCACACCCCCGTCCCATCGCGCCAGGGAAGGTGCCAATATTCAGGCCGATATTTGCACTAAGGGTACCCGAGTATTGCGTCAGCAACAAACGAAATAATTTAAACTGGAACGCCACTATTTCGAACAGATAGAATTTAGAGAATATATCTGTTGTCTCTCCGTTTCCCAAAAGACATATTACGGAAAAGTATTTAATACATTTAAAATACAAACATGGTTCGGGTGTTATGTTTACAAGTATTTTAAACGATAAAATTTCTATAAAAAGTTTTTACTACTTGGTCTTGTCCTAAAATGGCGGACGTAAAAGGACATTTTTTTTTCTACGACTGAGTGTTAAGAATTAAAAATGTATCATTATACCCTTTCGAAAAATGTCCAACTTGGGAACTTTTTTATACGTTATACAATTTTTTCTTTAATTTAAAATTTTGGGTAGAAGAAAAACCAGTATCTAGTATATAATCAATTTGCATTAGAAATGCCATGGTTAGTGAGAAGGGCTAGTAGGGGCGGAGCACCTAGTATATATATGTAACGAAATGATATTAAGTTCATATACTTAACGTAAATTTACTTACCCATTCAAACTGTATGTGTACTAAATAATATATAAATATATGTTAAAACCGCCAAAGCACTAACCTCACTTTTCCTCATCCTACATACTTTCTGTTCCAGATAATGCTATTTTGAATTATGCAGGTTGTCCCATCAGTAAAGAGCCAAAGAGAAAATCAAGAATAACATTTTTCCAAAAACGCTCTGTTTCCAGATATTGAGAATTTAGTTTTTTTACAAAGTAATTCAAATCTAGAGAACGGTTGGACGTATTAAGTTCAAACTCACCATGATGTTTAACCTAATAATGATATATTTTAAGAAACAATAACGATTACATATAATAATGCAGTTCAAACTGGCGGCTGTTTGAAAGTTTTAACCCTGAATTCACTTCAACAAAAAATGTCAAGACAAATTTTGTGTAGCTCTTTTTATTGGCGTTATGGATAATAACAGCATACGTACCCAACCATAATTTTGTGTATCCTGTGTCAGTATAGGATGCCGGTTGCACAAACCATTTATTAGACATAACTTAACGATTCCTACATTCGATTGTTTTGATAGTTACCATCCGAGATAGGAAATTGAAAGTGCTAAAAAAATTATCTTAAAATGTTTTGTTAAAATATACGACAGTCGCCATGTTGAAACATATCATTGTATATAATCGCATTTTTTTTAAATAAAACATTATTAGTTTTATCTTTATGCCATGTTTGAACTAAATCGGTCAATCCGTTATCTAGATATGAGTTATTTTGTAAAAGAAACAAAATGGCGAATATATATCGAAACCGAACGGTTTTGGAAAACATTTTATTCTTGATTTTCTCTTTATTTTGACCCATAGTATAATTTCCAGAAGTTTGAAACTTTTCTAATGTGACACAATGTATACACGGTATTTCAGTAACCATGCAGGGATCTTGCAGGTTATTGGTTCCTACCGTTGACGTCGGGTGACATTTATTAAAGTTTGATCATTCAAATATGTTTAATCCGTCAGAAGGATGACTTTTGTAGAGCCGTATTCCAATAAATTTCCATCGTTTAGAGAGATTTTACTTTGTAAGCGTTTAAACGTATAATAATTTGCATTACCCTTAATGTAAGTATAACAAAAGGTGGAGTGGAAATGCTTTTGAAATATGTTGTTCAAGTACTGACCCCAGTTTTCGACACACGGTCGTATATCCGTGGGTCGCCATCTTACATTAAAGGCGAACAACATAATTCGATCACGCAGATGAACCGCAGACGTGAGTTGAACGAATTTCCAAAATTATGTTTATTATAATATCTTTTAGGATTTCAACTATTTAAGAAATTGGTCTGCTCACCAAAGCGCTCATAGCTGCCCGCGTGTAAGAAATATATTAGTACAATTTGTTTGCGCCTCAGCTTCCAACCCATGATCACGCGTTTGCATCTCACCCTTTCGGCCAATGACTATGGACTGCTTTCCTTCACTCGCAGTGGAATTTGAATTTGAAAATCACTACGTGGAATTTTAAACGGGTACTTTTATGGTATTTTACGTTTTTGATAGATTTTTGGAGATACTAGACGGTCTATAAGGTCATGTGCGCAGACTAATCCAATATACTTACCATTTTTGATAAACCCCCAAAAGTTCAATTTTAGTAAAAACTATTTCAAAAAATTGTCACTTCATGTCAAAAAACGTGCTTTAGATTGTTTTATTATTTGGACAAGGAATTTGAAAACCAACCTGTGCAATAAATTTACACCAAATCGGACGTAAAATGCGGCCATTAGAGTGCGAACACATAGTATACATATATGACCTGTGTTTAATTTTTAATTACATCCCAAAACGTGTTCTGGGGACCATGATCGGTGCTCATTGAACACTCCCAATCTCAAATATCACCATAATAGTCACTGCAATAACTCGTATTTCCTATCGAAATTCGACAATAATAACACACAGAAAGTACACAATAAGTACTACCTGGCTGAATAGTAGAAGTAGTAGACCTTACAGCTACTGCGCACTGTAACCGAATCTAGTTGAAATCTGTTAAATAATTGGAGTATCTGTGATAAACATTTACCTATGATTGATATCTATGACTTTAACAGACTGTGACATCTAGTACAAGTTCTTTTTTTACAGTCGCAGACATTTACCACGGTCGCTTAGTGAAATGAGCAATTTTTATCGCTGTAAGAAACGATTCTTGCATAAGGTATTTAAATACGCTACGCTAGTGCTGCGAAGGGGTTTTTCAAGTTTTAACAGTAAAGTTTTCAACGTGAAAACAAATCTATATATATACAAGACTAGCTGACCCGTACGGCGTTGCCCGTGGTGGTTGGTATTTTCAGTCTTTTTAAGTGTTCAGTCAGTGAGTGGTATTTAGCTTTTATATATATAGATTTTAAATAATAAAATCACTATTGTCATAATAATAAAAGATCTGAAATTATGATTTTAGTAACTTTGATCCCCCCAAACCCCTCCTAAAATTTCGAAATTTTTCATACCCTTTCCTAGTGAGCACATATGGCCCTAGAGGAAGCTACATACCAAATTGTATTAAAATCCGTTCGGTAGTTTTGAAGAAATCGTGATTTAATAACTGTAATCCCCCCAAACGACCCTAAAATTTCGAATTATTTTAAACCCTTTCTTAGCGAGCGCCTATTGCCCTAGAGGAAGCTGCATAGCAAATTTCATTCCAATCTGTTCGGTAATTTTTGAGCAATCGTGATTTAGTAATTTTTATCCCCCAAACCCCCCTAAAATTTCCAATTTTTTAAAACCATTTTTTAGTGAACACTTATGGCCCTAGAGGAAGCTACATACCAAATTTAATTCCAATCCGTTCGGTAGTTTTTGAGAAATCGTGATGAGTGAGTCAGTGAGTGAGTGAGTGGTATTCACAATCTACGTACAGCCTAAACTACGACAGCTCGAGCTTTAAAATTTCAAGGGTACTTTCGCACCACTATTTAAAGTTGCACTAAGAAAGGATTTGATATACTTTTGAAAATGGTCAAAATACAAGTGTTCACTCCAAACCCTATAAAAGATGAAGCAGCTAATACGAATTAAAAACGTAGCAACACGATTCTAGGTGTAGCTTATCCTGAACCAAAACTCGTTTGTTGGATGCATTTACATCCATTACCATAGCAAAAAACTTAGAATCAGTTAATTATTTTTCACAACCAACGGTTTTTTTTATGTTAGGTTAACAAAATAAAAACAAACAAAAAAACGAAAAATGATTCCTGTATTATAATTCAAACACATGTAACATAATATAAATAAAATACCTGATTTGGATGAAAAACTTTACGCAATTTTAGTTTAAGCCTATACTGATTCATTTCGATTTATTATCATAGTAACCAAATTGGCAAATTTAGAATCAGGTGATTATTCTTCACAACCAACACGTTTTTTAGTTTAGGTAAAATTAAACACAGACAACGAAAAATTCTTACTATATCATAATTCCAAGTATTCAAACACCTAACACTATGAAAATTATGCCAATTTTATTCTTTACCAGACCTATTTTATTCGGTTTTAAATACACTTTACAGTTTCAATTTTTTTTCATATTTTAGAAATTAAAAATTGCATCGCTTCTATATAAAAATAAAAAGTCTTGGTAATAATCAATCGTCATTCCCATGAAAATATCAAAGTATATAATAATCTGTTTGCATTTGCTTTGCAGTATTTTATACAAAGGGATTACATGACGAGAAACAGAATCAATAAGGTTCAGATAAAACACATCTACCTAGGTACAAAATGCAATGGTTAATGATTGAAGTGAATGCAAGAGAGACGAGGGCATGTGTCACGTGGTGGACTTGTCGATATTGTGAATAAATAATGTATAAAATACAGCGCGTGTCTGTAAGGGGCGTTTATTTGCAGATTTTTTTATCAGGAATATCTGAACAGGAGATACAACTATGTTTCAGTGTGAAATGTGTTTGGTTTCGAGAGGGATCTGAGGCACGCCTATACAGAGTGTTTAGTCTGACCAACTTCAAAAGCGTATTATTCCCCCATCAGTATAATGAAAAAAAGTTATATAAACCCGTAACGTTAGCAGGGCTGATTATTCGCGAATTTCTTCAGGGAAGAATTACTCTAATGGTAAAACCTAAAGTCGGTAGTGGTCAATGAGCACCGATCATTGTCCCCAGAACACGTTTTGGTGTGTGATTAAAATTTGTATATACAGAGGAGTGCAAAAGTAGGTATGCAATAATGAAATATTTTATAGAAAAAGTAGTTTTATTTATACAAAAACTAAACTTTTACAATCTATTTTAAGAATGTTAAGAAACAGAAATGAACTCTTAAGAGTGACGTATTTATCCACTACACTTACTGCCTTTTGTGTTTAAACTGTTTGCATTCACAGTCAACACACTGTTGTAACCTTGAAGTTACGCTTAAACACCTTTCCGGCAAAGTTGTTTATTTTCATCTGCGTCTTGGTAAGCTTGGCGAATGAATTCAACCATCTGATTAAAATCACTACGTTTCTTCGAAAACTCTTTATCTTTAACAACTCCCCAAAAGAGAAATTCATCGGTGCCAAATCGGGAGATCTTGCTGGCCATTCGACAGATCCTCTTCGACCGATCCACCTGTTAGGAAGCTTCCGATTCAGTATGTCACGCACGATTGTCGCATAGTGGGCAGGAGCTCCATCTTATTGGAAGTAGAATTCCTTATTACCCTGCTGGATTTTTTGTGATATAACGTCGGTAAGCATGTTCTTGTATGCATGTCGGTCTACAGTATCATGTCAAATTACAGGTCCAATGACACCTTTACATGAAATTCTAGCCCAAACTGTTACTCCTGGTTGATTCAGCTGTTCTTCCAAAGTTATGTGCGGATTATCAAAACAATAATAGACACATTAAACAAATAAAAGAGCACTGTGGCGACAAAATCACACTGATTTAAATAAAAACCCGAACCACAAAACAAAGAGCAAAAACTACAACTAAACAACTAAATTGTAAGTTAAGTTTAATACCTCACCCTTATGTACATTTCGATGACATGTGGTCATCATCCTCAGAGGGTTTTAACACTACTAAAGTATACATAAAATATTACAACCTATATATACTGTACACGCCCTCCCCCCACTCCTCCCCATACCGGTTAATCCAAGACCGACCTGGTGGGAGTGGGGGAATGGGAGGAGCCACATTAAATCTACTAATATGTATCTATTATTAACAATAAAAAAAACAATTTAACAATAAATTATAAAAATATTAAATACAAAAAATAACAAACTGGTCTACTAAAACTATAAACAGTCAAACAGAAATTAAAATAATAATAATAAAATAAAATAAAAAACTAATAGGCCTAATGAAATAAATAAAAAACAAAAGAAATTAAATACTTAATAAAATAAAATAACATAAACTTAAAACCCAATGTTAACAAATACAGATCAACAAAATATAAATAATATAGGTCTTTTAAAAAATACAAATAACAGAAAGTTAAAAAATTAAATTAAGGTTAAGAAATATTACCAATAATAAATACAGTACTATCTATTGCTAAAGGTTCCTATCTAGTCCTAAGTAAAGAAAACAATGACGAGTTAGGAATAGGCCCTTTATCTGCATTTAATAACATATCATTGTCAGCCTGAAAAATGGAAATGCTTTCCAAGCTGTTCAATACTTGTTTGAAGTCACTTCTTTTTTTAATCTAACATTGCATATTTCCGAGTTATGGTTTGTTTCAAGAATGTGCTCCGCAACGCTAGATTTTTCAGGCCTATTGTACTTTATATGTGATATGTGTTCTTTAAATCTCGTCATATTTTTTCTCTTTGTTTGGCCTAGATAAACCCTTTCACAAGTGTCACATTTTATTTCATAAATTCCAGACTTTTACAACATTGGAATTTTATCTTTAGGATTACCTAACAGTTGTCTAAGGTTATTATGACTTTTGTAAGCAATTCTAAGGTTACATTTCTTAAAAATAGACTCCGGGCCTTTAGTAAGTATGGAGTCGAAAGGTAAACTAACATATTTAAATTTTTCTTTTCCTTCCGGTTGGAGTGTCGTGGAATTTATTCTAACATTTTTTAGCTTCTGTTTCCTTAACAAATTATCAATAATTTTAGGATCAAAACCATTGAACTGAGCTATATTTTTAATAACATTCAACTCATTGTAAAAACGTTTCGGTGTAAGGGGGATCTGAATTGCTCTATTTATCATACTATTAAAAGTAGAAAGTTTATGTTTATAACTATGATTCGAGTTGCTTAATATGTACCTATGATTATTTGAGGGTTTCCTATAAATATCGAATTCTATCTGTTGCTTATTTCTAATACATAAAATATCTAAAAATGGCAAGCTTTGGTTCAATTCAGTTTCATGAGTAAATCTAATAGAATTGTGTCTGCCATTTAATCGATCTACAAATTCCTGAACACTGGATTTGTTGAGGTCAAAAATGGCAAAAATGTAATCCACATACCTCAGCCATATTCTAGGAAAGTAGTCAAGATCATTGCTTAACTCCTCCTCAAACTTACTCATGAAAAGGTCTGCTATAAAAGGAGACAAACAATTGCCCATAGCCGTACCATCAAGCTGTTGATAAAAAAACATTATTAAATTGGAAATAATTTTGATACATGCAGACCTCGGTCTTACATACTCATAAATTTTCCGAGGTTCTACCTGATTTTTGTGCAGAAATTCTCTCAAATAACCCATAGTCTCTTTAATTGGAATACTAGAAAACAGAGAGCTAACGTCAAATGAAACTAATATTTCGTTGCTTTGGAGTTTAACATCCCTAATTATTTCTGTAAATTCTAAATTATTTAAATTATCTAAACTCACGTTAGAGGTTGAGGTGCAACAAATTCTACCAATACATTTTGTACACGTTGCCAGTTATTCAGTGCCTTCTTGAGTAGATCAATTTCCTAAATAGTG
>JAGFPH010000289.1:642914-677768 GCA_018207615.1 Philaenus spumarius | reverse complement strand
TGTAGCTTCCTCTAGGGCCATGGGTGTTCACAAAAAAGGGTTTAAAATAATTGGAAATTTTAGAGGGGTTTGGGGTGATCAAAGTTATTAAATCACGATTTCTTCAAAACTACCGAACGGATTGGAATGCAATTTGGTATGTAGCTTCATCTAGGGCCATAGGTGGTCACTAAGATAGGGTATGAAACATTTCAAAATTTTAGGAGGGGTTTGGGGGGATCAAATTTACTAAAATCATAATTTCAGATCTTTTATTATTATGGCAATAGTGCTTTTATTATTTAAGATATATATATATAAAAGCCAAATACCACTCACTGACTGAACACTTAAAAAGAATACAATTATGTTAAAAAGACTGAAAATACCAACCACCACGGGCAACGCCGTACGGGTCAGCTAGTTATAATATAACTTCTAAAACATTTTATAAATCACTAAGAAATGAAAAACAGTTAGTTAAACTATAATATTTGTATCTTATCTTTATTATAATAACTAGTGGGCCCAGCAATGCTTCGCTATAACTTGATTTAATTTAAAGGGTAGTAAAGTTATTCCATTTCATTACATTGACTTAAGTAATCGAATTGCAAAATAATTGTTATGACACTTAAGAATATAATACACAGATTTATATTTAAAGTTTGTAAACCTTTATAGATGACACAGTAAACATCTTAAACAAATTTAACAACAACAGTTTTGCAACAGTTTTGCTTTTAAACAATTTTAAAAAACTGATAGTTGTGAAGAATTGTAATAATCTGATTCTAAATTAGCCCAATTGGTTACAAATAAACGTGTTTTGGTTCATTGTAGGAATAACGTAAAATAATGTTCAGTTTTCGATCCAACTCAGCTGTTTTATATATATTATGTAACAACCAATGTTTGAATTTAATTAAAACATAGTAAGCATTTTTAGTAGATTTTTGTTTTTGTTTGCTTTAAGTAGGTCAATCTAACCTAAAAAATCGGTTGGTTTTGAATAATAATAAACTGATTATAAAATAAACGGTATCAGGAACTGGCACGTACTTTCTCACAAACATATTTAACTTACTAAACAGATTCACTGTGACTTCATAATTGGAGGAGTGGTAGGAGAGGTGATATTAAAGTAAAAGATTAACTAATAAATATTATTATTATTCTTAGCCAGAGATAAAACTATTAGATCGATTTCGAACAAATTTGCACCAAACACGTCAATTAGGCCTTTATAGATGCACGAAAAAAGGTTTTGAATTTTTTTTTAAACAACCCCCTTTTCGGCCAAAAAACCTCCAAAAATGTGTTATTATTAGTTAAACGAGAATTTTTAGAAATATTCAGTTTCTTACATATGGTAGGGTGCATTAAGGACTACAAATAATCCAAATTTTATCAAAATCGTAGAGCCGTTTTTTTTTTAATAAAAAATAACAGATTTTTTGGGTTTTTTTGGTAAAAATGGGGGTGTTTTTCAAAAATTTTCAAAACCTTTTTTCGTGCATCTATGCAGGCCTAATTGACATGTTTGATGCAAATTTGTTCGAAAACGATCGAATAGTTTTCTCTCTAGCTTTGTATACATACAGACAGACATAAGGTTGGTAACAAAAAGTATTATAAATATTTAACAGTCCAGGAAGGAGGCGTATTCAACAGTAAATTTGTTATTCTAACTCGTATAAGACTAGTTAAACATAAGAGTTATTATTACTAGCAGTATAAATTATTCAATAAACGCCCTATTTATGCAAAAACTTTGCCTGAAACCCCGTAATTTTAAAATGGCTAAAGAAAAAAGCTTTCTATTCTGAGGATGAAAATATTAAATGTAATTTAAATGAAATTAACTTGTGATGCTATGTTTTGTAAATAATTACAATTTAGTTTGACTATTGCCTACTACAAGAATTGTTTTTTAACAGCAATAAAGGTATTGTTACTTTTTGTGTTTCACTCTGTTCAAAATGACGACACACAATTTACTTAACTAACTCCACATTAGTCCTGAAGGTTGTAACAACATTGGAAGGACTAAGACAGTCGTATTTATATTCTCTTCGCACGGACGTCATTTTCCCTGCAGGGCAATTATTTCTACGTAAGCGATTATTTTGTGTCTATATTTAGTAATTGGGCTTTGTATGTTCCTATTGGAAGTTTCTACGAATCTTGTATTCCGTCAAAGTTTAATAAATATCTGGCTAATAAAGTTAAAAGGACAAGCTGGCTATCCATTTACATTTCAACCCAAAACTACAATTTCTTTCATAATAGTATCCGTTTTACAAGAAATATTTGATTGACGTGAGGCGGTTGTCATGGCAACGACTCAGTGTTTGCTATACTGGTTGTAGCTCTAATTGGTTCTCGTGTTCTGTATCCATTAATATATTATACAGGGTGTCTGAATATAAGGTTACACAATTTAAAATCCGTTAAAAAGGACAAGCTGGCTATCCATTTACATTTCAACCAAAAACTACAAATGCTCTCATAATGTTATCCGTTTTACAAGAAATATTTGATTGACGTTTAGTTGAAATTGTGCACTTGTAAGTAAAACTGTACACAGGTTAACCCGTAAGTAAAGTACCAAAATTCGGGAAACGGTTTTGTGGGTCAAAATAAAGATATATTCAAGAATAAAATCCAGATATCCGCCATTTTGTTTCTTTTACAAAATAATTCATATCCAGAGAACGGTTTGACCGATTGAGTTCAAACTTGGCATGCAATTTTACCTTACAATGATCTATTTTAATAAAAATAAACGATTATATCCAATAATGCTATTCAAAATGTTTTAAAATTTCTAATCTGAATTACCCAAAAACAGTACGTTTTTGCAAAAAAAAAAATCAAAACACCTTTTCTGCAGCTCTTTTAATTATTTATCGGTTAAAAAATAGATAAAAACAACTTTTTTTAAATCTACAAATACGGGTTTTAAAATTTGTTTAAACCCATAATGCACTGGAACTAAGTGACAAAATTATAAATATGTCACACTTGAAAAATTAAGTTTTGCCGGTAACATAAATATGTTAATTCCTCTGCATAATGGTTTAAAAAAATGTCCAAAAACCGTATTTTTTGTTGATTTTAAAAAGTTATTTGTTTGTCTAAACAACTTTGTGCGTTATTGTTATTGTTAAGGGCGTTTTCATTGGTTCAAAACGTCCATACAAAAATATCTTCCACTCAGATAGAGTGTATTTAAAACCATTCTAACTTTTGAACCGTTAGTCGTGTAAAAAAAAAACACCAAGAACAAAACAGTCTTAAAATACCTTGTAAAATCCATAATGATCATAAAATTCAGGGCGTTCAATAAGACATTCGAAAGTTTTAACTACATATTTTTTTCTCAAAAAAACAAGGAAAGGTTCAACATTTAAAGTTTGCTGTGATATTTCATAAGACGTACCAATGGTGGCCCATTTAAAAACGACGCCCCCCTCCCGATCGATATGGCCGATATATCGGGGTTAATTTAGCGCAATACAAATATGTCGATATAACGGAAGCAATATATTGATTTATCGATATATCGCTACCATCATTAATAACAGTCACAAGTCGGATGCTGTAGATGAGAGTTTCATGCACAAAACAATGCGCTTTTCTTTGTAGAATAATATTCTATAAAATAATAACTTTTGTCAAAATTAACAGCTGAAAATAACTTAAACGAGAAGATAATAAATATTATTACAATTTTTACTTTATGTTATAAACGAGTGGAGTACTCGGGAAATTTTACGATTGCAATTATTAGTGTCGATAGTCCTTCAGTCGCAATGTTATTACAAAGATGGGAGGGAGGAGGAACGCCACCAGGCACAGCTGATCATCCGCCAATAAAACTTGTATTTCTTGGCAATACATTCTCTTTCCGCAACTCAATAACAAGTGGGCCTACATCCCCGACACGACATTTCCTAATGCAATATCCATCCTTCACTTCATCCCCTACAGTGTCATCCCTTAAGCTCATTGGAGCTGCAAGTCCTCAGGGAATGTTTGAAAGAAGCCGTGACATCCTGTGGGAGTATAATCAGACCGGAAGTTATTGGAAACAAATAAGAAAACACAAGCGAAAACTGAATTCCTGTAAATATGTCTCCAAGGCATTCTGACTTAGTTTATCTAGTTCATTCAGCGGGTGTTGATAGTAGAGGCAGCTTCACATGCTGCACACTGCAACCATCAAAATAATGAGGTTTGGTAATATTTTAATAAATCTTCCAAAGATGAAAACTATTGAACCAATTTCGCTAAAATATGTAGTTTAAAACCTACCCAGTTAGTGAACTTACTAAGGTAACACCCTTATTATAAAATATAAATATGTCAAGTCTATCCACATGCAAATTTCTTTCGTCTCTAGAAAATAACATCCTGGATTAGGGAGACGGAATCGCATCTTGGTAAGATTGAAGTCGCGACAGCCAATCAGGCGCCTGGATATATGAAACCCGACCAATCACAGCTAGAAATCTCGATACGAGGAACTGATGTTTCATGTTGGCAGATTACGTCACGTTTTACAAATTGGAAATCAGTTTTATTTCAAAGTGACGGTGGAAAATATTTGGAGAAGTCCGTATTATATTTTGGGAAACTTTAAGTTTTTGTTTTATATTTTAAAAGACTTTAATAGAGATATAAACTCAAGAAGTACCTAGTCTTTTTCCGGCAGCCGCAATTCGGAATACATACATCACCAATTTGTATTTATGAAGTCTTACGCTTTCTACATTTTTGCAGTGTCGTTTCAAGTTTGACGGTAAATATTACTAGGAACAATATATCAAGTCAATATACTGAACTAACCTACAAACTAATAACTATATCCAAGGGGAGATTAACTTTACATGTCTCCCAACTTGTTTTATGATTATAATGTTGATCTACTCAATTATAGTTTTCCTGTATATAAGTAATTCTACAACCAAACATTTTTCACTTATGTTTTTTGCCATTCCAACTAATGTTATAAATTAATGTAACAACAACTAGCTGCGTTCACACTACGCTGACGTGACGTGTTGACAAGCGCTGACGACTACGTTTTACACGTCAGCGTCAGGTGGCGGTGTCGTGACGATTTCTCGTCAGTTGTAGTTTGGTTCCCACAAGGCGCAAATCGTTGCGGAATGGATAGGAGTCTTTAGGTGACATTTTTTTTATTCAATATTCAACTCTACCGCCGGTTATTAAAGAAATAAAATGTTATGCTATGACAATTTCAAGGTTACAATTAATTATTGAAGTGATAACTTCTATTGGCCAGTTGGGCACTTTTGCTTGACTATGTTTCTGAAATCTCGCGTCACGAACTTTTTACGTAGACACAAGTCAGCGACACAAGTGGAAAGATAATAGGTGATACATAGCATATATAGACAAGTAAACGCGTTTTTCCGTGTTAAAATATAGCTAGTAACGTTTCAAACTTAATTCTGAAGGCAATCATGCTCTTTCTTACCGCGAACGGTATAAAAAATTACAATTTGTATCAACCTATTACGGACTAGGAACGTTTTAACTGGTTATATTTGATATTGTGTTGGTGCGGCCATCGGGGAACGTTGTTGTGTGCTACCACCTGCGATTATTCAGAACTACTAGCCAATAGGCTGTTTACTCATCGTAACTTCGAGTATATTGCACATCGCTGAGAGTTTTAACGGATTTTATTTGGCCGTTTGAATACTTTTAATATCATTTGAATAAATTAACAGTTAATTTGAATAATTGAATAAGTCCAAAATATAACTTAAAATCATTCTTTTTTTTAATAGTACCAGAGTTATAAATATTTCGTAACCTCTTTTCACGGGATTTACTATATGCATAGAAATAGTAAGTCATATAAACACTCTTATATGATTATAAGAGTGTTGAATTTTCTTTGTTGGATTCGTTAATACAGAAAGTCGATAAGTACATTGACAGTTACAATAAATTATATTTAATATTATTTGAGGATTTTTCCACAACTTTTCTATAACTCTTTTAAATGGAAAATTTACAACCTTTGATTACGCATTTTTAAAGGATAGACAGAAAGGAAAACATATTACTTTTTTAGAAAAATTAACACTTTTTAAGATAATTAACAATTTTAAATAACTAACAATTTTAATTTTTTTTAAAGTTTCTACAATTTCTTTTAAACTTTAGGAAATTTAAAACCATATTATATTTTATTTAGCCAAAGCTAAAGACTTTACTCTATTTTGAATTAAAAAATGGAATATGGTCAATTTTCATATTTATTATTTATAATTTGATATAATTAGATTAAATTAAAATTTATACACGCTTAAAATGGGATAAACAGTGTAATGTATAATGTGAGAAAATATAATAAATATAATGTTCTGTAGATTTACTGATAACTGCAAATATACTTAAATTATCACTTACATGTTTTAAGAATAATTTGTCATTTGAATAATTAATTATGCAATTTCAAAATATGATATAATATTTTTTTCAATATATTGACTTGTGTAATTTTTTGACCCTTATTCTCCTCTAATAATAATAGCCTACTGATAAAAATATAAGTAGGTCATGGAAGTTATCACTTCCAACGTGTGTTCTTATGCAATAACCATTTTTTTTATAGAAGTCTTTTTAAAGTGTTTGAAATATTGGTTAAATCAATCAAACGGTCTAACTTTGTAATAAATTAGTAAATAAACGTAAATATTACCTGATATTTCCACGATTTTTCCCATGCTTCGTTGGGTACATATTTATTTCTATAGACTTTGTCGCAATGTTTTAATAAAATAGAGTATTTCTTCAAATGCTCTAAGAGCTCTTCTTCTATATTCATAACTGACGGCCTGACGCCTACTGACGAAATATGGACATTTATAATTGGAGGTGACACGTTAGGAAGAGTGATGTATAAGGTTAATAAGAGACGAGACACCGATATACGATACACTGGTAGCGATCGGTGTCCGTGATCGGTAGCCGGCTCAGACACTGCAGAGACACCGGACACCGGTGTCTCTGACGTCACAGCCACCTTCTATTTATTTTGAAAATAAATGTAGGCTATACTTACTTTTCTTCACCTTGACATCCTGCGGCAGGTTTTCAAATTCTTCTATAAACATACAGAAGACGTCATTCCAGCAATGTTTTTTCAAAGTTTTATTAGAATATTCATCGCTTGTTACATCCCACAAACAAGGTCGATTGCGATTAATTTCTATATTTTACTAGGTGTCGAAGTTTTATACTACCAATTTGTATATTAAATACCAATTAATAACTGTTGTAAATTTGTAAAAATATTAATGATAGGCCTAATTGCAATAAATACTGCATGACTTAAACAATTTAATTAAATGCAAAGTAAATCAGTTTTCACGCGTAAACAATTTACTAATTTTTAAATGGTGGCGCGCTACTAGTGTCTCGTCTGTAGTCACAATTCTATTGAATGCCCTTGAGGAATCCAGTACACTGTTCGGTGTCCCAGCTTCTCGCGGGGAGAGACACCGTATAGCTACAGAACTGATAGCGCACAGTGTCTTGTCTGTTGATACACATTTAATTGGTACTACATTTAGTGTCCCGTACACTAGTGTACCGTACACCAGTGTATCGTCTGTTGCCAGCCTAACGTCAGGACACGACGCAATGCGTTAGCGTTGTATGCACACTCTTATTTACAATAATAATTTAATATTTTGCGTAACAAGTCAGCGTAGTGTGAATGCACTTTCACCGTCGTCAACGATCCAATTGTCGTGTTGTTTCAAACGACTAACATTTCAGCTATTCAGCCATTATCAAGTTTAATTACACTAGAGAAATAACTCCGTTGTTACAGTACACTAGACACGTTGTTTCAAAAATATTTAGATTAAATTAAAACAGAAAATTCACTTATACCAAAGATCAAGTCCGGTGGACCCACTGTCTCGCACTGCACTAATGCTTGTTGTTGTTTGTTATCAGTGAAAGTGGTGGCGGAGGGGAGTTTATTTAGTATTTGCTTCCGTTATTACTGTGTCAAATAATTCATTGGATTCGAAAACTAGTTTTTAATTAAGTATTGTGTGTGGTTTGGTTTTGATATCCGTAAAAAACCTTTTTTGTACATTTTGGCTGCAATACTTTGAAAGTAGAGGATGAGGGGTGGCAATATTTTCAGGAATATCTTGAAGCATGGGTATCACAACATTCTAAAGATTTCTTGTTGCATATTATGCTTGTAGCCTTACTGGATTGGTAAGAATTATAATTAAGTTTTTCAGCGGTAAATCATAAGAACTGTTTAACAGTACAGCCAAAAACGGTAATTACATTATTTATTACAAGACAGTTATCTTAATTTGGTTACTAAACTTTGTATTTCCCAACTGCATAGTAAAATTGTTACTTTTTCTAATTGGAGCATATGCGAGCATGCTTCATAATTACGATAAATTTCATTGTTACACTTTTCGGCCTGTTTCATTCTTACCCGGATGTCGTGTACACGATGATACACAACAATACACGACAGTGAGTATACGACTGTTTTCACACTTGCCTCGTCAGTGTAGTTCAGTAGTAGTAGTGTAGACAGTGTTAACACTGATGAAATAAATAATGTATAGAATTATTATTCAGTGTATACAGTATTATACAGTATAGGTCATAGAAACTGCATCACCTATTATTGTTATCTTTTTGTTCCTAAATGTGTAAACAAATCCTAAATAAATGTATTGCAAAGCCTAAGAATAAAGATGAGCTGAAACAGGCAATAGAAAAAGTGTGCAATGAGGAGATTAGTGACGAAATCATAAAACATTTTATCGACTCAATGCCAAACAGGATCGCCTCAGTTATCACGGCTAATGGCGGTTCGACAAAATACTAGTTTATATTAATATTTCAATAAATATATTTTTAATGTTTTTATACAAATTTTCCAAATAACTTCGTATGAGTATGTACAAAAGAATTTGTTTTCCTTAATTCCTTGTTAACACTAAACATTCTATTTATCATTTTATGAATATTATTTATAACGGCTTATAACAGACTCTTTTCCTTTGCAAATTTTAAAATTATCAAAAGGTAAGAACAACATATTGGTTTAAGGAGGTCCTTCATTATTTTTAAGTGGTGCAATTTCTGAATATCTGAACTATGGTTCATTTATAAATATTATTTTTCAAAAAACAAACACTGACATACTGAAGGAAAACGAAGCACTCCCTGACAATGATTAAGGAATTCACTTTATCAAAACAGAAATGGCGGTGGACTAACTCACAAAAAATAAATACTGTTTAGCAAAAATGTTGCAGAGATATTTTATTTGAATACAATACTTGAAACGTTATAGCCTCTCGACGGTTCAGGATTTCCAGAAATATTTGATTAGATTAAAGTTTAATAAATGTCGCTCGACGTCATCAATGGCATCCAATACCTGCAGAGCGTTACCATGGTTACTCCAACATGTATATCACGGGAAATAATAAACAATCTATCTCCAAAAGTTAAAAACTCGAGAAATACTAATTGACCAATCACTAGAACAAAAAATAATTCGACCACGCAGCTGAAACTTTGACGTGAGTTTAGCGAATTTCTAAAATTGAATTAATATGTTTTCTGGTTTCAAACAACAATTTGGGAAATTGTTCTACTCACAAAGCCGCTGAATAGTTGCCTATGTGTAGGAAATCTATTAGTACAATTTGTTTACACCTAAGCCTGTAGCTTCGACTCACTACTTCGTTTCACTCGTAGCTTTCCGAGTCTGTGCCTCAACCTTGCGGCCTCGGGTTATGGACGGCTTCGTTTCGCTCTCAGCATACAAACTTGGCCGTCGGTATCGGATCTAAAGATGCCCTCACGTGGATTTAAATCGGGTAATTTCATGGTATGCTACATTTTAATCGATTTTGGGGGAACCAAGCGAGCTATAAGATCGTGTAAAAAAAACTAAATGTGCAGAGTAATAGCCTACATTTATTGTAGATATATTTCTAAAAAGTTTCATTACAGTAAGAAAAATCGCAAACAATAGTTACTTCTGGTAAAAAAAAACGTGCTTCCGGCCGTTGGATTTGTTTGGCTAACGAACTCGTCCAAGCTACTTTTGTCATTTACGTGTGTATCAAATTTAGACCACATCGGACTTAAAGTGCGGCTGTTTGAAGACCATGATGGGTGTTCATTTACTACTCCTGACGTTAGGCCTCACCATAAGGGTCACTGCAGTAATATTTTCTATGGAAATTCGTTAATAAAATAGGACAACAGAACAGCTGATTTGCGTAACCATTGACTGAAGACCACGTTTAAAGCAGAACATCTGGGGTGGTCCGAAGTCATGAGAAAAGAAACGTACATGAATAAGATGCCATCTACTTTAAACCGAGCCTAAATAAATACTTTCAATCTACCGTATAAGTGCTAGAGAGAAAGAGCAACCATTAGTCGGACGTTAAGTAAACAATAGACTCGGCAAAAAATGAATTGAAATATTTAGTATAACGAATGAGTTTAATAACGATATTTTGACACGGCCAAAACTCACTCCCTCGCATCAGAAGATGTCCATACATAGATTTGAACCGTTTACTTTTATGGTATTTCACATTTTGATAGATTTTAGGGGAACCAGACGTGTTATAAATGTCATGTAAGTAAACAAAAAGGCAGAATAATTTCCTATATTTATTTTTGTAAATATACTAAAAATGTATAATTCTAGCACGAAAATTCTTAAAACATGTCACATCCTGTCAAAAAAAAAACAAGCTACCGGTTATTGGGATTTTTTTGGCTAACGAACTCGTCCAAGCGACTTGGATGTGCCCCCAAAATGTTGACCAAATGTGTTTCTAAACGAGTCAAGGGTCGGAGCCTAATAGAGTAGAGTCGGTGGGGGAACTTGTCGCTGTAAGTCAGCCAATAAATTAGCCACTAACTGTAATTTTACACAATTTCATGGCTTTAACTTTTAAAACGTGGAAATTAAAACATTTTTAAAAAGTAATTTTTCATGTTTTTTAACATTTTACTTCCTTACTATACTATAATATAGAGAAAGTATAGCGATCGCAAAAAAAAATAGATGTTGAAATTTTTGTGGAAATATTCGTTTTGGGACCCCAAGAGTCCAAAAAAGTGGTGGTCCATACAAAGCTAGAGCGACAACTATTCGATCGATTTCAAACAAATTTGCACCAGACATGTCAAGTAGGCCTGTATATATGCACGAAAAACGGTTTTAAATTTTTTTGAAAAACAACCCCCTTTTTAGCAACGAAAACCCAACCATATGCAAAAAACCGCATCTTTCTAAAAATTCTCGTTTAGCTAGTAATAATAACAGATTTTGGGGGTTTTTTTGGCCATAAAGGGGGTTGTTTTTGAACATTTGTCAAAACCTTTTTTCGTACACTATACAGTCCTAATTGACATGTTTGGTGCAAATTTGTTCGAAATCGATACAATAGTTTTATCTCTAGATAATAATAATAGTATTTATTAGTTAATCTCCTACTTTAATAAATCACCTCTCCTACCCCACCTACAATTATGAAGTCACAGTGAATCTGTTTAATTATTTAAATATGTTTGTGAGAAAGTATGTGTCAGTTCCTGGCATCGTTTATTTTTATTAAAAATGCACGATCAAGACTTACAAAATCTCATTTTAAATGTTTTTAAAGTGACCACAACTGTACCGCTAAAAGTATAGCGTTTCACCCAGTGATTTACAAAATATAAGCGAAAAACAAATAAAAGTTAAACTTGTCTTTGTTTTTGTTGTTTTAATAATTCCACGATAATAAATCGTTGTTTCTGAAGATGGTATTCTCATCTAAAAACTATTCTTCAAGTCATAACAAAATCGGTTTGTTTTAAATTTGTTTACCATATAAAAATCTCTATATCCTGAACTATAGGGAATTTTCATATTCAATTTACCTTTATTTTGGCTATTATTGAACAAAATCGCTATCATGTTTCTTCACAAGTACAGCCATTCTTAATCTTCGAAAAGATTGGCAAGGAAATACCCCACTGTAATGCAAATCCTTAAATAGTACGTCATCCGACTGTAAGAAATTACCTCCCACCGATAACATTTTGACAATTGTTATTAGCGAATTTCCATAGAAAAAATGAGCTATTGCAGTGGCTCTTATGGTAAGACCCAAGGTCGGGAGTAGCAAATGAGCACCGATCATGGTCCCCACAACACGTTTTGGGGTCATTAAAAATCATATATATATTTTATGTATAATTATGTATATTTGTATATATGTGTTCGCACTCTAGCGGCCGCATTTTTAAGTCCGATTCGGTTCAAATTTGTTACACAAGTTGGTTGTCTACGTCGCTCGGACCAGTTCGATAGCCAAAAAAATCCAACAACCGGAAGCACGGTTTTTTACAGGAAGTAACAATTTTTTTACATTTTTCCTACGATAATAAATGTTTTTTTTTTAGTTTTTTCTACAAATATAAATGTAGGATGTTGTTCTGCACATTTTGTTTTTTACGCGACCTTATAGCTCGCTTGGTTCCCCCAAAATCGATCAAAACGTAAAATACCATAAACGTACCCGGTTCAAAGCCATGTGGTGGATTTTACCTCGGGGTTGATGTGCGAGGCACGCAATGCTTTGTGTATTGAAGATACTCCTAATACGGGGGTTGGCGTGCGAAGCACGCAATGTTTTGTGTGTTGAAGACACTCCCAATATTCGGAATTGCGTTCGAAGCACGCAATGCATTGTATATTGAAGATACTCCCGATACGGGGGTAGCGTGCGACGCACGCAATGCTTTGTGTATTGAAGCTACTCCCAATATGCGGAATGGCGTGCGAACTATTTTGCAGCTATTCAGCATCGTCGTGAATTTATCTATTTCCCAAATTGTTGGTTTAAACCCTAAAACATAGGCCTATAAACTTAATTTTGGAAATTTGCTCAACTCACGTCAGCGGTTCAGCTGCGTGGTCGAATTATTTATTTAGTACCACATATTGTAACTTTCATTTGAGCGTTTAAATGGTCAGTGGCATGGATTAATGCTCTATTTATTCGGATGTCGATTTAAATTCGCAACACTTCCAGGCGAATGATATTTTTATTGCTCTTTTCTCACCGAATAAACTTTTTTTTATCATTTGTTTTTAGTGTTATTATAAACTAGGAGCTCCGCTTCAACTCTCTTGGCCAACCAACCCCTGCGGCGAAACATGTCGACGCCAATGCAAACAGATTATTGTATACTCTAATATTTCCACGGAGATAACGACTGAGCGGTGACCTACACATAGCTAACGTAAGACTGTTTAACTGAAAACAGGGGGGTGTTAAACGTGAGTATCTGTGCTGTGCATGTGTATGTTTGTGTTGGTGTGTATCTGTGTATCTGTCTGTGGCATCGTAGCTCCCAAACAAATGAACCGATTTTTAACATTTTTTTTTTTTTTAAACGTAATTTGATCGAGAGTGTTTTTAGCTATGATTCAAGAAAATCTGTTCAGCCATTCGGGCGTTTAAAAAAAAAAAATTTATCTCTTACTAGCTGCCAGATCCGGCTTTCAATGCTTTGTGTATTGAAAATACCCTTGACATCGGGGTTGGCGTGCGAAGCACGCTATGCACTGTGCGTCGGCCGCTTCTCATAGTGTTCAGGGTCAAGCTCACATGTGCGTACTTAGCAGTGAATGTGTTGAAAACAAAAATAATAAATCAAAATCGGTTCATCCGTTTAGGATCTACGATGACACAGACTTAAACACAGATACACACTTTAAACTTATAACGCCCCTCTTTTAGCGTCGGGGGTTAAACAGCTGTTGGTTGTGAATAATAACAAACAGAATTTAAATAACCAAAGTTGGTTTCTGTGGTATTGAGTGTAAACAAACATGTGTTGCTAAAGTTTTGATCCTAATATATGTTTTATTTTATATAGCGCTGGGAGTGAATTAACGAATTTTCACCATTTTTACACTTTAAAAATAAATCTAAATAAATTACCTACCAGGGTATGACCGTGTAATTGCGATTCTAAAACCGTGAAAAACTGCTGCAAAACCTGATCAGCTGATTTCAGATTTACTTTTGCAAAACATTCGCGTTTCATGATCTTTAATATGAGGTATCACGAGCGAAAAGTCACCCTCAATGTGTGTGTTTTATTTAATTCCACCCCTCCCCATCCCTTCAATAGGCATACATTACTGATCATATTCCAGCAAGTGTAAGTACTTATGCAAAATACCGTAATTTGTAAAATAGGTAAACAAAAGTAGAAAATACGACATCTGGGTCGAAACTGCACTTAAAACAGTCCATAAATAAATAGCACTATAGGGGCTCTGCCCCTGGACGCTTCGCTCGCAGTTGGAAAATTCGCTAAAGCATCTCGTTAATCTTTGGCTCGTTTGTACATAGGTTTCTAAAATTATGAAACCCGGCTTAAATATATTAACAGTAATTGCAAGATTAATTATAACCTCAAATACATGCTTTAGAAACGTGAAAGGCTTTCATTACGATTTTAGTCCTATCTTCTGTCAACTAAAGTTTGAAACCAGGCCTAAATATAGTAAAAATTATAGCAGTATTAACATAACCTCAATACTATGTTTCAAAAATGAGCCATTCCTATATTACAAAATTGACTATTAGAATATATCCATCTTTGCCAATTTAACCTTTTTTTTACAAAATAAATTGTTAAATCAGGCCCAATTTATTGTAATTCCAACGTGCTAAAACAGTATAAATTGGCTTGTTTATAAACAGCTGTTTTGATCGCTTTATTTACTATTTCGTTGTTATTTTGTAACCAACATGGCAACCCATAAGATCCTATGTTAAAATTGTTCAACTTTTAAATTAGATTTTCTCAAAAAATTGCGTTTTTACACGAAATACAACTATATGGGTGTACTTAAAAATCAAAACTACACCTAAATACAAAATTTCTTTGAATTCGTTAGAGCCGTTTTCGAGATCCGCGACAGATACGAAGATGGGTACAAGAATTGCTCATTTAAAGTATAGGATTTAAGATCATTTTACACCCAGTTCAGTTCCAATCACTAACCCACTTTTTTCATCTATCGTGCAAGCATTTTACGGAAAGCAGTTTGGCAAACCTAACCATGTTTCAATAGCACTACTAAATACATTCACACTCTGTATACAAAGTGACGTTAATGCGTTAGTGACATCGCTACAGTAATACCAACCTCGGCTGTATCGCGTCGTCATGGAAACCCCGCAGTACCAACCTCTCAACACGAAATTTTTTGACAGGTTTATGTCAATATGAATTAATGGTCGGGAAAAACCTAATTATAACCGTGATTTCACCGCGTTAACAAACACCGCGTGTGAAAGGTGGTAATTCTATTCTGTCTTGTGGATGGGTTAGCTTTTGTTTTTTTGGTGGTGAGCGTTATGCGTTGAGGGAATTAGAGTGTTGGAGATGTGTTTTCGTTTTATAGCCAGCCCTACTCTGAAACACTTACTGAGCGAATTTTGAAAATTTAAGATTTTTTTGTAACTCTAAAACTGAAATCTGCTCATCCAGGTGGCTCGCAACACTGAAAACTATGTTTCACAGCAGTTTTTCACGGTTTTATAATCTGCACATAAATAAAATGGAAGTGTCTGTCTGATTTCAAAATTAATACTTTTTTCTAACCTCATATGGTTATTCACACTTTACCAAAACCAATACATGCATTTTGTTTATTTTATGTCTGTCTGTCTCTTTGTCCGGCCTAATCTCTGGAACGGCTGAACCAATTTTGACGAAACTTTTATTTGCATGTACAGGACTTTTCAGAGAATAATCTAGGCTACTTTTTATCCCAGAAAATTTAGGGTTCCTATTTAAAAATGGACAAAATTAGGGGTTTTGCGGCCGGGCGTGACGCGCGACCCTTATAAATAAAACAACTGTTTTTGATCAAAAGCTTAACACTTTGAGTCGTCCGTGTTTTACTTTACTTTACGCTGGATAACCATTAAATATGTACCAAAACAGTTTGCAATAATGTAAAATGTAATCATTGATGTTAAATACAGTACACATCAAAACTTGTTTCGTAATTTTTATGTTTTTTTTTTTAGTAATGAGTAACAAAAAGACGGAAAACGGGGGTTTAGCGTTTATTAGTGCATAGAGATACATATAGATCGATTCGGGCGAAACTTACTGTGCGTTTGTGGGAAATAGAACTCGGATTTAAAATTGCTGTTTTGGAACGAAGTTTCTTAACGCGGATTGCGGTAGGAGTAAACAAATAGAAAATGTAACGCGTAGCGAAAAAAACTGTTATTAATTGGTTGCTATGGCAATGACAAATACAAAATACAAGTAACGAAAAAGCGTTACAAATTGGTTGCTATGGCAATAAATGTAAATACATTCAAGAGACATGTGTTTGGTTCATCAATTTAAATTAAGAGACGATCAGTTCCGTCCGGCGTAGTTAAGATATTTTTGTCAAGCACTGAAATACAGTCACTTTAAAGTTTTGGTTTATCAGTCTAAGACAAACCTAAAATTATTGTGTGTATAATTAATTTATTTTACCTGCCTTAACGGCAATAAACATACAATACGTTTGGGCAACAAACATACAATAGTTTTAGGTTCCTAGAAAGTAATTTTAAGTCTAGGCCTAACCTAAAATTATTGTATGTATGTTGCCGTAAAGCCAGGTAAAATAAATTAAACATGCATACAATAATTTTAGGTTATACCTACATTGATAAACTAACATTTTATGTTTATTGAATGTATTTTCAATGAATGGACATTTAACTGTGTTTACCATCTTAGCTTCGATGTTATAATTAATTCTACACCTTTATTACAATAACATTAATTTGACGTACGGAAACAATAAAAACTAATAATAAACGTCAATTAAAAGAATAAAATTATGTGTGTATGTTGCCATTAAGGCTGTTAAAATAATCGAAGAAAAGGCGCGATGAACTTCGTCGTACGCTTTTAATCCTAAGCAGGATGCATAGATCGATTTGGGCAAACTCACTGTGCGTTTTTGGTCCATAGAACTCGGATCTAAAATCGTGTTTTTGATTGCGTATAATGGTAAGACACAATATTTACCCCACAGTCTTTTTATTTATTTGATCACATCTTCAACAGAAGCCGCAGTTAACAGCTAGTCTATACTAATATTATAAAGAGGTAAAGTTTATTTTTTTGTTTTTTTGTTTGTTTGTATGTAAGGGGTAATCTCTGGCACTACTGAACCAACTAAAAAAAAATGTTTTATACTAATAAAAAGCTACACTAAAAAAGTAAGGTAGGATATAATTAATTTCGATAAAACCCTTTTTTTATTTCAATATTTGTAAATTTAGTCGAAACAAATTCTTAGGTTAGGCATAGAATGATAAACCAACACAGGTATTTACATATTTTATTACCATAGCAACCAATTGAATAAAATAACGGATAATGTAGCTGCTGTTTGCTCCAATATTTCCATTAACAGCTTATTTCAAAATTTGAAGCAATTATTTTTGTATTTCTAGCTTTTAGGTTAGGTTTTTAAAGTGTAGACCTTTTAACCATTATTATAACTGCTGTTATAAAATATAAGACATAATTTGATTGGAACATTTAACATTATTTTCCATCTTAGTTTTGAGGTTATTATTAATCCTACACCTTTATTTTAAATAAAAAATAACGTATGTTTTTAGAAGGTTCCGTTGGGGATTGGCGTGCGGAGCACGCAGGCGTCTCCCCTAGTCGGGAATAAAACGATACAACTAATCATCGGAATTTGTTAGTTTATTTGGATTGAACACGAATTTTTAAATAAATGTGAAAATTTGTAATTTTCTTCAATTTAAACTCAAATTTTGTAACTGGTCGATACGTCTTGTGATCCATCGAGAAAAATTCTTAGTTTACCAAGCAAGTAATTGGATATAAATAATTTCGAATTGATCAACCGGTTGAAAAGGTATGATTAAAATTTGCTTGGCCTATTAACGTAATTGGATATGGCACACAACGGCAATACAGCGTTTCAAAATGTCAGATGGTACAAAAAAACGTTAACCTGTATCATTTTAATAGTGATAAAGCACTGGAATATACTTTTCAGATATTCAAGTTTTGAGGTTAGTTCTAAATGATTATGCATCGTGTAATACCGTTACAACAAAATAATTACAGATTTTAATGCATACTACTTCTTATTAGCGAACTTCCATAGGAAGGATAGCTCTTGCATTGACTCTTATGGTAAGACCTAAGGTCGGAAGTAATAAATGAGCATAGATCATGCTCTCCAAACACGTTTTCGGGTGCCATTAAAAATCGTATATATAGTGGGTGCGTGTGGGGGGGGGGGTGTGTTTCTGTTTGGACTCTAACGGACGCATTTTACGTCAGATTTGGTCGAAATTAGGACCCACGTTGGTTTTCTATGTCGTTCGGACGAGATTTTTTCGCAAAACATCCTCATCCGGAAGTAAGTTGTTTTTGAGATTTTGAAGCTGGAAGTAAAACTTTTTGAGATTTTTCGTACGAGAATGAAACGTTTTTGGGTTTTATTTGAAAAGATTAATCTAGAAGATTATTCTAAACATTTAGTTTTTTACACGACCTTGTAGACCATCTGGTTCCCCCAAAATCAATGAAAACTTAAAATACCATGAAAGTACCGATACCATAAAAAAAGGTTTGTCCTCTGGGAGCGAAGCTAAGCAGTCCCTAATATGAGTGTGCAAGGGTGAGGTGCAAACTCGTTAAGGGCAGTCCATAATCCGAGGCCGCATTTTACTTCCAAATTAGTCAAAATTTTATTACACACGTTGTTTTTTTTTTTGTTTTTTTTTAAGATTTGGCTAGCTCAAAAAATTCAACAGCAGGAATCACGTTTACTGTCAGGAAGTAAACATTTGTATTATTATGATTATTCTACACATTTGGTTTTTTTCACTATCTTATATATGCTGTATGGTTGCCCCAAAATCAATCAAAAGTAAAACCTCCTACGAGTGCACCATCTGTTCCGAGGCCGCAAGGTCGAGGTGCAAACTCGCAAATGGGCGGTTGAGTCAGGGCTGGAGGCTCATTTGCAAAAAAAATCGACTAACAGATTTCGTACACGCAGGAAGCTATTCAGCGCCTTCGTGAGTAGACCGATTTTCTAAATAACTGATTGAAACCGCAAAACATATAAACTTAATTTTGTAAATTCGCTCAACTCACGTCAGCGTGAATAGTTCAGCTGCGTGATCGAATCCTTATATCTTTCGTATTTGCTTTGCCGCAGTCAGAGGAGTATGCAGTTACATTACATTAAAAGGGAAATTCCTATTAAATTGGAGGTCACGCATATCTACACCACTAAAACAGTGTAGGTGGTGCAGTTAACATTTCAAACAGTTGGCTATAAGTCCATACAAAGTCAAGGTGGAACGGTAATTGTATTGACGCTCTGTATAATCTTAATTTAGTGTGACTCAATGTTGACGGCATCGTAGTTAGATGCAAATAAAAACGTGAGATATATTTTCAAGTTGCTCAAGATAAATACGACGGGACTGGGTTAATGGGAAGCTTAGGGCGTTCACGAGGAAGTAAGTAATTAGGGTCAAAGCAGGTATTTTGGAAACCAACTTCAGTTTATAATGTACCTTCAGCAAACTAGAAATACCCAGATAAACTCCTGCACTTAAACATAATACATACTAAAGTTATATAACTCACGTCTGCGGTTCAGCATCGCAATTATTCTACAATCATTACTCAACAGAATTACTCAAACCATTTTTTTTTTTATTGTTTATATTTTATTTTTGACAGTCGGTGTAGTGTTAAGTATTATTACATAAAATAAGTGAATTTCAATATTTTTCAATAAATAGTTTGTTTTCAATATTTTGCTCCGTCAGTCTTAAACCGAGTACCTATTCTTGTTTTCTATATTTTATAAAAGGATCAGAGGATTCAGGTCCTACAAATGGTTGCCTTGGACGTTGCCTTGTATTCCACACTGTTCACGCGACGAGATCAGCTTGACATCTTTAACAATTGCTTATTTTTTCAGTGATTATTAGGTAATTTCCATAGGAAATATGAGCTATCGTATGGTGAGACCTAAGGTCGGGAGTAGTCAAGGGGCACCGACCATGGTCCCCAGAACACGTTTTACACGCAATCTTTTGTGTGTTGAACATACTCCCAATATTCGGAATTGCGTTCGAAGCACGCAATGAATTGTATATTGAAGATACTCCCAATACGGGGGTTGGCGTGCGAAGCATGCAATGCGTTGTGTATTGAAGCTACTCCCAATATGCGGAATGGCATGCGAACCATTTTGCAGCTATTCAGCACCGTCGTGAATTTATCTATTCCCTAAATTGTTGGTTGAAACCCTAAAACATAGACCTATAAACTTAATTCTGGAAATTTGCTCAAATCACGTCAGCGGTTCAGCTGCGTGGTCGAATTATTTCTATTGAAGCAGATCTTTAGACAATGCAATCTTCAAGAAAATTGGCTTTCGTATAAAGATAGAGAGCGGCTGTTAAGAGGCCGCAGGACTTGATTTAAAAACCGCCTTTTAGTTTCCAAAGTAAGCACCAGAGTCGCTCTCTACAAGTTTGTCCGTATCACTGCTTGGAGCGCTGCCTGCACAAAGTGAGGTTGCACAACCCTCGACTGTCTGCTTGACCTTCAGCCGTAATAGAAAAATATGATAGGAGGGGGAGAATGCTTACAAAATTTAGGTTCGTCCATAAGAATCGCGTAGCGTTGACATTATTATACTCTGCATACAAACTGTAAGTTGGCTGTCGGGCCAGCCAGCTACCTGGGTTTGACCCGTGTAATCAATCACCCTGCTCTCGCAGTTACTCTACCTACTAGTACTGTACTTCTAATACATTCATTAACTTTTTTATCCGACTCATAATTTGTAATTCTACATATAGTATAATTTATGAGTAAGTAAACAAATAGGAGGAATGATATCAAACACGATGTGTTTTGTTTGAAAAACAATATTGTCTCATCTAATTTATTCAGCAAAAACATCAATATGTAAAATTACCCAAAAGAAATTTTGTTTATATCTGAAAATCATACCATAAATAAGTTAACTATTATTTTACAGGCCGTTTATTAAAAACTTTATCAACAGTTTAGGAAAATATGCAAAAACTTATAAATAAATACACATTGAAAATAACAACAAATATTTTACAAACTGAAGACTGTACACTAAATTACAATAAATACTTCTTCAAGCCAAGGTAAGTAAAACATTTGTGCTAAAATAGCATTTCAATTTCTTTAATAACTTTTTAGTTTACTAAGTGGGGTGCTTACATTTAGATATAGGCTACATAGCATTCACATATAATATTAACTGATTGTTTTTTTTTAAATAACACTAAAAGTTTATAGCTAAAAATTTAGATTTTTATTTCTGTTACTTTACGAATGAAAAATACAATTTCGATAAATCTCTGATAACACTATCTAAACACATGTGTACCTCTAGCACACAGGGAGTGCGGGTAGAGGCCAGGTCAAGTCGCCTCACACTCTAGAGCGCAGGAGATTAGAAACGACCATATTTCTGTTCATTAGTCACCTAGTGAATAATGGATCTTTTTTAGTCAAAAAATGTTAATTATAAGTAGTATACAAATATATTTAGGTACCTATACAATCGTTTATTATTTTCATAATATTAAAAGACCTTTGCCATTTAGTGTCCCATGGTTAAACAAAATCTCATTCGATTAAAACAGCTTTAATAAATTATATTTATAATGAATATGCGAATGTATGTTAATCATAAAGTATAATAACAATACAGTTTACGTATTTTCTTTTAATCCCAAATTTACAACAATTCCTTATATTATAGAATGCTTGGTATCACTTTTCTTGTAATTATGTGTACAATTTATATTTATTAAACATTTCTAGATAAAATTACAAATAATTCGACAGCACAGCTGAACAGCTGACGTGAGTTGAGAAAATTTCAAAAATTAAGTTTATATATATGGTTTAATTTTTCAACCAACTACATATTTAGGAAATTGGTCTACTCATGACGCGACGGCCCTGAACAGATGCCTGTGTGTACGAAATATATTGGTAAAGTTTGTTTGCATCTAAGCCTCCAGCTTCGACTCACGCGTTCCTTCGTTCCACTCGCAGTGGAAAAACACGCTTTGCGAGTTTGCAACTCGACCTTGCGGGCCTCGGGCTATGCTTCACTTCGCTCGCAAACTACAAATTCTGCCGTCGATATCGGATTAGAAGATGCCCAACGGTAAAATCCACCACCTGGATTTGAACCGGGTACTTTTATGGTATTTTACGTTTTGATCGATTTTGGGGGAACCAAGCGTGCTATAAAAGGTCGTGTAAAAAACAAAGGTCGTGTACAACTAACATGTGTACCAAATTTGGACTAAATCGGACTTAAAATTCGGCCCATAGAGTGCGAACACATATATATAGTACATATATATAATTTTTAATGACACCCTAAACGTGTTCTGGGGACCATGATCGGTGCTCATTTACTACTCCCGACCTTGAGTCTTTTCATAAGGGTCACTGCAATAGGTCATTTTTCCTATGGAAATTCGTTAATAAAAAAAAATAAAAAGTTTGATTGGGAAAGCCCATTAGGTAGTGTAGAGGAAATACGGTCGGTCCTAATCAGCTGCGTTTGTGTGTGTTGAACTTACCTGGCCTCTACCTGGACTCCCTATTGCTATAGTTACATACAAAATAATGTCTATTTCATAAACTATTTTCTTAGGCCCTACATATAATTAACATTTAATTTTTTGAAAGCCAATAGGGCGAAGCCCTGTGGCGGATTTGTTTGAGAAACAAACTTGACCGAGATTTTGGTATGAAGAAGCTATGTAACAGATTTGGGCTCTATTCATGAACGCGTAATGAAAGCCAAAAGGACAAGACTTAGGCCTACAGACGGACAATAAACCCCTAACATACTCTCTGTAAATGAGTGGGCTTCATTCACTTCGTGCAGCCAATCATATCACTGTGACACTAGATTTTGGTTTTCTTGCTTAGTTTTCGCCCTAAAAATAGAAGGTATACAGGTGATTTTTAATTTATTACTATATTAATAACTAAGGGAAACCCCTGCGTGCTTCGCGCGCCAACCCCGTTGGAACCTTCTATACACATAATCATGTTATGTTTTCTTTATAATGAAAGGGTATTAATAATAATAACCCCAAATCTAAGACGGTAAATAATGTTAAATTAATGTTAAAATCAAATTATTTCTTATATTTTATAACAGCAGTTATAGGCCCTAATAAAGGTTAAAAGAACCATTAAGGCTCAAGTCTACGCTTTAATAAAAACCTAACCTAAAATTTAGAAATACAAAGTTTGAAATTAGCTATTAATGGAAATATTACAGCAAACAGCTGTTATCTGTTATTTTATTCAATTAGTTGCTATGGTAATAAATGTAAATACATGTGTTGATTTATTAGTCTAGGCCTAACCTAAGAATATTTTCCTACTAAATTTACAAATATTTAAATAAAAAAAAAAATGTTTTTATTGAAATGAATTATAGCCTATGTTACTCAGGGATAGTGTAGCTTTTTATTAGTAAAACTATTTTTTCAATCGGTTCAGTACAGTTCCAGAGATTACCCCCTACATACAAACAAAACACAAAAAACTTTACCTCTTTATAATCTTAGGCTACTTATATAATTCAGTCCACCCTTAAACGTTTGGTAACCCTATTGATATCTATTTCTGAAGATCTTCCTGGCCGATTTTAGTGCTGTTTGTTTTGCATGACAGATAATGTTGTCATTACTATAAAATTTACGAAATCGATTTGGTATTTCAGGCCAAGCACTTTGAAATAAACATTTTTAGTCTCTTGAAATTTTTTCTAAAAACTCTTCCTTTTCGAGATATTAGCAACTTTATGTCGATTTATTTCAACACGTTTAGGGCCGCCATTTTGTTTTGGGTGGTCCGATTTTTATTTTTATTTAATTGTAATCACATCACAACACAACATAGAAACTTTGCCAAGAACAGAACAGCGAGGGTAGCTCGTAGCTGGCGACTGACAATCTTCCTCTTCCTTACCAAACTACGCTAGTGGCATCTAACGGACACCACCTAAACTACTGCGGCACTAGGCGACATTCACAATTTGTAAGGTGTTTTACAATCGATAAAAAATAATTCTTTACATGAATTAGTTCCAAATTCTTAAGTATCAAATTAACAAGTAATAAATATTCTTAAAAATGGCGTAGGTTTGAAAATTTTAGGTTTAGAAATGCAGGTTTTGTAGTTGAATGCGTTTTGTATAAAAATGCTATATTTCTTATGGGAATTCAAAATACGTATTTCATTCAAATAAAATCTGAATAAAATGTATTAAGGACAATGACTTAGGTTAAAATGAACCTATAATACTACTTAATCAAACTACTATAACAGATTATGGAAAAATTTTTTTTAATGATTTTAATTAAGACAAATGTAAATCCACCCCATGTTAAACTGAGCAGCGGAGCCATGGGCTGCCTGGCTGAGTCCTGCCGCCTCTTAAACAGATTTCTTTCTCAATAAGAACTACAAATCGGCATGACTACTTTGAGTACTGTATATCTTAGCATGCCCTTATTTGCCAGAACACATTTGCTCCGTAATGTGTTTTCTTTAAACTAGGCTACATGGCAGAGTTAGTGAAGTTAGCATAAAAACATTTATTGATATTGTCTGCTTCACTGATATTGCTTTTGTAACCCAGATTCTAAATGGGGTACAAAATTTGATTTCGTAAAACATACAGCCGTCTTTAGGTAAATGGTTTAGAGTAAATGCAACAACTGTATGTAGTAAATTCAAATATGTATGGAATTATAATAAAGTAATAAATGTGTTTCATTTGTGCCATTCTTGTATCTTAAACATTTTTAAATCAAAAATTAATATCTCGATATTTAAATATATAAATACCATATTGTTCGTTAGTTGTTTTGTTTTGTTATTGTTTAGTTGTTTGTTGTTTGAAAACGGGTTGTGTTTCAGGGCGGTACAATATTAATATACACATGTGTAATTAACTATTATGTCCGGCTTAGGCTGGTTTTATGCAAGGCGTTTCGCGCCCGGCGACAGTCGCCCGGCGTTCCTAGTTCTATTGAATCAAATGGGAGTATTTATGCACAACGCCCAACATTTTTGTCGCCGGAAAGTCGCCGGCCGTTCCTATATACCGGTGACAGATATTTAAAACGCTGCTTCCGAGATTGTCGCTCGTAGGCTCTAAATACATTGAGTCAAATGGTGACATTTATGCAGGGCGTTCGGCGTTCGGCGTCTGGCGACAAAGCAGTGGACAGGTTATTGCTTTTCTTGGAATTTAAGGGGTGGGCCAGGGGTGGGGAAGGTTCTATTATTTTACATGAAACCTGACAATGAGTTTACAACATTTTACATCAGTTCCTTTGCACTCTGTGTTGTGTTAAGTTCAACAAAATTACCAAAATGACAGAACAGAATAGGCCCGCGACAGTTTTCTATGCCACTTCGAAATCGTTTGAGATTGAACTTTTAATTGATTGTGTGAGGTGTTGAAGTGTTATTTGGGACCAAAGTGATGAACACTACAAAAACAGGAGCAAGAAAAAACAAGAATGGGCAGCCATATGTAGAATTCTCTATGCAGATTTTGATGAGAAGCCAGATATGATCAAAAACATACAGGAAGAAATGCTAAGCCAGTCAGCAAACTAGGGTCACTTTTCACAACGGTTCTTACCTTGCTTGAAAGTTCGTTGAAGGACGTTTCAGACATACAAAAATAGTTAAAAAACTTGTCGTTGTCTTCTTTCAACTCATCAAATAATGTATGAAAAACTCCTCTCTGTAATCTGACTCTATTTATTGGATGTACAGACCAGCGCCTTCCTTTACGCGGTTTCTTACACAGTAAATTATGAATCAAGTATATCACGATAGGGTCCATATTTAGGTTTGTTAACCAGCAGTGAGCACTATTTGAAGTTGAACTAAAATGAATCAGCTCCACCACCAATCATATTTAGCTTCCCCACCAAACGCCAAACGTGTGAATAAATTGTGACCGAAATGTCATAAGGGCGTTCTTCGAGCGACTAACGTTTTTCGAGCGACTCGCGTCGGTCAATATTGTGAAAACGCCGGACGCTCCAAGTTCCGAGTTTCCGGAACGCTGGACGCGAAACGCCTTGCATAAAACCAGCCTTATTGTGTCCTCGTGAAGGGTCCGTAAACCGGAGCAGTGGTGAGTCATGTGCTGCGCAAAAATTAATAATTACGGCTAAATTAGGTCAACGGAATCTCTCCAATTTCCTATTAAGCCACCTGTTAAGTTTCTTTTAGCTTCCATTTTAGTGAATCACGGTAATGAGTTCCCATAGTATATTAAAAAATAGTTGGTCTAAGCTGGTTTAGTTTAGCTGGTTAGTTGGTGTGAGTGGATTTCATTTGCGGTAAATTGTTAAAATTAAGTTACAACATTAGGTGACAATAAATATGGTTGAGTGTGTGTCGCCCAGGATCCTTACGTTATAAGGGCATAGCACACGTAAATCGAAGCAGACTGGACGAAAGACTTTAAGCAACACGCCATCTGGTGACCGGTGAAGTTTTAGGTATAGTTGATATGTCAACGAATAAATATTATAATTTTTTTAATTTTTCTGCTGATACACTACCCCAGCAGGGTTAATTTTACTAAATCACAGGTAAAAAAAACAAAGACCAAGACCGTGATTGGAACCCATGACCTTTACCATTCCGTGGTACCGCTCTGCCAATTGAGCCACCCTGATCACACCAGATATTGGTCGATGTTATCTCACTTGTACATTTACTGCATTCATCTGATTTTTTTAAATTTGTAATAATAATAAATAATTCAATCACCCAGCCAAGCCGCTGAAGTGAGTTGGGGGAGTTTCCAAAATAAAGTTTATATGCATTAGGTTTCAACCAACTATTTGGGAAATTGGTCTACTCAGGAATGCCATGAATTTAGCAGCCTGCGCAAACGAAAAATATTATTACAATTTATCTGCACCTCAGCCTCCTACCCCGGATCATGCGGTTCTTCGTTCCGCTCGCAGCGATAAAACTTGCTTTGCAGTTTAGACCTCAAACTTGCTTCCTCGGATTATGGACCGCTACGCTTCGCTTGCAGCGGACAATCTCGCTTCGCACACGGTAAAATCTCCGCGTAGATTTGAGCCGGGTACTGCTTTGGTATTTTAAATTTTTATAGGTTTTTGGGGAACCAGATGGGCTAAAAGGTCGTGTAATTAAACAAATGTGCAGAATAATCTCCTATTTTTATTTTTTTAATAAAACCATCAAAAAGTAAGAAATATCTAAACAAAATTTTACTTCCTGTCAAAAAAACGTTGTTGAATTCCGGTTGTTGAATTTATTTGGCTAACGAATTCATCCGAGCGACTTAGAAAACCAATTTGTATACCAAATTTGGACCAAATCGGGTGTTATATTGCAAACACACACACACACACATATATGACACCCTAAAGCGTGCTCATTTGAGTCTCTATATAAGGGTCACTGCAATAGCTCATCTTTCCTATGGAAATTCTCTAATAACACGACTGTAAGCTGCAAACAGAACTAAGATTGTTTTCAATCTCATTGCATACGAGGTATTCAGTCTATTAGTTCAGAAAATGCATTACAAGTGAGATAAGAACGACCAATCAGTGAATAAGGTGTGATCAGTGACTCAGTTGGCAGAGCCTTGTCACGAAATGGTAAAGGTCCTTGGATAGAATCCCGGTCTTGGTCCAATTTTTACACTTGCTAATTAGTTAAATAAATATTAGTATATTCACAACTGACTGGGTTCATCTGCTTAACAAAATATAAAATAGTCAGAGATTTTGAGAAATAGCTGTCGTTGCAATGACAAATGTTGGATTTGATCTATAATCTAACGTTCCAAATGAATTCAAATAAATGATTTCGATTAGATTTTGTCTATACTAATATTATAAAGAGGTAAAGTTTGTTTGTTGTTTGTATGTAGAATGTAATCTCTGGAACTACTGAACCGATTGAATAAATAGTTTTACCAATAAAAAGCTGCACCATCTTTGAGAAACATAGGTTAGAATTATTTGGATTAAAGATTTAAAACAACACCTAAAACAATAAATATTAATTGTTACACTTTTCTTAAAGCTAGAGAGCTGAAAATGTGTACATTTATTTCTTACAACATAAAACAACATACAAAAATTATCATAGATTGACATTTTGTCGCGTGTCTCTAAGAGGTTAAAATGTATTCAAATTGTTGATTGTTATAATTCCTTAAAACTAGAGAATAAACCCTTCAAAAATTAAGGAATTTCAAAATAAGAAACCACTATGTTACATTCTAATTAAAATAAATAAGACGTATTATAATTGAATAGTAGGGCCTATTTATATAAAATAACCTGTTTGCATTTACTTCGTCGTGAGTCACAGCGAGGGTTGGCGAGCGAAGCGAACAGGAGGCGGAGCCTTTTAGTATTAAATAAAAACATACATTATAATGTTTCATGAAAAAATTGTATTTTAAGAATATAGGGCAACTACGCAATGTTAATAATTAGTTTAGACCTGGAAAGTACCTATGAAGGCTTACCTATCTGAGATCAACATACTTAGTGAAATGTCCTCATTTTATGCTACGTTATTATACCACCACAATTTTGCGATCTGAGCTGTTAAGAAATGAAATTAATTCTTAGGTAATTTGTTACACAAAAACATTGTTGATAAATGTTTAACAACAGTTAAATTGTATTAGAAAGCGCAAACATGGTCGGCGTGAAAAACACGCATCCCCAAACGAAAAAGTGAAAACAATAAAAACATTTTTGTTTAAAAAGAAGAAAGTAAATTTAGGCAAAACGCAACGACACACACTGTATAAAGAAATAACGCAAATCACGCACAGTATTTCTTCACCCTCACCTGTTCTAATTCGTCACCGGTTGGGTTTGCTATCTTTTTGTAAAACAGATTCGTTCCCCTAATCCCCTAACAAATTGGGTCATTTATTCCAACTTGTACGGAACGGATCGAGTTCATTTGTAGACGAATACATTTAAACGTCAGAAATATCTATGTAGCCATGTACTAAAAGAGTGAAAGGGAAGACTGCGTTATTAAAATATTTTAAATAATATTATCCATTTTTATACGGACTGGTAAAGGCTCTGCTACAACCCGGGCAAAATAAACAGTAAAGTGTGAACCGGAGAAATGAAAGTATAACTAGAATACAGCTAGCCGTCAACACAGTTTTACAAGAATTATACTAACAACAGAACAATAATAAATTAATAACAATAATCATGCTGTTAATAATTTATAATTTGGATTGTTGACGGATGAGATATAAGGTAATTAACCTATTATTAATATAAATAATAATTTATGGTATTTTTTAATGGGCCACCATTGGTATCTTATAAACTATAAATATGACAGCAAACTTTAAATGGAGAACCTTCATTTGTTTTTAAAAAAATGAAAAAAATATGTTGCTAAAATATTTGTAAATGACCGCCATTTTCCAAGTTACCAGTAATTTGTCGAACTTTTTGAAGTTATACTTCTTTGCGCCCGTTGTAATCGGGATGGGGTGTCGGTCGAGAAACCGCGTCACGCGTTAGGAGTAAAATCCGGAAAGTGCCTTTTCATACCTTTTCTCTACAAGAGATACCTCAAGAGTCTTGGTGGGTGAGTGGTTAACGCACTCGACTTCCACGCTAGAATCCATGGTTCTATCCCTGGCTGGTAGTATTTTTTTTCAAAAATTATAGGAAAGTATACGAATATACGAATGGCCAAAGAAGTATAACTTCCACCGTCTGGTCCGACGCAGACCCACTATTTACTATTATGGAACATTTATGGAAAAACTGGATTTTGGATTTTACAAGTTATTTTAAGACTTTTTTCTTTGTGATTTTTTTTATACAACTAACCGTTTAAAAGTTAGAGTAGTATAAAATTTGAAAAACACCCTGACTGAGCGGAAGGTATTTTTGTATGGAAACGTTTTGAACCAATGAAAACGCAAACAATACATTGTTTAAACAAATAACTTATACTAATATACAAATACGGTTTTGTAAATTTTTTAAACCCATAATACAGAGTAACTAAGTGGCAAAACTACAAATTTTCCACACAGGAAACATAACGTTGGTAAATTGTAATTTCTTCAAAAACAAGGAAAGGATAATCATTTAAAGTTTGCTGTCAAATTTATAATTGCAAAGGTTGAAAAGCACTGTGGCGACAAATTCACACTGATTGAATAAAACCCCGAACAAAAAACAATAACAGAACAATTTAATGAGAAGTTATGTTTATTGAACTACCCTTATGCACATTTCATCATAGTCATCATCCTCAGAGGGCTTTAACACCCTGACCTAAACTAGTTTACGGTATACTCCGTCCTCCCCACTCCTCTCCGTTCACGCCCAATCACAACGCGTGTAGGTTGGGAGTAGGAGGAGAGACGTAATACGTTACAAGCCTTAATAAATATAAATTAAAATACCTAATAAAAAATATAAATCCTTTTCATTCAATCAGTGACAAATTTATACTTTAGAAGATACCAATGGTGGCCCATTTTAAAACAGACGTTCTGTATAAATTACCCTTTAAAATCACTGATACTTTCTAAGTAGTAGATGGTTGAATTTCTTAGCAAAATTTCCGGAAATACCTTTTTTAAGTAAATATCAGAAAGTAGTGAGGAAATTAGTTTGTAAAGTCAATACTATAAAATATTTGTATTTTGGGGTCAAAACTTTGAGTTCTAAAAATATACGGGTGAATTTTACAGGTGAGACCTAACTCGGGGAAATGATTCTAGATAACAAACTGATAAAAAAATTTCCAGTGAACATAGGCCCGGAAATGCTTTATTTTCGAGTTATCCGCCAATTTGTTTTGCTTTACAAAATACTAAATTATTTTGGAAGTAGATACGTTTTTGAGCTCTAACTTTGTATACCTATTTGTTGCTTAACAGTTTATCATTGTAACAAAACTAGGATTTTTTTGTATTTTTAAAATGGTGGCAGTTTAAAATTTGTAATTGCAACTATCTCAAAAATAGCAACCTAAAAAAATAAACGGTACCAGAAACTGGGACATACTTTTTCACAAACATATTTAAATTATTAAACTTATTCACTGTGACTTCATAATTGTATTAAAGTAGGAGAGGGGATACATTAAAGTAGGAGAGTAACTAATAAATATTATTATTACAGTATTATCTGAATGAGAATTTTTTAGAAAGATGCGGTTTTTTGCATATGGTAGGATACGGTAAGGACTACAAATAAGCCAAATTTTATCAAAATCGTTAGAGCCATTTTTTATAAAAAAATAATAACTGGTATTTTGGGGGCTTTTTGACCAAAAAGGGGATTTTTCAAAAAAATTTTAAACCTTTTTTTATGATTCTATATACAGGCCTAATTGACACGTTTGGTGCAAATTTGTTCGAAATCGATAGAATATTTTTCTCTCTAGCTTTGTATACAGACACTTGTTTGGGGAAGCCCACACGAAGCCCTCCACAGCCCGTGACTTATTTCATCCTTTTGTATACAGACAGTCAGACATACAGACAGACATTTTATAAAACCACTTTTTTTGACTCGGGAGGGTCCCAAAACTGATTTTTCCACAAAAATCTGAACATCAATTTTTTTGCGATCACTATCATACTTTCTCTATACTTATAGTATAGTGAGAAAGTAATATACAGCAGACAACAAAATTACTTTGTTAATGATAAAAACAACTGTTTTTTTATTTTATATAGCTCAAAAGAGTAACGTAGATATTGGCAAAAAAACAGACAATAATATATATTTTATGGTAGTTGTCAACAATACCCATAATTATTACAGAAACTAATTATTTTAAATTCATTATGAACTAAAATAATGTAAAAAAAATATTTACTACTAATAACTGTCTTATGTAATGATAATGGTAAAAATAAGAAATTTTAGAAATTAAATAATCATAATTAGGCAATTAAGCGATACATTTTTTGTCATCAAATCAATAAAGGCGAATACACTATAAAATATAATTGGGTCACGATTTAAAGTTGTTGAGCAGTTTAAGCGTCGAAGTTCACAACTAACCATTCTATATTCTGCGTTACAGGTAATTAAACCAAATCACTGAAGACTGCAATAAAAACTTAACAAGAGAACATAAATGTTAATTATTTTATTTGAACTTACGTGTTCTTGTGAGTAGAGGGTGTTTCTTCTTACCTGTGAAATTACAAAATATTATTAAACATTTTACAACAGAAAATCATATTCTAAGTTGGTTTTAATAATCGAGTTGCTACTGAGGATACACTTCGATTTTATCTTAAGGGTCTTCTATACCTTGCGTAAAACAGCAAAAATATGCACTTCGTATTACCGTGTTTCGGACGCCGTTTTTCAACCTAAAAAGTTGTGAAACATCTTAAATTGTTCTTAAAGGCTTTGTGCTTTTGTCTTATATCTCATAATTGAAAGAAATCGTCCTTAATTCCTTTTAATCAACAGTTTAAATGAGTAAAAATCGATTATTTTTAATTAATTTTTTGGGAGTTTTAAGCAATAGTTTCCATATTTTAAGCTAACACGTAAAAAACATAAAGCCATCTTTATAACTTAAAGTAGTTTCCCAAATTATTAATTTATAAATAGAATCCGAAACACGGTATTACGAATGCATGTTTCAACGATTTTGCAGCTTGAGTCAGGCCTTTTGCATTGAAATCATACTGTACACTCGGGAGTTTTCTTCAAGGTCTAGAAGAGCCTTTATTTAGAGGATTTATTAGTATTACTGTAATTACCTGAGCAATATATCACATGGCCATATGCTCTTCTTATTTATTTCGTTACATAATGGATGCAACATCTGAAAATCAAGGTCAATTAATGGCACTGTCATATCTCAGATGAATACACACGTTTTTTAACCGAAAGTAACAATTTTTTAGATTTTTCCTACTCAAATGAAACATATTCTGGGTTTATCTAGATAAATAAATACAGGAGATTATGCAGCACATTTTTCGAGTGCAAATATATAGTTTTTGGGGTTTCAACCAATTATTTGGGAAAATTGGTCTAATCTAGACGTTGAATAGCTGCCTACGTGTACGAAATATAATAGTAGAATTCGTTTGTATCTCAGCCTCCAGCCCCAGCTCACACGCTTCTTTGTTCCAGCCGCAGTTGTAAAACTGGTTTTGGGAGTTTGCAACTAGAACTGGCTTCCTCGGATCAGAAGCTGTCTCCACAGTGAAATTCCCATAAATAATTTCATCCGGGCACTTTTATTTTATTTTAGATTTGGATCGATTTTAGGGGAACCATATGGCCTAAAGATCGTGTAACAAAACAAAATGTGCAGAATAATCTATCTATATATATATACAATCGAAATACCACTGACTCACTGACTCATTCATCACGATTTTTCAAAAACTACCCAACGGAATGAAATGAAATTTGGTATGTAGCTTCCTCTAGGGCCATAGGTGCTCACAAAGAAAGGGTTTGAAAAAATTCGAAATTTTATGGGGGGGGTTTGGGGGGATTAAATTTATTAAAAACCGATTTCTTCAAAACTACGGAACGGATTGGCATGAAATTTGGTATGTAGCTTCCTCTAGGGCATAGGTGCTTACTAAGAAAGGGTTTGGAGAAATTCGAAATTTTAGGGGGAGGGGTTTGGGGGGATCAAAGTTGTTAAATCACGATTTCTTCAAAACTACCTAACGGATTGGAATGAAATTTGGTATGTAACTTCCTCTAGGGCCATAAGTGTTCACTAAAAAACGGTTTTAAAAAATTGGAAATTTTAAGGGAGTTTGGGGGTTGAAAATGATTAAATCACGATTTCTCCAAAATTACAGAACAGATAGGAATGAAATTTGGTATGTAGCTTTCTCTAGGGCCATAGGTGCTCACTAAGATAGGGTTTGAAAAAATTTGAAATTTTAGGGGTGTTTGGGGGGGAACAAATTTATTAAAAAACGATTTCTTCAAAAGTACCGAACGGATTGGAATGAAATTTGGTATGTTGCTTCCTCTAGGGCCATAGGTGCTCAATAAGAAAGGGTTTAAAAAATTCGAAATTTTAGGGGGTTTTTGGGTAGATCAAATTTATTAAAAAACGATTCCTTCAAAACTACGGAACGGATTGGCATGAAATTTGGTATGTAGCTTCCTCTAGGGCCATAAGTGTTCACTAAAAAAGGGTTTTAAAAAATTGGAAATTTTAGGGGGGTTTGGGGGTAAAAATGAATAAATCACGATTTCTCCAAATTTATAAAACAAATTGGAATGAAATTTGGTATGTAGCTTCCTCTAGGGCCATAGGTGCTCGCTAGGATAGGGTTTAAAAACATTCGAAATTTTAGGGGGTTTTTGGGGGGATTAAAGATCACGATTTTTTCATAACTATCGAACGGATTGGAATGAAATTTGGTATGTAGCTTCCTCTAGGGCCATAAGCGTTCACTAAAAAAGGGTTTTAAAAAATTGGAAATTTAAGGGAGTTTGGGGAGTAAAAATGACTAAATCACGATTTCTCCAAAATTACGGAACAGATTGGAATGAAATTTGGTATGTAGCTTCCTCT
>JAGFPH010000289.1:611774-642814 GCA_018207615.1 Philaenus spumarius | reverse complement strand
TTATTAAAAAACGGTTTCTTCAAAACTACTGAACGGATTGGAATGAAATTTGGTATGTAGCTTCCTCTAGAGCCATAGGTGTTCAGTAAGAAAGGGTTTGAAAAAATTCGAAATTTTAGGAGGGGTTTGGGTTGATCAAAGTTACTAAAATCAAAATTTCGGATCTTTTATTTTATGACAATAGTGCTTTTATTATTTAAGATCTATATATATAAAAGCCCAATACCACTCACTGACTGAACACTTATAAAGAATACAATTACGTTAAAAAAACTGAAAATATCAACCACCACGGGCAACGCCGTACGGGTCAGCTAGTATATATTTATATATATAAGCTAAATACCACTCACTCACTCACTCACTGACTCATCACGAAATCTCAAAAACTACTGAACGGATTGGAACGCAATTTGGTATGTAGCTTCCTCTAGGCCATAGGTGCTCACTAAGAAAGGTTTTAACAATTCGAAATTGTAGGGGAATTCGGGGGGTCAAAGTTACTAAATCACGATTTCTCCAAAACTACCAAACGGATTGGAACGAAATTTCGTATGTAGCTTCTTCTAGGGCCATAGGTGCTAACTAAGAAAGGTTTAAAAAAAATTTAAATTTTAGGACGGGTTTGGGGGGGGGGGATCAAAGTTACTAAAAAAACCACCGAACGGATTGGAAAGAAATTTGGTATGTAGCTTCTTCTAGGGCCGTAGGTGCTCGCTAAGAAAGGTTTTTTAAAATATTCGAAATTTTAGAGGGGTTGGGGGGTGAAAGTTACTAAAAATTACTATAAGAAATACATAGTGCAATATATTTATTGATATATTTTTTTTTGTTAATATACATTTAACTTTTATTTGTCTATCCGTGCAAAGCCGGATCGGGGAGATAGTACGTATTATTTTAAGTCCCTAAACCGTTTCATTCTAGTACAAAAATCTCAAAAAACATTACTAGTTGTTTTTGGCCAACGAACTCATCCGAGAGACTTAGAAAACCAACGTGTAACAAATTTTAACCAAATCGGACGTGAAATGCGGCCGCTTTACTGCGAACACATAATATTTAACATTTTTAATGACACATCAAAAATTGTTCTGGAAACCATGAACTGTGCTCACTGATTATTGACGACCTTAGGTCTCACCATAACAGTCACTGCAATAGCTCATCTTCCATATACAAATTCACTAACAACAGACTAAACTTTGTAGGTTATGCTAGTTTAATTTTGTTCGTGGTTAGTAAATTTACTACTGTATAACAAAGTAATTAATAGAGGAAGACCCTTTTTACAATGGTTTGTTTTTATTTGATATCATTATCATAATAATATAATGAAATAAGACAGAGTTTGCAAAGTATAAATCAACTTTTGTTATTTTGTGAAACTTTAAGTTAAAACGTCTGTAAACTAAACAGAAGATATAAACTAGGCCTTGCTATTGAACCCACAAATAAAAGAAACCCCGGCTTGGAATATTAGAACTGAAAACTCAAAAAAAAGGAATGAATGTAAATACAAAGTGGAACAAGAGAAACCAGACACACTCATAATGGTAAAAATGGACAGCATGGTGACCAGAAGTTTTCAAAATTTACTTCATATTCTGAACGAACGCGTTAAATTATCTCAAAAAAGACCAAAAAGATCTGCGGGAAATAAATACTGTACAAAATACGAGAGAAATAAAACTCGGAAATACAGCGGGTTATTTCAATCGACTTTTGACATGTTTGCACTAAATAAAAGAAAGAAACAGTCACAAAAGGGTAAACAATAAGAAGACTAAACAAAATTAACGAAAGAACTTAATAAACTTGAAATTTGTATAATAATTTAACAAGACGTTTAATATTAAAACAATAACAATGAACCATATAAAATAATATTGAATGCTATGAAATTATAAAATAAATCCTCGAGTTGACAAACGTTGCCAAATTGAACAGAAGGTCCAACTTACTGTTTCTAGTCCCAGTACGTTTCCAGTATTTAAACATACAATAATTCTTAATTTTCTAAAAAAGGTCTAAAATTATTCAACCTATGCTACGTTTTTAATTAAAAAAATACGGTATATATAATAATGTTGGTAGTGCTACCATACATTATTATTATTATTATTATGTTCTTACTGCCATACAAATCTTATCCAAACAAATCTGGCAATCACGTTAGCCTATATCACGATAACGTAAACAACATGGCTGAAGATTCTCCTTGTTAAGAAGGGGAGGATACCCTGTCCGTTATATTGAATCTGATTCCCATAACAGCAATGCTACAGAATAAGTAAAAAAATTTCCAGTTAATTCGTGGAATAAATTTAAAAATTTGGTTTCATTTTGAAGTACTGTCATATGCGAATGTTTATTGCTGAATACATTTTCAAAAACCGTTTTATTCTATTCACAAACGTATGATGTAATTAATTAGTAGAAAATAGTAAACTTTATGAATTTTTTAGTCAGTTGCAAAAAGAGATACTGCAAAAACCCTTAGCAATCAACACCCACAATCTATTTTACTTTAAGAAAAAAATACAGCTTACGATTTTTGACGAAAATAACACAGAAATATGCTTAAAAGTGAAGGTATGGTGAGGTTAATAAAGGGGATCAGACCTAACTATCTTCCGCCATGTTAGCTTATGTACTTTTTTTATAAAAAACCATTAGAGCTAGAGTTCTGAAATTTTTACCATTATTTCCTACTTCCTTTGTCAACATTTTCACCAGAGGATTTTGTTATATCTTAATTTATTTTTTCGGTAAATTTTGTTTCATAATTGTACATTTTTTAAACGTAAAAGTTCTCGTAAAATATTTTTTAAACTTTTTTGGTAGGTATTTATAAAAACTAACTGGAGTGATTATGTATAATAATGCCCTACATGTGTGTGCAAAGTTTCAAGGTCCTAGCTTTAACGGTTATTGAGAAAAAGGTACATTTAGTAAAAAAAAGAACACTGCTTTCGGAGAAATGGATTTATTTACAAAACACAAAATAGCAAATCATATCATATTATATGATATGTAGTAATATCGCGCTTGCATGCTACAGAAAAACATTTTTCTCTTATCTAATGTAAATTAAATATATATTATGTTATATATCAATTTAAAGAGCACAAAACAAGCTACAATAATCAATAAAAATAAAAAAACGAATTTAAAAACTTTTTTTGAGGTCTGCTCCCCAACATTGAAATTGGTTGCCAACTTCACCTTTTTGAATTTAGGGAGAAGAGCCTTAAATCACAAAGGCAACTTTTGGTTTGGTAATTTGTTATGTTGTACTTATTCTAGATTGTTTATAATTGTTTTCACGTAATCGGCGTAAGTGTCTAATTGCAATATATACAAAGTAAAAGTGAAGTTTAGTGTAACCCTGTAACACCTCTGATCACCGCGGTCTCCACTAGAACCAAAATAGTGACAAACAACTAAGGTGTCCCTAGTTTTGCTTATCTAAAAAATAAATAACGAGTCTATCTGTCGACCCGGGTTTTTAGAGTAAAAACAACTTCCTCTTTATTTGTGCCTGAAGTCCTAAAATTAAAATGTATAATAATTCGATCACGCATCTCGATGAGCGAATTTCCAACATTAAGTTTATATGTTTCAGTGTTTCGACTATTTTGATATTGGTCTACTGTACGAAATCTATTAGTAAAGTTTGTTTGCACCTCAGCCTCCAGCCCCAGCTCACGAGCTGCTTCGTTCCGCTCGCAGCGGAAACACTCGCTTTTACGATACGAGTATTTTTTTGGTAGTTTACGATTTGATCGATTTTTGGGGGAACCAGACGTGCTATCGGGTCGTTTAAAAAAACAAAATGTGCAGAATAATCTTCTATGTTCATTTTTTAGATAAAATCCTTAAAACGTTTCGTTTTAGTACGAAAAATCTAAAAAAACAACATTTACTTTCGGTCAAAAAACGTGCTTCCGGTTGTTGGATTTTTTGGCTAACGACCTCTTCCGAGCGTCTTAGAAAACCAACGCATGTACATTTGCAGCCCCACAGCCGCCCCTTTGGGTTATTATATTTTTGTTTAATCGTCTAAGTGGCAGACTGCACAACTGAGTAGTCTCAGACTCAGACAACACAACTTGTATCGAATATTTCACCCACTAAATATTATCAAATCTCAATAAAACAAAAACTATTGGAAATAAAAGGTTTTAAACTTCAATTTTTGTATTTACAAATTTCTTCTAAAAAGTATATTTACATATGTAATCATCGTTGTAAAATTGTAGTTGCCTAAATCAATATTGATGCCGCGCTAAAAAGCATAAGGAAATGGCTCAAACTCATCACTTTTTAAAGGCACATAATTGTTAGACAAACTTGTTTTGAGATAACGATAAGGGCACCACTGAATTTGTCAAGATTTTAACTTTCTACCACGATCTTCTAATCATTCGTCACTCTTATAGTTTTTTAGATATGAATTTGTCTGTAAACGCTTGCCATTGGACAGTTTTCAAAAAATGAGAAAGCACATTTTGCAATCGATGTATCTATTACAAATCTATATGCAGTATTCGTGTGATAATTTTTATATTGATTTGAAGGGCAAGTTCTATATTTTCGTTTAATATAAGGAAAACCTGGTTTAGTGTTAAGAACTATTCGGGTATTTCCGTGAAATATGTACATTTTCAACGCCCTAGGCGCATTAGCCGTTATCTTTTCCTGTCTGGCTTGAACTGCATACTATACGTTCGTGAGAATTTTTTTGGTTGTAATTTATTGAAATAAGTTATTAGAAAAAATCTATTTAAAATCTCAAGTATTCAGTTTAATTCTATAGTTTATTCTCTACAATTTGTTATAATAAAACTTTATTTTTGGGTAAAGCATATAATGATTAATTCCTATTCAAAATGGGTGATCGTGAAATGGTCTAAAAAGACGTATTCAAGCACTGTATTCCAAAAAATTATTCTATCCCCCCCCCTCGAGACAGCGCCCTCCTTGAAAACCGGCTGGTTCCGCCCATGCGCATGTACCAAATCGGACGTAAAATGCGACCGTTATAGTGGGAACACATATATACATATATATATACAAAGTTTTTAATGACACCCGAAAACGCGTTCCGGGACCATGATCGGTGCTCATTTAATACTCCCGAACCTGAGGTCTCGCCATAAGAGTCATTGCAATAGCACATCCTTCCAATGGAAATTCGGTAAAAGACTGATGTTAGATATGGGCATATGCATAAACATAATAGAAAAACTTAGCAATATGTTTTTAATTTAGACGGTTTCTGTCAATACGGAAACGGACACCTCAAGCCACTGGTCCTCGCCACAGATATATAAATTATTAAAACCATTGTTGTACTGATACCATAATACTGATGCGATGTTATTTATTTTCGGGTCAGCTTGCACCACGTAACCCTAGAATCGCGGTTCACGCCTCCACTTCTCTGGTTTACTTACTAACCCGCTCTACTCGAATAAAGTCAAATACATGCGTTTGCTCTACTTTCTCTACGCGACTCATTATATCGATCTTACACTATTTACTAAATTGGCATATATGTGGAAATACACGCAAACCTACATCATTACCTAGACCTGTGTTTATCTATATTTAAAGCGATTACGGATAAAGAGCACAATTATCACGACAATAGAAACTAACGATTGCGACTATCGATTTATGAATAAAACTGAATATTACAAAAGTAAGGCGATTGCCTGGAATAGGTCATTTGTCGGTATAACGGGTACTTAGGCCGATAAGAGCGTAAGGTGATTTGTGTAATTAGGAACGGTCGAACCCACATTGGTTTACATTATTTAAAACTAGAGGCTCGCTTCGCTCAACAAGCGGCGATCCATGGGAAAACCAACGCAAACAGATTATTGTATGCTCTGATATTTTAAAGGAAATAAAGATTGAGCAGTGACTATAGATATATAGTGACACATAGCTCATGTAAGGCAGAGATCACAATACACGATTATCCCAAATATTTCGAATTGCGGAATGGGCTGTAATTTCGCAATTAATATTTAAATAATCAACATTTAAAACAAATTCGTATTTACCAACTAAAGAAAACATTTCTATTTGTAACACCAGGCGTTTGACTTGTACTAAAGCAAGCCTTGTGTTTACTTTGATCCGAATCTAAAGAATACCTGATTCTAAATTTAAAGTCGTTTGCTATGGCAATACATGTAAATGCTTTCATGAAATGTGCGTTCTTTCAGTACAGGCCTAACCTAAAATTTTGTTCAGTTTTTGATCCAAACCAGCTGTTTTATTTATAACTATTGGAGACCCCGAGTACCTTCTATACAAATAATTATGTTATGATTTCTTTATAATAAAGATTATTAATAACCCCAAAGCTAAGATGGTAAATACTGGTAAATGTTCAAATCAATTTATTTCGTATATTTTATTTTATAACAGCAGTAATAATAAAGTTAAAAGAATCAGCAAGGTTCAGGTCTACACTTTAACAAAAACCTAACCTAAAAATTAGAAGTACAAATAATTGTTTCAACGTTTGATATCAGCTGTTAATGGAAATATCAGAGCAAACAGCTGATTATTGTATCAACAATAAACATATTTATTTATTATTTAATATGTTACTTCCATTGCCGTAAAGTATTAACAGAGTTTGTGTTGTTTTTACGTCTAACAGTGGCTTTGTTTTTCTTAAAAGTATATAAAAACTCGGGTATATTAAAATAAAACTTTGTGTCAAAATTTCAAAGCAATAGGTGAAGAACTTTCTGATATCTTAGATTTTGAACAAACGAACATTTACATTTTTAGATATGTATCAACAGATGTTTGAATTGAATTATAATACGGTAAGATTTTTCGTTGGCCTTTGTTTGTTATAGAATAATAAACTGATCCTAAATTTGTTAAGTTGGTTGCCATGGTAATTTAAACAAAAGTGGAATGTAAACAAACATGAATTGCCATGCTTTTTATCCGAACAGCTGTTTATCAGATATAGGGCTAGAAGTAAACAACCGACTATCACTATTACAACTACCATTTGAAATAAAAATGTTGCAAAATCATCCCTTAATTTTCGTTTATTACCACATAAGAATAAGCCTTTAAATTTTCGTATTTATATCTTAAATATTTTTTGCTCTACGTTGATTCTATGTCAGTCAAGTTATTTAAAGCCAATGCAAACTGATTATTGTACACTCTGAAAATTTCTAAATGGGGCTAGGAGTAACTTATATATACAGTTAAAGCAAGACAGATATCGAAATAGACACGACCATCCCCAAAATTCGAATTGCTGCTTGCGCTGTAATTTCACAATATTTTAAACAAATTTTGATTTGCCAACTAAAGAAAACAATGTAATATGTAACACCAGGGGTTTGACTTATAATATAGTAAATATTTAGTTTGCTTTTACCTAATCTAAAAAAAACAGTTATTTGTGGATAATAATTACCTGTTGGTAAATTGGTTGCAAATAAACGTGTTTTGGTTCATTGTATGCCTAACCTAAAATTATGTAAATTTTTGACCCAAAACAGCTGTTTTACTCTTAATATGCAACAAGAGAAGTTTCAATTGAATTATAATACAGTAAGCATTTTTTCTTTAGTTTTTGTTTGTAATAATAAACTGATTCTAAATTTTCTCTAAGTTAATGACTATGGTAATGACTGTAAACAAAATATGTTTTACTAAGCTTTTGATCCAAACAGCAGTTTCATCCGAATTTTCACTATTTTTACGCTATAAAATAAAAATTGTGCAAAATCCTTTCTTAGTGTCCGTCTATGACCCCGTAAGCTATGCCTTTACATTTTCGTGTTTATTTAGTTTTTGGTATAGAGTCAGCTGATTCTATGTCAGTCAGTCATTCAGTCAGGACAAAGCCTCTTGTATAAATAGATTGCAACATACATTTTACTTTCTCACTATACTATAGTATAGAGAAAGTATAGTGATCGCAAATAAAAAAACGATGTTCAGAATTTTGTGGAAATATCCGTTTTGGGACCCCCTGAGTCCAAAAAAGTGGTTTTTACAAAATGTCTGTCTGTATGTCTTTAAGTACACAAAGCTAGAGAGAAAACTATTAAATCGATTTTAACCAAATTTGTACCAGACATGTCAAGTAGGCCTGCACGAAAAAGGGTTTTAAAAATATTTGAAAAACAAACCCCTTTTTGGCCAAAAAAATCTGTTATTATTTTTTATAAAAAAATGGCTCTAACGATTTTGATAAAATTTGGCTTATTTGTAGCCTTTAATGTGCCCTACAATGAGCAAAAAACTGCATCTTTCTAAAAATTATCGTTTAGCTAATAATAATAATAATAAATAATATTTGGGGGATTTGTGGCCATTAAGGGAGTTGTTTTTCAAAAAATGTCTAAACCTTTTTACGAGCATTTCTATAAAGACGTAATTGACGTGTTTGGTGCAAATTTGTTCGAAATCGATCGAATAGTTTTCTCTCTAGATAATAATAATAATATTTATTAGTTAATCTCCAACTTTAATACAAAATCACCTCTCCTACCCCACCCTACAAGTCACAGTGAATCTGTTTAATAATTTAAATATCTTTGTGAGAAAGTATGTGCCAGTTCCTGGTACCGTTTATTATAGATTGTATAACCAAATATAACATTCATTCGTTCTCTGAAAACAATTTATGTTTTATAAAAAAATTAGTTTTACTAGATTCTCCAAGTTAGTGTTTACCTGTGAATAAATATTTTACATTTTTAATTCTGACACAACGAGTCCACAAACAGGTTAGAATTGTTTCACAGTGGTAGAAGAATAATTCCAACCTTAGAAGAAGAATGTACAAAAATATTGTATGAGACATAGAGAAAGCAGTGATGCGAAGATAGCATTCAACCTTTTAGGCCCTTTTGATATCTTTATATCTCTATCTAATACCTTAACAAGACATAGAACAATAATTGCACTATTATTTCACAATACACATAACAAATTTCAATGGAAATGTAGAATACATGAAACACAGTGCTATGTGTATATACTAGCAGGTATATGTGTATACTAGGGGCTCTGCCCCTGGACGCTTCGCGTCCCAACCCCGCCTCGGCCTTCGGCCTCAGATGGCTGCTTCGCTTCGCTCGCAGTTGGAAAATTCGATAAAGAATCTCGTTAATCTTTGGCTCGTTTGTACATAGATGACCTCGTTTGTATTTGATTGTGTGCCGGAGCTCCTTCTTGGGTGAATAGCGGCTGAACGGATGATTGGATCTTCAATTTGATGGGAAATAGTTAGTTTGAAATTAAATTTTCTACAACTTTTTTGTGTTTAACATTTTTTTCTATCTCTTACCGTTTTCTTACAAAACACAATCAAAGTTAAAAAATGAAGAAATTGAAAAATCTAAAAAATCTTTCCCGCCCAAAAGGTGCTTCCAAAATAAAAAAAAATGTTAAATTCTGGCAATTTTCCCAAAAGTTTCATGTCGAGAGCTTTAATTTAAGTATAAGGTTTATGGGTTCCTATTACGGGAAGTGCCTAATAAATAATTAATGTCAGTGAATCAGTGAAATCGTCTACATTTAAGGGCGTTGGGCGGAGCCTCCCTTCTCGGATGAATAGTGGCTAAATGGATGATTGGATATTGAATCTGACGGATAATCTCTTCTTTGAAATTTAATTTTCTGCAACTTTTGTATTTAACATTTTTTGCTATTTCTTACCACTTTCTTGCTAAATGCGCTCAAAGTGGGAAAATGAAGAAATTCCAAAAATCTAAAACATCGTTCCCGCCCAAAAGGTGCTTCCAAAATTAAAAATTGTTAAATTCTGGCAATTTTCCCAAAAGTTTCTTTTCGAGAGCTTTAATTCAAGTATAAGGTTGAGGGGGGTCCGATTACGGGAAGCGCCTAATAATTAATGTCAGTGAATCAGTGAAACCGGCTAGCTTTAAGAACGTTGGGCGGAGCTTCCCTTCTCGGATGAATAGTGGCTAAATGGGTGATTGGATCTTAAATCTGATGAAAAATCGTTGGTCTGAAATTAAATTTTCTACAACTTTTGTATTTAAAAATGTTTGCTATATTTTATTGTTTTCTAACAAAACACGCTCAAAGTGGGAAAATAAAGAAATTCAAAAAAATCTAAAAAATCGTTCCCGCCCAAAAGGTGCTTCCAAAATTAAAAATTGTTAAATTCTGGAAATTTTTCCAAAAGTTTCTCGTCGAGAGCTTTAATTCAAGTATAAGGTTGAGGGGGGTGCGATTACGGGAAGTGCCTAATAATTAATGTCAGTGAATCAGTGAAACCGGCTAGCTTTAAGAACGTTGGGCGGAGCTTCGCTTCTCGGATGAATAGTGGCTAAATGGATGATTGGATGATTAGTTTTACCCTTAAATGCAAGTAATCAAAATTAAAATGTGTTTTTTTGTTAACTTAAGAATAATGTGTACAAAACTTCCTCTATTTAGCTCTATCGATATTAATAGTTTTTAATACATAGTGGTTGTAACCAAATTTTTACCGCAAGTAACTTATTCGCAGGTTACAAAAATGTGTTTGGTTTATTTGTTCCCAGTACCTTAAGAAATACGTGTAATTCATTTTTAGCTCTCTAGCTTAAAGGAAAGTATGAATATTATTATTTATTATTTTAAGAATATGTTTTTTTAAGTAATGGATGTGATTACCCCATTTTACCTTCAGATGCAAATAATCGAAATTCAAATGGGTTTTTTGTAATCTAACACAATAACATGTACCAAATTTCAGCTATCTACCTCTATAGATATTAGTAGAAATTATGTTTAATACATAGAGGAATAAAACCCATTTTTACCGCAAGTATCTTAGGCGCAGGATACAAAAAAGCGTTTGGTGAATTTTTCCTTAGTACCATTTAATAAATAACTGTAATACGTATTAGTTCTCTCGCTTAAAGAAAATTACACAAATTAATATTAAATGTTTTTGGGTATTTTTCAATTTCTACCCCTTCGACGCAAATAATCGAAACGCTAATGCATTACTGTTTATATTTACCACTTATGACACAAATGTGTCAATCAACAGCTCTTTAGCTTCATAAAAAGGAAAACGATGTTTATTGTTCTAATTTCAGTTCTAATTTCAAGGAATGTACAACAATTATTTCATATTTATTGTTATATGGGTTTCTGCTTCATTTTCATCCAAAAGCAGCACGCGATTAAATAAAAATCTGGTTTACTTTTCTATGTATCTTTTATGAAATTAATGTACACAATTTCATTTCTCTAACTTTAAAGAAAGTATAACAATACATTTTTATTGTTTTAAAGGTAATCATATTTTCACCCCATAGCATCGGCTACAAAATGCAAATCTGTTTTACTTTTTTTATGTATCTTTTGAGAAAGAAATTAAAAAATTTCAGCTCTCTAGCTATCATTAAAAGTACAACAATTAATATGTATTGCTTTAGGGGTTGTTTCAACCATTAAATCGAAATGAATTTTCTAGCCTGTGTTACTCAGGGATAGTGTAGGTTTTTAACAATAAAAAATGTTGTTCAATCGGTTCAGTGATTCCTGAGATTACCTCACAACACATTGTACCTCTTGATAATATTAGTAGCCTATAGATATAACTAAAGAATACAGCTTTTAGTTTGTCTAAAATAATTAATGTTAACGAAAATTTAGGCCAATATTAGTAAAAAACGCTACCCTTTCATTCTCCACAGGTCGGCTGAAGGAAGATATTCAAATAATCAGCTGTTCACAATAACTACTCTAAACATGTATGTTGGCTATCTTCAGTGGTATTTACGTGTTGATTCCATTTTTTTTTAAATAATTTGTATCTGTAATTTTATTGTTAAGTTGGGTTTTTGTTAACGAGTAATCTTAAGTAAAGCTAGTTCTCTTTAAACTTTACTAAAACTCCTGCTATACAGGAATTTTATAACATGAGACTTGACATTATTTACGTTAACTTTGAGGTTATGAATAATCCTCCGAATTAAAATAATTTTGAAACGGTAAAATCAGTTCACCGAATTCCAAAATTAAGTTTATTTGTTTTAGGGTTCCAACCAACTATTTGGGAAATTGGTCTTTTCGCGAAGGCGTTGAATAGCTGCCTACGTCAGCGAAATATATTAGTTGAATTTGTTTGCACCTGAGCCTGAAGCCCCTTCTCACGCGTTGCTTCGTTTCGATTGTTGTTATCGATATTGCACCTCGATCTTGCGGCCTGTGATTATGGACAGCTTCGCTTCGCTCCGAGCGTTTCACGAGTTTCTAACACGGACTTCGACCTCAGACCAGAAAAATCTTAAAACATTGTTGCTTCTTGTCAAAAAAAAGTGCTTACGTTTGATCTGTATAGCCTATACATTGTTTATATAACATTTTTTAATGACACCCTAAAACGTGTTCTGAGGTCCATATTCGGTGCTCATTGATCACTCCCGACCTTAGACTCACTGCAACTGCTTATCTTTCCTAAGGACATTCCCTAAAAAGGAAATTACATAATTCGTATGTGAAGGAAGTAAAGGGATTGACGAAGAAGCATCCCTATTATATAATAAATCCCGCAAAATAAATAAAAATCGTTTTCTTTTAAAGCCATAAAGGTTTAATAGTAAATGACAACCCACACTGTAAGTAGACCTACTCAATGATGGATATTGATTGGGCTTTAAAGAATTGTAGTTCATTATGTTATAGTTCAATATAACTACAAGAAACTAACGTCTATAAATTGTTCTTCAACCCCGAACAAGTACAAAAAGAAAGTAAATTTGGGTATGTATAATCTCACAAGAATTAATAAAAGCTACCTACACCTTTAGCTAAACAATCAATTATTTTATTTTAGTAAAATTATTGATTAATTTATTAATTTGATAAATTAAAATTTAGGTTAGTCTTGTGCTTTTCGCTCGAATCTATCGAGTTTTACTGTAACTACTTAAATTGCAAAAATGTAGGTGTAGTTGGTACGGCTCTTGTCCAGTAAGGGCTCAAGAAGGAATTCCAATGCTACGAATGTCAGATGTTTAGAATGATAAAACACAAAACACGATCATATAAATACAATACAAGATTAATTCCTACTCGATTATTTTCAAAGTTTTACATTGGTGTAGTGCATACCGCTCTCGTACAGTACTTGTTTGTAGTAACTGCAGCGTTTTGGAGATCAGAAATCTATAATATATAAAAGCGAAATACCACTCACTCACTCACTCACTCATCACGATTTCTCAAAAACTACCAAACGGATTGAAATTAAATTTGGTATGTAGCTTCCTCTAGGGCCATAGGCGCTCGCTAAGAAATGGTTTCAAAAAATTCGAAATTTTAGGGAAGGTTTGGGGGGATCAAAGTTATGAAATCACGATTTCTTCAAAACTACCCAACGGATTGGAATGAAATTTGGTATGTAGCTTCCTCTAGGGCCCATAGGTGCTCACTAAGATAGGGTGTGAAAAATTTCGAAATTTTAGGAGGGGTTTGGGGGGATCAAAGTTACTAAAATCATAATTTCAGATCTTTTAATATTATGACAATAGTGCTTTTATTATTTAAGATCTATATATATATAAGCCGAATACCACTCACTGACTGAACACTTAAGAATACAATTACGTTAAAAAAGACTGAAAATACCAACCACCACCGGCAACGCCGTACGGGTCAGCTAGTTGATTAATAAAGTAAACGATATAGTAAAACAAACTCAATGTTTAATTCATACCCCATATTTATTTTACAAGTTTTATAATGGTGTAGTGGTTAACTCTCTCGAACTGAAAGGGTTCTAGGAAGGAATGTCGAGTAATTTGGATAGGAAAATACAAAATATAAATATAATACTGTTTTAAAAGTATTATATTGGAGTAGCGGGTACCGCTCTCGTGTATTAAGTCAGCGTTAGCGGGTTAAAGGAGAATATCTCAGCTACAACCAAAACAACATATGGTTAAAGGACATTTTCGTCCAATTGTTACCTTAGAAGGATGTATCCTAGTATCCACAAAACACAGGAGCATGGACTAAAATGGGTATGAGCCGTGAAACATGGCGTCTTTTTCCCAGTTCATCCAAATAAAACACACAAACCAAAAACAAAAAAACACACAACACTAGCTGAGTAGATAGGAGGAAACACTTTTTGAAAGCACAGGCATTTTCTTATAGACGGGCAGTGTAATTGAAACACGAATTTACACTGATTTGAATTCAATATTATTCATACAATGTGTTTTGAATTGTAGACGATTTTTGTATATAGTTAAACGACTGAAATTAAAACCGAACTCCACGGGTTCGAAAACGGGTAAACGCGGAGGTGTTCCGATATCGACATCTTGGGAGTGACTGGAGACTTACTCTCCCGTCACATGGAAGGGACTGTCGACGCATGCGTCTTGCAGAGGTCGCTGCCGAACTGGTCAGTGGATGTAATCGCTTTGTAGAAAAAACTGGAAGTGTTTTATAATGGAAGCTGTGATACGCAAACATGCGGGGTGTTCGTATGCTAAACGAAAATCTACGAATATTATATAGAGATAAACTCTGTGTGGATGATGGTATACAACTGAACCTATTTGGAAAAATCATTTATGAATGGTTGGAAGCCGAATTTCCTTTAGTCTCGGTCGAAAGGCGCAGGTGTATTTCCCAAGTTCCTCTCAAATTTATTCCGATAAAGTTATACAATGAAGTTATCTTTTCCCATCATTTGCGATAGGGGTTTCAGTTATCAAAATATCCCAGACAAGAGATTTATGTAATACTAAAAGTTTTCGTCAAATGCTCGCTTCGCTCACCAATCCCCCGCGGCGTCTCACAGCGAAGCAAATGCAAACAAATTGTTATATACTATAATATTTTCTCTGGTATGATGATTGGGTAGGATAGAGATATTTATTTTTATATACAGAGTGTGCCCGAACACTCTGGACTCCTTTTGTGGATATGTTCCTGGGATCCAGACAAACATATTTCACAATATAAACATGGGTCTACGGTGCTTATTTTTTCATCTGTCTGTCTGTATGTGGTTTTTACAAAATACTTAATATTTTTGGAAGTAGAAAATATATTGAGCTTAAACTTCGTATACCTATTTGTTGCGTAACCACTTATCACTGTACAAAAATTTAGAACATAATTTTAATATTTTCAAAATGGCGGTGATTTATAATTTTTAATGTCAAATATTTCAAATACGGCTAACTTTACAAAAAAAAAATTACAAGAGACAAAAACATTTACGTTTTTAATGACAAGTACACTGTTTTTTTTTATTCTGTCTGTAGCTCAAAGGCTAACAGAGATATTGACAAAAAAAAGGAAAAATTAATTTCTTGGTAGATGTCAACAATACCCAGAATTACTCTAGAAACTAAATATTTTAAAGTTATTATGAGCTAAAATAATAAATTAAAATTAGCAGATAAAATTAATAAAATAGGTCCCAGTTCTGGAAAAACTGCAGTAATTGTTGCGATATTTGACCCAAAACTCAATTAAATATTTTGTTTCTTGAGTAATTCTGAGTATTGTTGACAACTACCAAGAAATATTATTTTTGTTCAATATCTCTATTATCCTTTGAGCTACAGACAAAATAAATAAACCACTGTGTTTGTCATTAAAAAAGTAAATGTTTTTGTCTCTTGTAATTGTTTTGTTAAGTTATTGGTTTTTGAGATATTTAACATTAAATGTTATATACCACAGACATTTTGAAAATATCTAAAATAATGTTCTAATTTTTCGTACTGTGATAAAAGGTTACGCAACAAATAGGTATATAAAGTTTAAGATCAATATCTTTTCTACTTCTAAAAATATTAAGTATTTTTTTTAAAACACATACAGACAGACGAAACAATCAGCACCGTTGACCCATGTTTATATTGTGAAATATGTTTGTCTGGATCCTAGGAACATATCCACAAAAGGGGTCCAGAGAGTTCGGGGACACCCTGTAGAAGAGAGATAATTTTCAAGTTATAAAATATGAGCAAAATTGGCCATCTTAAAGCAGTATTTCAAACTGATCAGACTGTAAGTTAGCATAATTTTAATATTGATTAGTGTTTAAATTATAATATAATAAACCTAGTTTGTGTTTGCTATTACCTAACCTAACAAAACTGTTAGTTGTGAAGAATACCTGATTCTAAATTTGCCAATTTTGATTCTTTCAAGAAATGTGCGTTTTCAGTATAGGCCTAAGCTAAAATTGTGTTCAGTCTTTTATCCCAATGTTTTATTTATAATAGCTAACAAGAGATATTTGAATTATAGTATAATGAGAATTTTTCACTAACGTTTCTTAGCATTTGTTTTTATTTTGCTAAACAAAACTGAAAAAAGCTTTTGATTGTGAAAAGTAATTAACTGATTTTCAAATTGCTAAGTTGGTTGCTATGGTAATGAATGTAATGTAAATGCATTCAACAAACAGATCACACCTAGAATTAAGATGCTAAGATTTTGATTCGAATCAGCTGTTTTATCTGTTATAGAACTGGGAGTGAACCCCGTATTTTTACTATTTTCAACCCTTAAAATCTATATATTGTAAATCCTTTCTTAGTGTACCTCTACTTAGCTGTATGAAGGTACCCTGAAAGTTTTAAATATCTAGCTATCACAGGTTTGGCTGTACGTCGATTATGAATCCAGTGAGTCAGGCAGTCAGGAATTTTTATTTATACAGGCTGTAAAAAAAACCTTTCAAGACTTTAGGATATGAATTCTCATACAAAAAGGAAGAAAAAAGTATATATAAACATAGCCCCGAAAAGGCTTATTTTTCCAGATATCCACCATTTTGTTTTTTTACAAAATAGTTCATATCTAGAGAAATATTTGACTGATTGAGTTCAAGCTTTGCATGAAGTTTAACCTAATAATGATGTAACCGAGGAAATAAAAACTACTAAATCCAATCTTGCGTTTCAAAATGGTGGATGTTTGAATATTTCAAACCTAAATTACTCAAAACCCGTACATGTTAACAAAAAATGTCAAGACATATTTTTTGTACCCCGTTTGCTCCAATATCGGATGCTGTAACTGTCGAAACAATCAGATGAACGATAATAGTTAAGTTAAATAAAATGACAGCAAATGTACATACAATATTGTAGTGTTTACTGTGTTGGTATAGGAATACGGGTTGAACAAACCAATTATTACACACAAATTAACTATTATCTTTCATCCGAAAGTTTTGACAGTTACACCATCCGATAGGAAATCAAAAGTGCTACAAAAAAGGTATCTTGACATTTTTTTGATAAAATTTATAGAGTTTTTGGGTAATTTAGGTTTGAAATTTTCAAACAACCGCCATTTTGAAACGCATGATTGGATTTAATCGTTTATTTTTCTTGAGATATATCATTGTTAGGTTAAACTTCTTGCCCAGTATGAACTCAATCAGTAAAACCGTTCTCTAGATTTGAATTATTTTGTACAAAAAACAAAATGGCGGATATCTGGAAAACTAAGCGTTTTCGGGCCTATGTTTACATGAACTTTTTTCTTCCTTTCTGTATGAGGAACCATAATTTGAAGTCTTGAAAGGTTTTTTTTACACCCTGTATATACTGATTTAAAAGATTTATCATTTCAGCGGGTTCAATATTGTGCCTAGTAAAATAATTCGACTACGCAGCTGAACCTCTGACGATAGTCGAGGGATTTTCTAACATTAAATCAGCAGAAGACGCTGAACAGCTGCCTACTTGTACTAAATATATTAGAAGAATTTGTTTGCACCTTAGCCTCCAGCCCCGGCTCACACTCTGCTTCGTTCCGCTCGCAGCGGAAAAACTCGCTTTTTGAGTTTGAGCTTCGACCAAGCGGCGTAGGATTTTGCACTCCTTCGCTTCGATCGAAGGGCAAAAACTTCATGGTGCATTTATTTCGGAAACAGAAAGCAGCATCTCTCCTGGGGTGGTGCGTCGCCACGGTGTTAATATTCACCTGGCATCCTAGCCTAAAGAGCACGGTACAATTGTGTTTGGAGAAATACCAGAATAACCATATCCTAAAGATTAAGCTAAATAAAATAACAATTTAAAATATTAGAAATTTAAACTAACCGAACTGGATTGTGGCTAATATATATACTTCATTCTAATATATGACCCGTAGGAACATAATATCTGCACAAACAGTAGTGCTGAAAAGTCCCGAAACATCCCTGTAAATGTTTAGTGTGGGTAGAGAAAAGAAAACGTGTATAAGGCATAACATTTTACTTTTTATGTTTGAAGCAACACGCCCTCATATTCAAAACTGAAATGTTTTGAGGTTCTGAAATTTGATTAATCTCATTTTAAAAGTATTGATAAAAAAAACAACCGCCATTTTCAGTAGGGTTAAGATAGAGACCCCTAGTTTAGTTTGTTGGTTTTCTTTAATCGATTCCTTTAAAATAATTGTTCACCCGATGGGGGTCTACATTTAATCAATTTTAGCAACCAATACAATTTCCAATTTTGCATATGGGGGCAAAGTTGAACCATACATTAAAAAGTATATTTTATGCCTTATAAACATTTTTATGAATTTGACTTTCATCTACCCACTCACTAAAGAGTTGCAGGGGTGTCTCCGGACGTTTTTCAGCACTCTTGTATAAAAGAAAAGTCCTAAATGACTGACTGACTTAAATATGTTTATAGCCTTACATTATGTTCAGGATAACATTGGTTATTCTATCTTAAATTTAGATATACAGGGTGTATCAGAGCGGGTGGCCGGCTTGTATAGCATTGAAACGAGTATACTTAGACATTTAGTTTGAACTGATAACCCCCTATTTCGACCCGAAGGAATTCAGGAAAAATATTTTCAACCCTCTAAAATGCCCAAAAAGGGTATTTTTGGGGGTGGGGGTTGGTTTTGGGGAAATTTTCAAATGTAAAGGTAGGTCGTGTTGTACCTCATTTTAAAAGTCTCGGTACACAGATCATTAAAACAAAATTATTTTCATTTGTCTTGCACCGTCAATACAGGGTGGCTCGAAACATCATAAAAACTTAAGTTTACATATCTTTTTACATCTGACATAAAAAATTGTTTTAACAGCTACAATTTTTAAAGTACATTGACAAAGATGTGATTTTTCAAAAAATACCTAATTTTGGTAGGTTTTCTCACATTTTTAGCATGTTTCAAAATTTACAACTTTTAGAAATTTAAAAAGTCAATATCTCAAAATTTTCAAATTGTAATGTGGGTCATCTTACATATCAAATTGAAGCCCTTACAATTATCAACATTTTTCATATTTGATTTTTTTTCATTTGTTGTAGCAAATTAGGTAACATTTCTAACAAAAAATTATTGTACATATTTCCATTCAAATTACCATCTAAGAAATGAGGCCCAATTATTCTATTACCTATGATTCCACACCAAGTGTTTAGTACCCAATATCTTTGGTTGTCAACCTCCCTCATCCAATGGGGGTTTTCGAATGCCCAATACCGCATATTGTGACGGTTAACCTCTCCATTACTTCGAAAAGTAGCTTCATCGCACCACAACACTTTACGGGGAAAAAAGGGATCTTGTTGGAGCTGTTCTCTGTCCCAAATACAAAAAAAAAAAAACAGTCTAACAGGTAAGACAGCAGATTTGACTCAAACGCTAGGAACACAATTCTGCGTGTGATCTATCCTGAAACAATACTTTGATTGCAACAGAATTTTCACCACTTAGTAAAGGCAGAATCAGTTAATTATTTTTCATTACAGTTTTTCTAGGTTAGGATACCAAAATAAAAAAATGTAAAAAGACAAACGTAAAAGCCTTACTGTATTACAATTAAAACATCTGATATTATGTATCACAAATAAAATATAGCCGATTTAGATCATAACTAAGGGGTTCCCTATTGAAAAATGACATTAAAAAATATATATTTATCTTTTTTTTCCTGATTCTATAGTTTATAAGGTTTAAGAAAAACGTAACATATGCCACAAAAGTTCTTTATATCAGTGTGAAAAATTGATTCAAAGCAAGCGCGCATCTACTTTTGGTCGAGTTGAACTTCTTTATGTTTGCTATTTAGACTAAAAAGATGTTTAATTTGTTTTCAAGTAATTGCAAAGGACAACAATGTTTATTATTAGGCTTTCGATGCCTCCATATGTAAGTAAAAATACTGGTTGTGCAAGTTATTCCCCTCTATGGCTGATAAAATAACTAATGGAATCTTTAAACGTGATTTCCCGCAACTTTTCAATATTGATATTTTTTACACAAACGTTCTCATAACTTTTTAACTGCTAAAGCTACAGTGATGAAATTTTTATCACATCTTAGTAGCTTATAATGCAACGTTTGGGTATTTTTATTCCTCTAGGACAAATACATGAGTATTTTTTTAAATTGTAAATCACAAATTTGTTTAATATATTTTTTGTAAGGTCTTGTAATCTTTTAGTGATAAGAATACTATACCCAAAAGTTAGTATTTTTTAAATACTTTTAAACATGATATCAAACGGAAAAATTGGTTCAGTATTAAAAAAGTTACAAGATATTTAAAAAACATATTTTTTGCCTAAACAAACTAAAATAACTCAAAAATGTATGTAAATGTATTTTTTTGTCAATTCCTATAAGTGTAAACAATTTTTTAGGTTCTAATGAATGTAAAAAAATGGTTCATAATTAAAAAAGACCTATTATATAAATACAGTATTTTCAGTAGGGAATCCCCTTAACACAATTTTAGGTTAGTCCAATATTGAACCAACACAAGTTTCTTGAAAGAATTTATATTTATTACCATAGCAACTAAGTTGACGAATTTAGAATTAGGCAATTAAACTTCGCGACCAACTGTGTTTTAGGTTAGGTAAAAAAAAACAACGAAAAAGGGTTTAACACTATTAAAATGATGCCAACTTTATTCTTTACTAGGCCTATTTTAGCAGTTTGAAATAATGCTTTACCGTATCACATTTGGGTCTAATTTTATAACTTGTAAATTGTCCCTCTTCTTTATAAGAATAATAAATCTCAGTCCTAATAGATCGTCATTCCCTTGAAAATATTTTAGTATACAATAATATGTTTGCAAATTTCTTCACTGAAGATTTTGGTAAGCGAAACGAGTATGCCCTCTAGTAGGCCCTATCTATAAAATAATATAAAATCCAAAACCCACTCACTCACTGACTGACTGACTGACTGATCACATTATCTCAAAAACCAGACCACCTAGGAACTTGAAATTTGGTACACATATTGGTCATAGGCACTTAGAGGCGCACTAAGAAAGGATTTTAAAATATTTGGCCTGTAAGACATGAAACAACCCCTAAATATTTGGGCTGTAAGTTGAAAAACACCTAAAACAATAATTATTGTTTGTTATAGTCTATATCTCAAAAACCCTATGACCTAGGAACGTGAAATTTAGAACACATATTTTTAATAGGGGCTAGAGGCCCTCTAAGTAAGGATTTTAAAATATTTGGGCCGTAAGGGTTGAAAAAACCCCTAAAACAATAAACATTGTTTGTTTTACTTTCCTTAAAGCTGGAAAGCTAAAATGTTGTACATTTATTTCTTACAAGATACATAAAAAAATTGAACCAGTTTTACATTTTATCATGTTATGCTAAGTGGTGAAAATTTAGTAACAACCCCGATAACCATAAATATTAACTTAATACCGCAAAGGAACGTGAAATTCAGTACACATATACACATATTACACATAGGAGGCGCATTTTTATAGGATTTTAAAATATTTGGCCTTTAAGGGTTGAAACATCCCTTAAAACAATACATGTTGTTTGTTTACTTTCATTAAAGATGAAATTTTGTACATTTAATTCGTACAAAATACATAAGAAAATTTAATGAGTTTTACATTTCGTTACGTGCTGCTAGGGGTGAAAATGTGATAACAACCCCTAGAAACAATAAATATAAATTTGTATACTTTCCTTAAAGAGTGCTAAAATTTTGTGAATATTTCTTACAAGATACTCAACACAGATAAATCAACCAGTTTCACATTTATCAATTTCTTTTAACTGGTGGAAATGTAGTAACAATCCCTTAAACAATAAATATTAACTTTTATACTTTCCTTAAAGCTAGAAAGCTGAAATTTCGTACATTTATTTCTTACAAGATACATATACAAAAATAAACCAGTTTTAAATTTTATCACGTGTTTCTAAGGAGTGTTTACATTTAGCAACAACCCCGATAACTATAAATATTAATTTAATACCGCCAAGGAACATGAAATTCGGTACACATATTGCTCATAGACGCTATAGGCGCATTATTATAGGATTTTAAAATATTTGGTCTTTAAAACAACAAATGTTTACTTTCCTTAAAGGTGAAATTTTGTACAATTATTTCCTACAAAACACATAAGAAAAGTAAATGAATTTTACATTTTGTTACGTACTGCTAAGAGTTAAAACGTAATAACAACTCCAAAAAACTATAAATATTAATTGGTATTCTTTCCTTTAAGCTAGAGAGCTGAAATTTAGCACTTATTCATTTTAAGAAAATATGTTAGACGTAAGCTGATCAAAACTATCCCGATCTATGCATTCGCAAATTAAAGACGTATCTGGGTGATCTGAAAACATCCAGCTAAGACTGTGATTTACCAGTCTGTAGCTAGTGGTTGAAAAATAAGACGCTCTTCACTCTGAATTTTTAAACTTTTTATTGATTTAATTAATTCAGCACACATACCGTACGGGGGCGATTGACGAGCAACCAGTGAACAATAAATACCAAACTAATTGAAAATACATGTTATAATACATTTTCGTGAAATAATAGATTAAATAAAAGGAGAGAAAAATATGGCAATTAATTATGAATCATAGTGATGCAAAAAACAAATTCCCTGCAGCAAAGCATGGATATTGAGCTAGTAATTATATAACCATAAATTATTTGCATTCATGTTGTCAAACAATTAATATAGAGGCAATGGGAATCCCTATCTAACATGCAATGTAGCCTATAGGAAACCCAATAACAATGTTATTATGATATATTGACCTACACAATACCTGTGTATAAATACATACGGCAACAATACGAATATGAATTATGAACAGGATTTTTAACATATCGTACAAAAATGTTGTTTCAGGTTGGGGTAGGTTTAAATTAGGTTAGATTTATTGTAGCTTAGGTCTCGTTAGGTTAGAATTAATTTAGCTTAGAATAGGTTAGATGAGAATAAAGTCTCGTAAGCATCAGGTTATGTGATAGACTAGGTAAGTTTAAGGTAAGGTTTAAGAATGTTTAGAGGTTAGGTTACGTTAGGTGAGATTGAACTTTACTGTGGTTAATGTAAGGATAAAATCACTTAAGCGACAAGTTATCATTGGGATAGGATCAGTTACGATAAAGTGGATTTAATTTTGTTTAGGATAGGTTATTTGAGATTAAAGTCTCGTGAGCGTCAGGTTAGGTTCAGGATAGGTTATGTTATGATTAGGATGTTATGGGTTAGGTTAATGTTCGTTTAGCCAGTTGGTTGCGCCACGCTAGTTTCTAGTTGGGGTAGGTTAATTTGGCGATGGAAAAGTGTTTATCCGTCAAGAAAACATAAAAAAAACATAACATAAAGTTATGGCGTCCAAACGACGTTAAAGTTTCCACATAATTTCACCCAACCACAATATCAAGTCACAAACAATTGTTTTCATGAATAATTCAATTTAAGAAAGGCAACCTAATATTTTTCTAACGATAATAGTAGAGAGCGTGAAGTTCTCTGTGCCAAGTGGATAATTCAATGTTAACTTGGCTATCAAAGGATGGGTTTGATCTGATCAAATGCCACACCGTAGCTCTGCCAGATTACTTGTCAATCTATCCATTTAAATGAGAATTAATTAATTGTAGGATAGCCTATATAATTTTTTTTTTAAACTTCTAAGTAGAGTTTGTGCTACTTGTCCTTTGATTTAAACATACACATGATAAACCGTGCCCAGTAGGAGATTAAATTATAATGTTTGAAGAAACAATTATAGGAATCATTTCAAAATCCTATACACTTTATAAACTCCGTTGGTCTTTTAGTTTGAATAAACCTTTAATAGGTTAAAAGCTTTCCATTTGACAAAATATAATATTTCTAACCACTTTTCTTCAAACTATTATACTTTTCGAGGAAATCCTTAACTTACGCTAATTATAACAACATACTGTAGTATATCATGAACCTAACCTAGGCTATCAAAAACTTTACATATTCTAACTTATCCTAACCTACAAGCCTAGCATACAATAAACTGAATTTAACTTCTAAACTTAACCTAAACGTTCCTGCCATTAAGATTCCCTAACCCTAAACTTAAGGTAAACCAATCCTAAATTTCTTATGCAACTTAAACCTCACTTTTCTTGGATCTACGCTATCATAAATCTAACTTAAATCTAGTCCATCCTAAATTTAACCCAGCCTATCGTAAACCTTACATATTCTAATCTAACTTATACTAACCTACCATTAACTTAAGGGGAGGACCCACTAAAAATGGTAAAAAAAAAATAATTTTTTTTCGTTACTAAAATTTTATTTAGATCTTCCTGTATTAAAAAAAAACATAACAAGTTGATGAAAATATATATAGCTCTTGGAGATACAAATTTTTAAAGTTGAACATGCACATGAATTTTTGGTGAACCACTTCGGGGCTAGCCTTGTACAATCACAGATTATAGTACAAACTCTTATGCTGTCACATTTCTTTATACTCTATGGTATATAATATAATACTAGTCATACTTGTAATCAATAAAATTAAAGTGGTGAACTAGGACCATTTATTTTGCCTAAAATATAACAAATACAATTACTTTTAGAAAACGCGCGATTCCCGAAAGTAGAGAAAATGAAGAGTTAGTTTACTAAAAATGCTAAGGCTCAAAAAGTATTAAGAGATACAGCAGTGAAATTTTGCATGCTTGCTCTTTACACATACAGGCACAAAGTTATGCATGGGATTTCCATTATGTAAAGTTGTTTTTATTATTTAAATTTTTATAAAAATTACAAAAAAAATTCAAGTTTAAAAATTTGTAGCGATAAAATTTGAAGAAATAATTTAAAAAGAAAATTTGTTGTCAGTATTATACTCTTTCAAATGACACTTCAATAATGGTTCTACTACTAGTTACAAAGCCTTAGCATTTCTCGTGAAACCCTGCAAATCTGCCCAAAAGGGGGGAGGGAGGGGATAGTTTACAGGTGGTCAAAAATGGTTATTTTGTTTCAAGTAGACTAATTAGAGATAGTACAAATTTAAATAGCTCAAAATAATTTACCGTTAAGGATTTAGAATTTTCAGTGGGTCCTCCCCTTAACCTAGCATACCATAAATTAAATCTAACTTATTCTTAACCTAACCTAAACTTTCCTGCAATTAAACTCTAATCAAACCTAAACTTAGGGTAAACCAACTCCAATTATCATAAATTTCTTGCGTAACTTAAAACTCAATTTTCTTGGACCTACGCTATCATAAATCTAACCCAACTTAAACCTAGTCTATCCTAAATGTAACCTAGCCTATTCCAAACTTAATATATTCTAACCTAACTTACCTAAGCATTAAACTTAAATTCTTACATAATCTGTATGTGGTCTATCCTGCCTTTAACTTAACTTAAGCACACTTTAAACCAAATATAACCTATTCTGAACCTAGCATGACCTTTCCTCCCATTAAGATAATCTAACCAAACATAAACTTAACGAAAAACCAACATTAATTTATCCTAAGTTTCTTACGTGATATATACCTAACATTTCTTGTTCGTACGCATTCATAAATTTAACCTACTTAAACGTAGTCTATCTAAATATATTTACGATAGAAAAAACCAATCTTATCCTAAACATAATGTAGTATAACATAAACTAATCTATCAGAAACCTAACCTAACCTACTCTCACCTTAACCTAACCTACTTTCAACCTAATTTAACATATTGTAAAATTCAACCATATCCTAATCTAATATTTCTTATTCTTGTCGAAAGTTTACAATACAACACGCCATATTGCGGCAGTGGTGCCAACGTATACGCACAAAATGGTAGAATACGTAATTGTAATGTTCAATTATATTTCAAAATAATTTAAAACAGAAAATATGATTAACAAATTTTAAGTTAATAACTATAAGCAGAAAATAAAATACGTTAAACTTAAACTCAATTCACATCTTATTTTAAGTTATTTAAACTCATTTTTGAGTATAAGTATCCAAATCACTTAGATAATATTATAATTGTGGTACTTACGTCCGTCTTAATACTTAATTTCCGTTCTAACTTATTGTATGACACTGAGATGACGTTAAAAGATAAGGCATTGGACAACACTAGACAAGTCATACATAGTAGTCCGAGAACCGTTGGTGTACACCCACCGTGTAGTTTTTGTTCATGTTTGTATAATTTATATGTAGCCTATGTGCGTGTGTTTTAGTATCTTAATGTATTGACGAACTCTCACGGGTGAATATTCTGAAGATGGAACATAGTTTCCGAAACGCGTAACTTCATTAAGTTACATTAAGTCACAAGACGGACAATTTCCATAATTATATATCTTACTTAAGACGTGAAAATTAATATTAGACTTATATTTTCAATGACATCGGACTGCGCATGCGAACGTAAATAAACACTACTGGCGACTACTATATTCCTACAACTTAACATCATTCAATAAAATAAGTATATATCAAAACAAAAAACGCACACAATTTTTCTCGTTATAAAATTCTTTAATACTTGAATACTTAACATCAATCAACGGATATTCGATATACGGTAGATCGGTGTTCACGATTCGATACATTGAATTAATTCTATGTGTATTACAAGGGCATAAATGTAAATTCGTTACATCGATGTATTTTGAATCGATGAAAATTATAAAAAAAAGCCTCAAATTCTAACTTACAGTCTCTAGTAACAGTATGTTTCCACTTCTTAAACATATACAAGTTAGTAACTTAACATCAATTAAGTTTTGTATAACAGAAATGCAAGCAAAAACAATTAGCCTGAAGTTCTAACTATAAAATCTTTTCAACATTCCATAGTAGAATGTGATTAGGTTGGCAGCCATACTCTGTTTCCTGAAAAAAGGTAGAAGTCTGCAAACATATCAGCTGAGAGTCGTAAAGAAAATTTACGCCTTACCTTTAACTTACCTAAAGTAATCTAATCCTTAACTTTTAACCCATTCTAAAACTAAACTATCTTAAATATTATCTATCCTAAGCCTGACCTCAAAACCTAAACTAACTTATACAATTACAACTATGATATGTAATTGGTTTACATAAGTATGAACGTTTCTAAAAATAACAATATAAATGAATAATTTTAGTTAGAACTAAACCATTGTCGCTTGATGTTTGGATTTTTGTATTTCTTTGATTTCTATAGAACTAGCATTTATAGAGAGAATAAATAACGATAAGACTTGTCCTATCTGTCTTGTTATTAGACTACTAGACTTGTAGTAGTTCACCAATACAGGTTTGATTAGCATTGCGTGACAAAACAGCTGGTTTTATTTATTTAGAAAATCGAAGAATAAAATATCGATTGCCACAATGCCCGATATAGTTCTAGCGGTCACGTATCGATTGGTGTAGTAATAACTGTATTTATGGCGGTCATTCTTAAATTAAACAAACAAAAGGCTCTTTACAAAACTATTCAAGGTTTTAGTAGATTAAAACAAAACAATTTTTTCAAACAGTTGTAATGTTGGCACGTGCACCAGAAGATAATGTACAGATGGAAATATATGTGAAGAAGCGATTCGCGCAGGTAGGGATGTGAGTGTTGAAGGGAGGAGGTATGTAATGTGTGGCGAGGTGGGGATTTGACTGCTGAGTACACTACTACCCATTCTGTGTATTACGACCGGAGCGCGCCTCAAGGCTTACTGTGTCACTGTCACTATTTGTGGACTTTCAAAATTACATGTTTATTAAACTTATTACTACATATTAAATTGCATTACAATGTATTAATTAAATAACGTTAGAATACCTTAAGTTAGAATAGATTTTAATTAAGATAACGTTAGAATAGATTAATTAAGATAATGTAAGAATAGGTATTAGCTGACTGGTATTAGCTATATTATTTTTTCAAGAAATAGCATACTATAAACAAATATTGTTGAATATACCTCGTGTACTGAGTTGCATGTTTTCAGGTCTTACATTTCCAGATTTTTCATAGCGCACATTATTTAAAAAAATGTTTTCCTTTATTACTAATTAGAAAATTGTTTTAAACGAGTAAAATTTATTCAGTTTGTGCTCTTTTGAGTGGTACTACTTTTATTATAATTTAAAAATGTTACGACCCTGTTATTTGAATCCAAATTAAAACAATGTTTTTAGGAAAGACAGTGCACTAGATAATGCGACTAACCTCTGCCACCGACTGATTCGCTACGCTGACCTCCACGCTGTTGCGCATGCGCATTGGCCGTTCCTGCTTCTGCGCATACAGACAGTCGCTTCTTCACATATATTTCCTACTGTACTTTCCTAAAATATTTTTGTGAAAGTGCTATAATATTTTCAAGTGCGCCAGAAGATAGAGTACTACCAAAACACATGTTTTTAAAACAGCTGTAATATTTGTATGTACAACAGAAGATAAAGTTCTTTCCAAAATCATTTTCGTAAAACGGCTGTAACAATTGCACGTTTTTTTTAACAGCTGTAATTTGTGCAAGTGCACCAGAAAATAAAATACTTTCCAAGAACATTTTAGTTAAACAGGTGTAATATTTGCGCAAGCAACAGAAGATAAATTACTTTACAAAAACTTGTTTGTAAAACACAGTAAAGTTGTAATATTTGCACGTGCAACAAAAGATAAAGTACTTCACAAAAACTTGTTTGTAAAACACAATAAAGTTGTAATATTTGCGCGAGCAACAGAAGATAAAGTACTTTACAAAAACTTGTTTGTAAAACACAGTAAAGTTGTAATATTTGCACGTGCAACAAAAGATAAATTACTTCACAAAAACTTGAAGATACAATAACTGTATAGGTTTGTTAAAAAAGTTTGTTTCTCCGCGTTTTGAATTATTCTGTAAATTAAAATGAAAACTTCTTTCATGTCTTAGGAGCTTTTTTGTATGTACTTGTTAACCACAGTCAATTTGGTCTGCTAACGCTTGGAAAAAAAACGCCTATTCACAATTGGCCGTCGACTTAACTCGTCCGATTATGATCGTATTGACTTCAATCACAAAACAGTGCACCATAACACATTCAATACAGTTTTTTTTTTTCAAATTATCTTTACCTCTGCAGTTTTACGAAAAAACATGAAAATTTTAATCTAAAAGAGAGGTTACACAAGGGACACACGTTACTCTATCACAAGGGTAGAGAGGCGTACCAACCTAAGAATTCTTAAGGAATAACCTTAACCATTCTAACTGTGTCTATACATTTTTGTTCGGGACTCTTAATTATTAAATAACTAGTAAGTCCACGTGGAAAGTCACATGCAGAATAATTACATACACATCAGAGATAAATCATTAAAAAAAGTATATATTTTTTAAAACAAAATACTTTAAATCGGTAAATGTATGCAATTTATTATAAGGATTATTTAGATATGATTTTATAAAACTGTAGGCCCATTTTTAAATTTCGTATTTATACACATTATAATAAATATATCACAATAAAGACAAAATCTTATCTTTTAACTGATTTTTGTTTCATATTGATATATGAAAAGAGTTAGACGTTATTAATATTATAATGAAGAAGTTAATAATCTAATATGTTTATATGTTATACAAAGATGTACGAATGTTGCAGAAGTTGAACGATTGAGCACCTCTTCTTTAAATTTGAAAAATGAATACATTGATGATAAAAGGTTGTATTTATATTCATTTTATAACCTCAAAGCAAATCATATAACATATTGTAGCCTACATTAGTTCTATAATTCATAGTTGAAAAAAATTACTTTAAAAGACATTATATTATTGACTGAAGTTGTAAACATAACCCTAAAGTAAAATCAACGCTAGGTTTGGTTTAAGTATTACAGATAATGGGTGAAATCAGCTGTTATATTATATTGTTCCTCACGTACGTATGATCGTACACTCTCTTTTATATGAGAGTAATGAGAGTATTGACAATTGAAACTATTTACAAAAAAAAAATATTATTTCAATAATATTTTAGTTAAAGTTTTCTAAATTTCAGAGTCAAGTGAAAATCTTTACCGTTTTTTTGTTGACTTAGAAGCATAAACTGCGGTGATTATTGAATTTTGTTTTCTTTTAGCTGCAACGAAATTAACTATTCCCTTTTTAGCGGGCATTACAGTTTATCAAATTCCGTTAAGCTTATGCAAAAAGACCCGCACCATTAGTTCCAAATGCTAATTTTAACCCCGAAGTGTTCACTTAACGCGTGCATACAATTTGTTATCTGCGAAGAAATCTGGCAACGTTGAATAATTCATTCCAGCATAAATTGTGCATTACTTTTTCTTTTTAACTGTATAAATGGAAATAGGTCTACATCCATCAGCTCCTGTGTGACATGACTGTAAAACAAATTAAATTTCATTAAAGTTATAAGCCTACACAGTTTGTCCGATAAGTAAAGTATCAAACTTCAGTGAATGGTCAAAATAAGAAAAAAAGAGTTCGTATAACTTCGTTTTCTAGATATCCGCCATTTTTTTGTACAAAATAATTGTTATCTTAGATAACGGTTCGACTGATTGAGTTCAAACTTGGTATGAAGTTTAACCTAACAATGATAGGCCTCTATATCCCAAGAAAATTAAGCGATTAAATTCAACATGGCCGCTGTTTGAAAATTTCAAACCTAAAATACTCGAAAACCGTACATTTTAACATAAAAAGTCACGACACCTTTTTTGTAGCCCTTTTGATTTCC
>JAGFPH010000289.1:554723-601843 GCA_018207615.1 Philaenus spumarius | reverse complement strand
TTTTTTGGGGTTTATCAAAATAAATTAATATAGGAGATTAGGCCGTATGGTTCCCCAAAATCGATCAAAACGTAAAATCCCATAAAAGTACTATAATAGTATTATAAAACGCGAGTTTGTCCACTGCAAGAGAATCCAAAGGCGCAAACTAGAAATGCGAATTTTAACGCTGTGAGCGAAACGAAGCAACGCGTGAGCCGGCTGGCTGGAGTCTAACGTGCAGACAAATTCTACTAATATATTTCGTACACGCACGCCTTTAATCAGCGCTTTCGTGGGTAGACCAATTTCCCAAATAGTTGGTTGAAACCCTAAACTTTGGTTAGTTTAGGTTGCAAATATTGTATAAATAAACATTTCTCTCGGGAGTGTAAGCACATATTTAGTTACAGTTATCAATAAAATAGGTTACATTTTTTATTTTAACTGCTATTTCACACAAGGAGACTCCGTAACGAAAATAGGATTTTCTATAATAGGCCTTTTTTAATTATGAACTATTTTTGTTTATATTCATTTTAACCTAAAAAATTGTTTACACTTATAGGAATTGGGAAAACAATTTTTTACATACCTTTTTGACGTTTTGTTGCTGTTTTTTAGGCTAAAAATATGTTTTTTAAAAATCTTTTATACATTTTTTACTACTGAATCAATTTGGCATTATGTTTTAAAGTAGATAAAATCACTTACTCTTTGGGTATAGTCATATTCTCACCACTAAAAGTTTAGTATGACCTTAGAAAATATATATGTATATAAAACAAATTTGTGATTAAACAAAATTTTTAATACTCTTGTATTTGTCCTAGAGGAATAAAAATACCCAAAAATTGTATTATAGGCTACTGAAGATGTGGTCACAATTTCATTAAAATTTATAAGAACTTTTGTGTAAAAAATATCAATATTGAAAAGTTGCGGGAAATCGCGTTTTAAGATTTTATTACTTGTTTGAGCTAGCATAGAGGAGAATAACCAGTATTTGTAGTCAATATATAGTTTACTTACATATTAAAGGCATTGAAAGCCTAAAAGTAAACATTGTCGTCCTTTGCGATTACAAAAAATCGAAACTCATACTATTCAATTCTTGTTGTATGCATAATAGTTCAGTTTCAACTCGACCAAAAGTTACTTAAATTTTTCTCACTAATATAAAAACTTTTATCTCATATGTTGTTTGTATTAAACCTTATAAACTATAGAATGAGGAAAAAAAATAAATTTTCTATGGTAATTTTTCAGTATTGAATATCACCCTCTTAAGTGAATATCATCCATGTTACTAACTGTCCATTTTACATATCAACTTACTGTCCATCCACGGGAATGGCTTTAAATTGGTGGGGTGGATACTGAAATTTACTAACAATGCAGTAAAAAATTATTCTAGGTAGTACAGTAAGTCGTAGCGTACTTCCGAAATTTGTTTGAACTAGTATTAGGTAAACATAGTAAAAGTGCTCTTCTTTAGGGAGGGTTGGGGGAAGGAAGCCTAAGAAGGTCCCGGTATTTGGTTTTTCGCGTATAACTCGAAAAAGGTTGATCCTAAAATAAAATTTTGAATATAAAACATTTAATACAAAAAGTATTCCATGAAATTTACTTTTCATAAATTAGCTATTGAAGATACGAGTGCACTTCACGGAAAGTGATTATGGAAACTATTTTCAGGCAGAATTATTGAAATTTCTCAGTTACAATGATACAAAGTACAAAGCACCGTTGGATTTGCGTTTAAATTGTCTTCAAGTTTCGCACCTTAAAATGTTTTCGTGAAATCTTTAGTTTCTTTTTTTTAATGTTTAACTTAGAAAAGTTTGAACGGATGCCGTCATGAAACTTATAGCTTTATCAAAATAACATTTACAGACACCTGTTGTATTTTATTATTTGCTGGTTTCGACCTGCTGAATAAAATGGTAAGTTTGGTAGGAAGGTTGCGGGACATCCTGTAGACAAGCTTATCGGATCGTCACAAGTCGGTCATAAAAGAAATTGTTTGTTTGTTGAGTACGGTTAAATCGACAAGTCTTTGATTTTACGTTAGTAGATTCCACACACCGTCACTAAAAATAATAATAATACAAATTTAAAACAATAATTTCTACTACTATGTCAAAACTATACAACTATGCAATTTAACATACTAAAAGCAAACCAATCACCCCAACTTTGGACTATAGTACGGGAATTAAAAAAGTGCGTTTTTGGGCGGAGATCAGAATGATAAATAGAATACCGGATAGTTGGTTACATGAACATTTCGTTACACTTTTTACAGGGGCCAGATACCAGAGTTTGGTCTTACACTAATCTCACAAAAATACCTGTATATATTAAATACGCCAAAATGATTGTAAAAACTATAATATATATTCTGATTACCATCACACTTTATCCAGACTTTGCACTGGTAAAATAATTATAGTTTATACAATCATTTTGGCGTGTTTAAAATTGGTTTTTAAACAGTCACTATGTTTTTGGGCGTTTTGTTTTTTGTGTATTTTATTTTACGTTGATTAAAAAAAAAACAGTACTACAATAAAAAAATAGCCTGAAGTATTTACTTATAGTCTCTTATCACAGTATGTTTCATGTTTGTAAATATATTTATATTTTATTATTATTATTATTTTCATTCTTTTTTTTTTTTTTGTAATAGATATACAACTATACGAATTACCATATGAAATACGTAATAAGAGTAATTTTTAAGAGTTTTATAAAGGTCTTCGTAAAAGAATCTAACAAATCTGTTAAATGGTACATTCAGAGATATTATTGTATAGAGTGTTTATAAATTCCCTTTAACCACCTTTATTTATTTTTCTTACTGTAATTAAGTTAACAAATCTTTTTATATATCTTGTGTTGCATAACAGGACAAATTGTTTGACATATCTGACCCTCTATGATTTGGGGGGGGGGGGGGGGCAGCCTGGGGGGTAAAATATAAAGGTAGGCCATGTAATACACCATTGAAACGCTTATTAAAAGATGAACAGAATGGCGCAAACTTGAGCTTAGTATCTTACCTCGATTCAAATTAATGGACAAGGTTCTTCCTGGAAAATTACATGTTTATCATAACATAGAAACAGGTTATTTTAAAAAGTAACGACCCCCTCGCTGCCAGTCTGGCTCCTCCAACGATTGCGTTTTCCACTGTTGAAATAACAGTGTGCCTTCGGCTCACGTGCGAGCCTACGGGCGTTGTCAGGATGGTTGGTGGTGAGAAGGTTCTAAAGAAAGCGGTAAACGAGTAGTTAATTTATCATCGTTTATTAAATCAACTCACTGCTGGTGCCGTACTAAACTAAACTAACACTAATCACATCAGGCAAAGACAAGTCTACTCACGGACGCGTTTATTCCCAGACTGACTGTTGCATATCTTGGTACTTCCAACTAGCGCCCCCCTCCCTTTTACTGTAAGCAAAATCATAAGCCTGCATCTCTGCCTAATCTATTCTATTACTATATATTACGTTGTTATTATTATTACTAAACATTACAAGGTGAAGGGTGCCTGTCTCAAATATTAGGATTAAGTTGTAGTTTGAAGTTAAATATAACACATTTTAAAAATATAAACTGTAAATAAATGTAGTGCGGTACCCACTAATGTATCTGAATTTCTATGTGTACTTGAAAAACTTTCAGAAAAATCTAAACGGAACCAGGAGTATAACCCTTGACCTTTGATCCTGACTTTCTTTACTGTAGCCCATCTGATAAGCTCCACTTTTCATGCACTGATAGGATAGCAATACCTCCCTCATTTTGTTCCTGATATTTGTTGTGATAGCACTTAGTTTTGCCCTTTTACAAATGAATTGCTCAAATGAAGACAAGATTGAAATGATTTTTTTACTGGCAAGAACCTGCTTTGGTATTAAAATAAAAGTACCATTTTCCAGAAACTTCCTTGTCCATTACTTTGAAACGAAATAAGATACTCAGCTCTTGTTTTGCGCCATTCTGTTACTCTTTTAATAAGCTTTTCAATTGTGTATTACATGCCCGCCCTTTCCATTTAAAATTTTTCCCCCCCCCCCCCCCCTACCCCCTCAGTCCCCAAAATCTTAGAGGTTCAGATATGTAAAACATGTTGTCATGTTATGCAACACAAGATATATATACATAAAGTTTTGGTAACTTATTTTCAGCAAAAAAATAATAATAATGGATTTTAAAGCGACTATACGAAAATTCCGTTTGTTAGTGTGTACTATATCTATATAAACGTATCTGAATATATATGTGAATATATGGTTGTATGCGTGTATAATATATGTATATTTATGTGGATATGAGTACTTCTATGGGTATTTTCAGCCTGGTATACATTTTCACTTTTTTTTTTATTACTTAACTTAATTTCTATCATGTGTTATTTCTTTCTTCACATCTTGTTGGTTTTGTTTTTATTGCTATTTGTTTTGTCTCTTGGCTTTCTCTCTGTGTACAAGATGTATACAAAGTTTTGTTGGTGTTCAATAATGAGGTGTATAAAGGGACATTATGAACACTTCGTATAAGTAATCACATAGCGTTAAATTATATTCAGAGAGTTAGTGTAATTACGGAGAAATTACAGTAATGAGAGCAGTACTGGTCGGCCATCGGTAGTTGGAATTCCCAACTCAGTTAGCTGGCCCCAAAAGTGTAACAAGATGTCCGTGTAACCAACTGTCTGGTCACCGGTTAAATTGAACAGTCCTTGCTTTTACGATATCGGCTTCCACACAAACAAAACAATTAATTCTAGTATAATAACATGACACAACTACGCAATCTAACAAACTAAAAGCCCACCAAACACTTCTACTTCAGAGTATAGAAAATATAGTGAAAGAATCCGTTTGTGAATCCATTGCGTACAACTATGCAATCTAAACAAAACTAAAAGCCCATCAATCTTTTCTACTTTGGATTCTAGTACGGGTCATGAAAGAATTCGTTTGTGGGTTAAACTGACCAGTCTTCGCTTTCACTCTATTGGTCACCACAAAAACAGTTCTTTTTTGACCCATACTATAGTAACGTGAATGTTAACACTTACATATTGCACGGATGGTGATACTGGGCAGATCTGAAAAATGAACAACTTTCAAATTATCCTGTTTACTACGATTTATAAAAATATTATTCCATGTGTAATGTGTCTTCAAAAATGTAAATTTTATTCGTAACAAATATATCCTATGCAGGGTGATAGTTTGAAAACTTTAAACACTTTCTAATAAAAATAATAATAACACAAAGAATGTGATATGTTTATTTTTAATATCTTAAATGGAACAAATTTTTAAATATATTAAAAAGAAGTACCGTCAACCTTACTCCCAATTAGTTTAAACTTTAAATTGCTTAATGACAAATTATTGCTTGTTATAAGGAACTATTACCTTGTAACAGCAAACTATAGCTTGTAATGTTAAACTACAGTTTGTAACGGCAAACTATAGCTTTTAATGGTAAACTATAGCTTTTAACGGCCAACTAAAGCTTGTAATGGTAAAATGTAGGTATTAATGGTAAACTATAGGTGATAATGGCAAACTGTAGATAGTAATGGCAAACTGTAGCTAGTAATGGCAATATTATATAGCTTGTAATGACAAATTGTAGCTCTAGTAATGGTAAACTAAAGGTGGTAATGTTAAAACTATAGGAATGGCAAGGTATAGCTTGCAATAACAAACTATAGCTTTTAATACCAAACTATACCTTGTAAGGGCAAATTATAGCCTGTAATAACAAACTATAACGCGTAAGGGCAAACTATACCTTGTAATTTGAAACTATATGTTGTAATAACAAACTACACATTGTCAAAGAAAATATATGTTGTAACCTCAAAATACAAATTGTAAAGAAAACTGTATCTTGTAATGGCAAACTATAGGTTGTATTGACAAACTACACATGTAAGGACAAGCTAATCTTTTAACGGCAAACTAGAACTTGTAATGGCAAACTATACCTTTTAAGGGCAAACTGTATTTTGTAACGGCAAACTATAGCTTCTAATGACCAAATTTAGCTTGTAATGGCAAACTAAGTATTTTAGAATTTTAGGGGAAATGGAAACTAAAAACGGCTCATCAGTTCGCTGCCTACACTTAAAAATATGTTTACATACATAAAATAATATATTTAGTTTTGTACGTATAAATATACTATAAGCTCGCTTCGCTTACCAACCTCAGTGGCAACCTATGGTGAAGACAATTCAAACGGATTATTGTATACTCTAGTATTTTCACAGAAATGAAGATTCAGCGGTGACGTATACATAGCTAATGTAAATTAGAGATCGAAATAGATACGACTAGCCCCAATAAAATTCGAAGTATCCCATGTGTTGCAATTTCACAAAAAAATATTTAAATAACAAATAATCAACATTTAAACAAATTAAAGAACGCAGTATACGTAACGTCAGATGTCTGACTTATAATAAAGTAAGCATTTTGTTTGCTTTTACATAATCTCAAAACTGTTGTGAATTATAAGTAACTAAGTCTACATGTTGCAAATAAACGTGTTTTGGTTCATTGTAGGTCTGACCTAAAATTATGTAAGTTTTTATTCAAGTCGGATGTTTTATTTATAATATGTAACAGATGTTTCAATGGAATTACAATACAGTAGGCATTTTCCGTAGATTAATGTTTGTGTTTACTTTTAGTTTGTCAATTTAATCTAAAATTTCTGTTGGTTTTGACTCCTAAATTTGCTAATTTGGTTGCTGTCGTAATGAATGTAAACAAACATGTGTTCATAAGCGTTTAGATCCGAACAGCTGTTTTATCCGATATAGGGCTGGGAGTGAACCCCAAATGGTCATTATTTTTATGTTTTAAAATGAAAAGTTTGCTAAATCCTTTCTTAGTGCACGTCTATGACCCCATAAGAGCCTTTTACATTTGTGTACCGTATTTGTATCTTAAGTAGTTTTTGCTATACGTTGATTCTAAGTCAGTCAGTCATTTAGTCAGAACAAAACCGCTTTTATATATAAATAAAACAATATCGATATATATATTGTGACCATAAACTCAAAACTTAATAAGCTTTAAATTAAAATGATTTCTATACGTTTTTTTAAATTACAGACTAATTTTACTTCTTTACTACCTTCCCATCAGAGTTGCAATTTCCATTTAAGTATTATGAAACTGACAAACTAAATGCTTTTACTTTCTCACTATTCTATAGTATATAGAAAGTATAGTGATCGCAGAAAAATCGATGTTGAGAGAGATTCGATCGATTTCAAACAAATTTGCACCAGACATGTCAAGTAGGCCTGTATAGATGCACGAAAAACTGTTTTGAATTTTTTTGAAAAACAACCCCCTTTTTGGCAAAAAAAACCCCAAAAAATCAGTTATTATTTTTTTATAAAAAAAACAGGGTCTAACAATTTTGATAAAATTTGGCGTATTTGTAGCCCTTTAATGTACCATACTATATGCAAAAAAACGCATCTTAATAAAAATTTTCGTTTAGCTAATAGTAATAATAATAACTGATTTTTGGGGGTTTTTGGCCATAAAGGGGGTTGTTTTTCAAAAATTTTCAAAACCTGGTTTCATGCATCTCTACAGGCCTAATTGACGTGTTTGGTGCAAATTTGTTCAAAATCAATCGAATAGTTTTCTCTCTAGATAATAATAATAATATTTATTATTTAATTTCCTAGTTTAAAATCACCTCTCCTACCCCTTTTACAATTATGAAGTCGCAGTGAATCTGTTTAATAATTAAAATATGTTTGTGAGAAAGTATGTTCCTGGTACCGTTTATTAACAATGGGATAAAAGCAATAGAATTTCTGGTTTTAAATTGGCAAATTTCTACAAAATTAGTGATTTATAATTAATTGTCGTAATAGTACAAAATAATTTGTACAAACTGATTTCATGTGTCATTTTTTTAGACCGCTTATTGTTTCATATCCTGATTCTACAGATATGATAAAACGTAAAAAAATCTTGTTTATCTAACGAATGATAGAAGGGTTCATTTCAGTTGTGGTTTTACCAAAATTCAACATTTTCTATGATCTTTAGAAAAGTTATCTCAAGATGTAAGCTTGAGATTCAGCCTGTTTTAAGTCTGAGTTAGAGGGGGAGGTATTTCAAAAAGTGTATGAATATTAAACATTGAGAAAAACTTTGTAAATCTTATTGATTTTTATAGTAAGTATTAAAACACCCTGTATACAAAACAATAAATGTCATATTTCACCAAATTAGTTTCAATGTTATTTTCAACCTACTGAAGTGAAAACTTCTTTAGGCGCACCAAGCACTTTTTGGATGAGGTATACTAACTCATGATGCTTTTGATTTCGTCCATGATTTCTTATTCTTCGTTGATTTACACACGCACAATATAAAACAGAAGTTAAATGTAACAGCTGATAGTAAAAAGAAGGAGAAAAATAAAATAGGCAGCGGTTAATTCAAAGGCTTAAATTCAATAGATGTAGGGATTTAGTCACGTCACGCTACCGATGGAATGGACATTACGCTTTCTCATTTTTTAAATGTATAACTTGGTTGCTATGGTAATACATAAATGTGTTAAGAGTGGGCGCTAACATGGGTAGAATTTACTATGCACTTCAACACGGGAAATAGAGAAGTAGTTATGTAGGGTAATAGCGTTTATTTTTGTCACAGTTGGTATTTATTTGAAGAAAGGTTTTGGATCTTTCTTTGGATTTAAAATCTGGGCTTCAAACTTTAAAAATGGTCGCATTTTTTCAAAACGGAGATTATTTTTAAATTTCTTTAGTTAACCTGCCCTTTGTGTACACAAACATGTAGTAGTGTTGCCAACATTACAAAACAAAAGCTTTATAAGTGTTAATTTTCTGACTGGTTGAATGATGTCGCTAGAAAAAAGTCTCATGACGTCATATTAGTACATCAATCACGAGGGTAGAGTGCTCTAGTGTAACAAATCACTCAGTGTTTTCAAGCGTTTCAATTGTTTTATATTTTACAAAACATTTCAATTAATAATTATTCTAGTTCTTTGATTTATCTAGGTTACCACCTTACTTCTCTTAATTCATTACCCTCTTCATATCTCTCTTCGTCTCTCTTCTACCTTACACTCTCAATGTATTATTTCTCTCTCGCTCTATCTATATCTATCAAACACTATTGATTGGATAAATATTTCTAGAGATATGCCTGACCAATTTTAGTCGTGTTTATTTTTAATGGAAGGGAATTTTGTCATTATTATCCAATTGTGATGAAAAGTAATTTTTGTTTTATCGGTATACTTATAAATTGACTTTTTAGGGTTTTATGGTTCTAGATTAAAACCCTTATAATACACATATTTCTAAAGATCTACCTTGCCCATTTAGTTCTGTTTATTTAAAATAAAAAGAGAAAAGTGTTAATATTATCAAAATGTTATGAAAAGTAATTTGTATTTTATCGGTATACTTATAAACTGACTTTTTTGGGGTTTTTTGGTTCTAGATTTTTAAAACCCTATACTACATGCTTCTGAAGATCTACCGGGCCCATTTTAGTTCGGTTTATTTTAAATAAAAAGAGAATATTGTTCTTATTATTAAAAAGTTATGAAAAGTAATATGTACTTCATCTTTATACCTATAAGGACACTTGGGGTTTGATAGTTCTAGATTAAAGCTCTATTAATACATATTTCTGGAGATCTATGTAACCGATTTTCGTGGGGTTTGTTTTAAATGAAAATAAATGAAATTATTATAAAAAAATTAAGAATTGTCATTTTTATTGCATTGGTTTATTTCATAAGGACATTTTTGGATTTAAAAAAAAATTTATTTTAAAACTCTTTTTTCTGGAGATCTACTTGGCTGAATTTAGTGCGTTTTCTGTTAAATGAAAAAAATGATACGATTGATAAATAATATTTCTAAAGATTCATTTTGCCCTAGGACATTTTTCTAGTAGTACATACAATGATGCACCTTTATACCAGCGAATTAGCTTTAACAATTCAGTACAAAACCTTGCCCAGAGAGGTATCTACGATATATTATTATCGGAAATCCCACAAGCTACTTCTTGTCAAGATACTTGGACATGCGGGTCTGAAGCGTTTCTTGTGGCAAATCTCCAAGTTTATAACAGTCCTTAAAGTTTCAAACTTAATCGGCGTACTTACCGAAGCTCTCGGAAGATTTGGAGTACAAAGTTAGAGTTGAAGTTTTTGACACAAAACTAACAATAATTTCCAATTGTCGAAAGTCGGTGTAACTGATTTAGTCCAGTGTATGACGGATAAAATAAGGTAGAACATCGGTTTCCAAATTTGGAATTAACACGTTCACTGCTAAGGATGCACATGTGAGCTTGACACTGAACACTATGGGAAGCGGCAGACGCACAGTGAATTGCGTTCTTCGCGCGCCACCAATCCCATTATTGGGAGTATTTTCAATGCGCAAAGCATTGCGTGCTTCGCACGCCAAACCCCGTATTAGGAGTATTTTCAATACACAGTGTATTGCATGCTTTGCATGCCAACCCCCGTATTGGGAGAATTTTCAATACATAGAGCATTGCCTGCTTAGCACGCCAGTTTTAAGCCTAGTGCTATGGACATATTAATAAGCTTTAAAATATTAGTAATTATTACGTGGAAACTTTCAAAAATAAAAACTATAGAAATTCCTGATCATTTAGGCTGTAAATATAAAAAATAAACGTTCAGCTCCTAGAATAGGAAATACGAAATTTGCATGGCAGTGAATGTGTTAAGCTCATCTTGCCCTCTACTTCAAAAGTGACTTCTCCCTGAGGCGGGCTTTTTGTTTTTTTTTTTTTTTTTTTTTTAAGAACCCTTTTGTGGTAAAAAATTTGAAAACTGTGAGTTTAATTAATTGTTCAATGTATTTAAATGTGTAGAATACAGATTGTTTTATTTATTGAATCATGATTTACAATGTATTATAACATTTAACCTTTCGATCACGCAGCTGAACTGCTGACGTGAGTTGGGCGAATGCAAAATTAAGTGTAATGTATGTTTCAGGGTTTCAACTATCTCTTTGGGAAATTAGTCTCAACAGGAAGGCGATGAATAGCAACCTCCGTGTAAGAAATATATTAGTACCATTTGATTTCAGCTCAGATCCCGTCCCCAGTTCTCCATCCTGCTTTGCTCTGCTCGCATGTTCGACCTTAAAGGATTGCTTCGCTTTGCTCGCATCGGACAAACTTGCATCGTGAGATAAAAATATACAAGGCACTTTTACGCTGTTTCGCGAGATTACGCCTCGAACTTGCAGTCTCGGGTTATGGACTGCACTGCCCCTACGGTCTCTCGAGTGGATTTGAAACGGGTACTTTTATGTTACTTTACGTTTTGGCGGAACTGGGTGGTCTATAAAGTAGTGTAAAAAAACGAAATTTGTAGTTTTTATATATATATATAACTGACAAAAAGTTTTATTCTAGAACAAAAAATCTAAAAGAAATTTTTCGGTTGTTCGATTTTTTTGGCTTGGCTAATGAACTCATCCGAGCGACTTAGAAAACCACGTGTGGTACCAAATTTGGGCCAAATCGGACGAAAAATGAGCCGTTTGAGTTCGAACACAAATATACTATACTAGCTGGCGCGATCCGGCTTTTCACTGAGAGACAAGGATTTTTAGTATCTGTGACACCCCCGAATCCCCCCTAAAATTTAGAATTTGTTGAAAAACTTTCTTAGCTAACACCTAGGGTCCTAGAGGAAGCTACATACCAAATTTTATTCCAATCCGTTTCGTGGTTTTTGAGATTTCGTGATGAGTGAGTCAGTGAGTGGTATTTGGATGGATTATATATATATATAGATGATACAATTATTTTAATGATACTCCCAAACGTGTTCTGGGGACTATAATCGGTGCTCATTGACTACTCTAGACCCTAGGTCTTACAAAAAGAGTCACTGCAATAGCACATCTTTCCTATTTTATTCGCTAAAACCTATACTTATCAGCCATGCGTTGCATAGCCTTTGTCGGATTACGTTCGGGCCAAATGGTCGATAAACAATGACGACCACGTAAATGTATAGTCTTGTATTTATTACCATTTTATTGGCGACCGTAAATGTAAACCATAAAGGTTATTTGTGTTATGTTGCGATATTATTATCGTTTTGATGTATTTCATAAAACATTTCTTCGTTTTATGACAAGAGTTTTCACACTTATGGCTGTAAGGAAACTATAAAAACACCAGCAATGCTCCATACTTGTTTTATGCAGGGTGGCTCGCAACCTATCTGAAAAACTTCACCATGTTTCCCGCAGGTCAAAACCAGCAACTAATAAAATATCACATGTTTCCAATCTTGCTTAGTTTGTCCGTCCGAATATGTGTTTTTCAAAAACATGAAAGGTTAGATAAATTCATCAAACTCAGGATAAAAGTTTAATCACATTGGGTTACACAAATGTGCAATAATTAATTTTACTGCAGTTATCCGCTTCCAAGATGGCTCCGGTTCAATGTTTTCAACATCAAATATCTGAATAACTAAAGATTTTACGAAAACATTTTGAGATACAAAAAAATTAGATTATTTAAAGATAAATCCAATGTTATTTCACTTTTTGTGACAAGTAGAACTGAGAAAATGCAATAATTCTGTCTGAAATTGTTGTTTTGCGATTATTGAATAAATTCGAGAGTCTAAATAAACAGAGAGTTATAATTTAAATACAAAGTTAGAAAAAAACTTATGTTATTTTATAAATAAATAAATATTTAACTTACTTTTTAATTTGAAATTGTTTCACTATTTTTTAATAAAGGACTTCTTCGTCAATGATTTCCTTTTCTCAATTACCCTTGACTTAATAATAAAAAGTAATACACCGTTGTAATTATCTTTAAATTGCCTACTTTTATTATATATAACCTTTCTATGTAAAATCTTTAGTTTTACACATATTCAACTTTGAAAAGTTTGAATGGCCATGATCTTGAAACGGATAACAGCAGACAAATTAAATTTTGCAAATTTGTGTAAATATTTATACTGAATTTCAATAATTTATATTAAGGGGAGGCTAACCAGTCCACCATATTGAATCTGATTTCCATAAGAGCAATGCTATACAATAAGTAATTTTTTCCCGTTTATTCGTGGAACAAATTAAAAAAAAAAATCGATTCATTTTTAAGTACTGTCATATGCGGATGTTGATTGCTGAATACATTTTCAAAAACCGTTTTATTGTTTTCATAAACGTTCATAAATGTATATAGTAAAAAATAGTAAACTTTATTAATTGTTCGACTCAGTTGCAAAATGAGATATTGCAAAAAACCTTAGCAATCAACACCCACAATCTATAAAAAATACAGCTTTCGTTTTTTGAAGAAAGTAAAATTGCAATTACGGAAGAAAAATCGAAGATAGAAGCCACCACTTAAACCCTTCATGAGATAATGTTTTTCAAAAACACCCGTAGAGACAGATAACTACTAAATTAAGAAAGATAGAATACTAAACTATAGCAATTATATGTTGTATTGTATTATTTGCTAATTTTGAGCTGCTGAAAAACATGGTAACGTTTGGTAGAATGGTTGCGAGACACAATATGTAAAGATTACTGGTAATAATTCCTTAGCTAAGTTTTTGGTACATTGAAGAACTTAAATTAGAATTCTATTTTATTTCGTTACCTAGTTGTTTACAAATTTTATAGAATAAACATATTTTTATAATATGGTGTTCAAGTTAACAGTTTCTTGTGAATTTATTTTTTTAAGCGGTTTTAAAATCAAGTTTAAAAAATGTATGTTGTCTTTTTTCATCAGATAGTCTGTTACTTTGATTAAAAAGATGTTTTACATTTCAGTTACAAAAAACAATGTTTCATAATTATTACTGGCTGTTACAATATAAAAAATATGTCTAAAGTAAGATACCTATTGCTTTAAAACTCTTGCTGCGTTGAATAAATAAATTTAATTTTATGAATATATAAATTTAATTTTATAAATAAAAAACTGATCGGTAAAATTTCGCGAAACCAGCAGGGCATTGAATCAGGTTGGTTGGAAAATACAGGATTTATTGAATAACTAGTAAGCCCCATGAAATGACACAGACAGATTAATTTGATACACATCAAAAATACATAATAAAAAAAAATATATTTAAAAACAACAAACTTTATGTAGTCTTGCCTAACTATGCTGATGAGATTTTTAACTCCCCTTTATAATTATAAAGTTTTTTTATAAATTATTTTATAAAACTGTAGGCCTATTTGTTAAAAATGTTTATTCATATACATTAAGTGAAGTGAATAAAAGTTAGAGTCTACTTAGTAGAATCTAGGCCCTGTGAATAAAAAGAAGCTAAGTCTAAGTATATATATCTTGCCTTATCCTGGATTTTTCCGGATATAATTATATTCTACTCAGCTAGATACATCTTAAGAGGTTGATCAATCTTGTTTTGTGTTGTGATTCAGCCAGCAGTTGGCCAAAGGTTGCATCGTGTCTACCCATCCCCCATTTTCTACCACAATCTAAAAACCCAGTCAGTGTTCAGTTACAATTCGTTTTAACTAGATATGACTGCTAATAGAAAATTAACATGTCTTCAGCGAAAGCGAAGAGTTTGATAACAAAACAGGAAAAAATAATCCTTTGTGAATTTACTCTCACAACACGTTGTTGTTTTTGAGAAGTCCAGAGTCCCAAAACTTGTAGAAGAAAAGAAGACTGCTTGGAATTTTATTGCAGAAGAATACTCCAAAGTTATGGGAAAACATTATACTGTTGAGCATGTAAATAATTTACTAATGAACATAAAGAGCTATGTTAAGAGGAAAACCGACCTGAAAAGTGTTTACCAGTTTTTAGAAAAGTGCCGGGAGCTACTTCAGTTGGTAGAAAACAAAAATCACCAGATGATTATAAGGATATAAGTGTACCGGTAAATCAAATACAATTCCATACAATGTTCTTTCCACATCACTAAAACCAACTTCAACATATGATCGTCCAGAAGAAACCCCAATTCGCACGAAACTGACGAAACAAAAAAGCTATCTTTACCCCAGTTTCAGAGATTAGTACTGTTGAAACAGTTGGAATTACAAAATCTACAAATAGAAAATGAAAAAAAGAAGCGGAAAAGAAAAAAGGAAAAGAAAAATCAACTCAAACTGATTATTAATAAACTTAACCTTATCCACATCCTCTCATTATTCATTATAATAATTTAAAAAATATATAAAAAACAAATAAATCAAAATAAAACAAAACTTACTGAATATTGCTTAAGTAGAACAGCTTTTTGGTACTAAAAACTTGTTAATACCTACTGAAAATTATTAGGCTGGTTATTGTCTCGGAAAGCTCCGAGCCTCTAGATACGGTTGTGGCAAGAGGGACCTCAGAAGCCCTCAGGTACATGTATAAGGTACATTTTAATTCTGACCAAATTCGCATTGGCATATGCAGGTTTTATTAAAAAATTGTCTCCCTCTTCTCAATAATTTCTTAAATTTATTTATTTAGGAGCGCCTTTTATTATTTTAATTTACCAAAACGAAAGGTGGTGAATTGTTGGAAACATTTAAACTATAATATTTTATTCCAAAAAAACCTGAATACGCCAAAAGTACGTCTTTAGATTAACTTTTATATTTTCCTTATTAAAGAAATAAAAATTATTATACTTTATTTCATCATGTATTATGTGAAAATAACACAAACCATTAACTAATATGTCAAAATGAAGAACTACAGAGTTTTGTTTAGTTTCTGTTTATATATATATATATATATATATTTGTAAAGATGCAGATTTATTAGCAATTAAATTAATCAATCTTACTTAGTTTTAATTACGTCTGAATTCGGTTTTTCTGGTAATCAATAATTATTGCTTCTTGTTGAGCTGTTTTTGAACATCTTATTCGTGTAATTTTTTTTCTTTCGTAAAACACAGATGCATTCCTTTTATGTAACTCAAGTTCTTGATTTTATTTGCTTACCTCTGCATCACGGTTTTTGTTTTCACAACTCGATTTTTTCAGTAATTCTAATTTTGCATTCAGTTTATCGGTATCAGACCTCGGGTACCCAAATGAGATATTGTAGTTGGTTTCAAAAATCTTGCGGTAGTCGTCGTAAGATACTGGATTATTTGGGTTTTTAGTTTTGTACATTTCATGAAGTTTTTTTTATGTTTAATTCGTCTGGCAAATAAATTTTGTCACTTTTCTTTAGGGAGTAGTGAGATTTTAACAACCAAGCAATACACAACACTCAAAACACAAGTACACACAACAAACTAACCTAAGAATTAAGAAAACAGCTGACAAGGAAAATAAACACGACTACTGTGATATCGCGTCGTAACATGAAAACATTAGGCTTATACTGTAAACAACAAAGGAAAGAGAAGTGGGGAGGGAACTTGGGCGCTCATCCTTACTACCGCTGAAGCCGCACACCCTCATCATTCTTTACGCTTAGTAGGTATTTTATTTTTACAATCAATACTGACCCTAACTGATTTTACCCTTTACACATATTTCACGAGAAACTACAGATTTCAGGCTACAAGAATATGTCATTAGCTGAAAAAACGAAAAATATGAACCTTCGTCGTTTTTCCCGCTGACTCCTTTTATATCTCTAGTTTTTTGGTTAGGTTTTCCTTTCGGAATTTGCTGTTTTGTTTTTTTTTTTTTTTTTTTTTTTATATAACTCCTGTCACATCATAAACTTTAATTTATAGCCTAAGTTTAAAATTATTTACGCAGGAATCGCTTCTAGAGACTTTTACAACGGCATAAACCGACAGTTAACTGCCATATAGAGAATGAGTTTTTAATCCAATGAAACTGTTCATAGTATAACGTCTCCATTTAAACTTTAGAGTCAGCTTTTAATTAAATTGTAATAAAGTTTTCTATTTCTGAAAGAGTGTAATTCGGTCAGGTCCGGAGAAATAGTTTAATACAAGTAGCAGTGGAATTTAATCTTTATATAAAACTTTCAAGACTTGATCGTGAGTTGCTTAATAATATGAATTAAATCTGAATCCGAGAATAGGATGTTTTAAAAGTAATCTGCTCCATTTTAATAACAGTTTCCAAAGTGTGACGTCATGTCTCATTATTTTACTACTTTTTATGATGAAACTTTACATGGAAGTTCTAAATGGAAAACTAAATATACTAAAGTATTATATCACTAGTAACTAAGTAGGATTTCTATAAGCCACAAAAACGTTTTCTTTGTTTTTGCATGTTTAATCAAGTGCAAAAAATTACTGTAATTTTAATTAAACATGTGTAATTTATTTATATATATTATTATTACTATTATTACTAATTTGCGAGTTCTATTTCGAAGGAATGTAATTTTTGATAATTCCAAATTTGTGAACTAAAACATTTTAATATTATAAAATTGTGTTAACAGGCTTAAATTTTTAAAAAATTTAAAATTTAAATACCTGATAGTGAGTTTAAGTTAATTACGTTTCTTAAAAAGTTTTTTTTTTCTTAATTACTCTACCAACCTAATATGTACAACAAAAGATATAACGCAAATTAGGTCTAGATATGAAGAGCAAGAAGGGCGAGGAAGATAGAAAAATAAAGAGGGATAAAATGAGTTATAAAAAGAAAGAGTGTAGAAAGTATTAAAGAGGTAGAGAGAAAAAAGTATTTTAAATAACGTAGATACAAAGAGCGTGAGGGGAGGATGAGACAGAGAGAGGAATAAAGCGAATGAAATTGAGAAGCGAGAAGGAGATAGATATAAAGAGTAGTAAAGTTATAAAAAAACGTATGTGTGTAAGATAGAGACAAACAGAAAGGGAGATTGTGATAAACAGAAAGAGGAAAAGAGATAGATATAAAGAAATATAGATAAAATAAAGAGAAAAACTAGGAAGGAAGAAATCAAGATTAAAGAGCTGGATGAGAGATGGAAGTATATGAATGAAGAAAGTGAAAGAAATAGTGGGCGATAAAAGTGTAAGAGAGATGCATTCATAAGTACTCTTTATTCTTTCGCAGTCAATGTTACAGAGAGAGACAGAGATAAAAAAGGGATCATTTAAGCAGACGTGACCGCTTCTTGGGCCGGACGGAAGGCAATAATAAATCAACTGAAAGTTTAATTACGTCGAAGCTTAGTCTCGATGCCGGAGCAGCTTAGTCTGTAGCGGCAGTGAGGCTTTACCTGGAATTATACATTATGGCAACATAATATAGAAGGTTTGGTTATTTATGGATGCGTGATGTCCATACTGTTTTGAATGATTTGTAAATCTTGCTTCGCTTTTTTAATTATTTTCTGTACATTTTTAACTGGTTATAAAACATAAGTGGTAAAAGTGAGCTATACTTGTATGTTCTCAGATATTTTCACTTTTTTAAATCTTTTCTCAGTCCTATTTTGAAAGAAAACACGATTATTCACAGTACTCGAGGGATAGTGAAAGCTATCGGTAAAATTGCATTTCGAAAGATTTAGTAGTGTTTGAGTAAATCCTTTTATATAACAGTATAAAACTGATTTTAAGTATATTTATCTAACGATGACGGTTTATCATAGAAACCACTGGCGATAGATCAGTAATTAGAGCAAAAAAATAGTTTTGTACAAAAAATTAACAGAAAACCAATTGCGTTACGACATGAGGAATATTTTGTTGATGAAAATACCACCTTCGGCAACGATGATTTTTTATTGTGGAATTAATGAAACAACCAAAAATGTGAAACATTTATTTGACTTTTTTGGGTTCTTTGCTTTTTGGTGGTTTGTTGTTGTTTCAATAATTCCACAATAAAAACATGTAATTGTGTGCTTAATACCACATGGGAGAAGTGTAAACTTTTTCATTAACACAACTTACGAAATGAGGAAGCACAATGTTTATTTTTTAATACAATTTATGAAATTAGTAAGCACAATGTCCATTTCAATGGTATTACTTATTAAAATATCCACTGTATTAACATTAAGAGATTAATCCTATGACGTAGGACAATCTGTTACACTTTACGTACCCAACTCAAATGTACTAAATTAGGAATGCGATTGTGGCCTAACCGGCTAAGGCGATAGTCTATGGTGATGGACTCTGCTAGTTCGAATCTCGGCAAGACCAAAACGTTTTTCAAACAGATGGAATAGAGCGTTTCATTGTAGGAGCGTTTCACATTAAGAACGTTTCACTTTAGGAGCGTTTCACATTAAGAGCGTTTCACTTTAGGAGAGTTTCACATTAGGAGCGTTTCACATTAAGAACGTTTCACATTAGGACCGTTTCACATTAAGAGCGTTTTACTTTAGGAGCGTTTCACATTAGGACCGTTTCACATCAAGAGCGTTTCACTTTAGGAGCGTTTCACATTAAGAGTGTTTCACATTAGGACCGTTTCTCTTTAGGAGCGTTTCACATTAGGAGCGTTTCACATTAGGAGCGTTTCACATTAAGAGCGTTTCACTTTAAGAGCGTTTTACTTTAGGAGCGTTTCACATTAGGACCGTTTCTCTTCAGGAGCGTTTCACATTAGGAGCGTTTCACTTTAGGAGCGTTTCACATTAGGAGAGTTTCACAAAATGCATGGTGAAACGAGTGGCGGTAAAATACGATTCACCCCTAGCAACAATAAAACTATACACTCTGTTATAAAAATATGTATAATAATTTTTGTGGTGCGCCTATAGAATTTTACACTTTAAAAACCTGTATTGTTCGGTCTACTTTTTTATAGTATTTTCCTGATCAAAATGTAATTGAATTATATTATATTCATTAAAATTTACAATCCTTCAGACTAAAAGTTTATGTTGTCTAAGACTTATAATTAGTTTTGAATAACACAAAATTACAACTAAATAGTAAACTGTTTATATGAAATACTTCCTTATTTGTAAAGTGTAAATAATAATCTAAAGGTTTCAAACGGGGATTTAAATCACTTACTCCTACATCTATTTCGTTTAACTCACGTCACTGAAATGACATTGTGTAACAGGACAGAACAGTTTTCATAAAAATATGAAACACGCTATTCGTCTTTAATACTTACTAAACAAGTTCTGTCTATATAGTGAATTAGTTTTGTTCGTGTAATTTTATTCACGAGTTCAAATTATCCGAATTATTTAAAATTGCACCGCGTACTTTCCGGAGCTGTCATGTAGATATAAATAATTCGATCACGCAGCTGAACCGCTGAAGTTAGTTGGGCGAATTTCTAAAATTAAGTTCATGTCTTTTACGGTTTCAACCAATTATTGGGAAAAGTGGTTTACTCACGGAGGTGCTAAATAGCTGCCTGCTTGTACGAAATATATTAGAAGACATTCGTTTGTACATCATCCTCCAGCCCCGGCTCCGGCGCTGTTTCGATCCGCAACTTAAACCTCAACTTTGCTGCCTCTGATTGTGGCCTACGCTTTTTGAGTTTGCACCTCGACCTCGCTTCGTAGTTGTCATCCCTGCCGGCGGCCTCGAAACATAAGCAACCCCCACGGGTAATAGAAAAGTATATTTTACGTTTTGACCGGTTTTGAGGGAACCAGACTGTCTACAAGGTCGTGCAAAAAAACAAAATGTGCAGAATAATCTAATATAATTATTTTTTATGTAAAAAGCCAAAAAGGTTTCATCCTAGTACTAAACATCTAAAACAACGTGCTTCAGGTTGTTGGATTCGGTTGCTAACGAACTCGTCCAAGAGACTTAGGAAAACAAACGTGTGTACCAAATTTGGACCAAATCGGACTTAAAATGAGGGCGTTAGAATGCATGGCATAAATACACAGCCTAATATATACTTGGTGGTCTGGACCTAGCGTTAATTTTTCTTTAGGTGATAGAACAACATAAATGCAAATTAAATACACAATTTAAAAAATTCTAAATTAAAAAAACTTGGTTAGACGAAAATTACACTAGCTAAAAGTCTGGCTTTTACATAACTTAAATATCACTACTTTAACTTGCAGCACTATTTTAAATAGCGTTATTTTAATGTCAGGTAAATAGCACACTGAAATCCTCATTTTCTAAAAAAAATAATTTAGGGATAGTGATTATCATGTACAAATCATTAACTGAAGGAATTTCCAATACCTAATAAATGCCCCCCTTATCATGAGCTAAGGTATTACGCACAGATAACTTAAATAATTTTTTTTTTAAGTGGATGTGTGAAGCAGAATTTTTTAAATTGTGTATTTAAGATGCATTTATGTTGTTCTATCACCAAAATAAAATGTTTAGCGATATGTCTAGACCACCCCGTATATTAACATGTTCTGGGGACCATGATGGTGCTTATTTACCACTTCCGACATTATTTCACACCATAAGGGTCACTGCAATACCTCATCCTTTCTATCGACATTCGCTAATAAGCAATAAAAATGGCTATATAAACATAGCTTCAGAAACGTGTTTTGTGTTTTTCGTAAATTAGTGACAGAATTTATTAAGATTTCGATTTTAATTTCGGTTATAAAATAAAAACTAAAAGTTTACAATGGAAAGTTTTAAAATGGCAGCGATATAGAATGTCTGATCATTGTTTTCAAGATCTGTATCGTTAAATTTATGACTGGAATTTGAAATAATTTCTACAGTTATGATGTAATTTTATAAAAAAATAAATTGGATGACGAGCAAAAAAGCAAGCATTTCCGGACGTAGTTTTATATGACCTTTTTCGCGTATTTGCATTTTAGAACGAGCACTCGAGAGATTGCCATTTAATATTAAATCACAATGTTACATCACCTATAAAGATCTTCCGACGTAAGCAGTTCCAGTAAAACAGATCCCTTAATTAAATAAAATGCAACGCAATCTCCAGACATGCCAACATTCAATCCTGCTGACAAGATACAATCCTGCTCTGTGATCGGTTGTCATGAATTCAATCTTCCCGAATCATTAATCAGGTAAATCTATTACGGCTGTTGTCTTCTGGTGTCGAAAGGAGTTCATGCTCTTAAATATAATTGGCTAGTGGGTGAAGAACATGGCCTAAAATCTCGAATGTACGAGTCTTATGAAATAGAAATTAATGTAGTTATTCACTGCCGTAAAAGAACACCAGTGTGAGTTTGAATTTTGCGTCCACCATCTTCGATACGCCATATTGCAATGAACTAAATTTCTTTAAATGTAAAGTTAAGTAAATCCGGTTTTAAGTTATCGTCAGTCAAATGTGCTTGAACGCAAAATTTTAGGTCAAAATAATCAAAGAAAAACGCATCACATATTACTACAATACTTTTACAATTTTAAAAGTTTTCTTTTAAAATGTGATCATAAATTATGATTTGTAATCAACGCAACAAACGTTGTTAATTAGCATGAGTCCAGCAATGAAATAACTTAGAGAAAATAAGCAACCCAGACTGAAAAACAAGTTTGCAAGACAACAAATATAAGATGATTAATTACTTAAGCTCGCATTAAAATACGGAAGAATTGAAATTATGCTATAATTTTTTGTGTGTCTGTCTGTCTGTTAACACGATATAAAAATACATCTTCGTAATCTTCTAAAATCTTCGTAACATTATTTCGGAGAGTTGAACAGTTTTTAGCTTTCTAGAGTGAGTCGTTGTGCATCGGGGTCACGTTTTTGGGTAAAAAATTTCTAAATATTGAGTATATATTTTTAAATACAGTGTGGGGAATCGTTTTATAAGTTTTTGAGTACGGGAAACAGATTTTGACAGTTAAAAAGTCGTAGCCCGTCGGGGTCACGTTTTTCGGTCAATATTTTGATGTTTTTTGTTATGAGAAACCCGATTTTGACAGTTAAAGAATCGTAGCTATTAGGGGTCACGTTTGACAGTTAAAGAGTCGTAGCGGGATAAAATATATAAAAGAAGAAGTCCTGACTGACTGATTTATAATCAACGTACAGCCAACAAAACTTTGATGGCTAGAGTCTAAAAATGTGTAGGGTACCTTCATAACACTATACTAGTGCACTAAAAAAGGATTTTCCAAAATATTGTATTTAAGGATTGAAAATTATTGTCAAAGTACTGGTGTTCATTCAGTCATATGACAGATAAAACAACTGCTAGAATCAAAATATTATCAGAATCTAAGTGTGGCCTATTCTGAACCAACACACTTTTGTAGAATGCATCTTCATTACCATAACAACCAACTTAGTAAATTTAGAATGAGTTGATTATTGTTAACAACCAACAGTTTTGAAGGCTTAGTGTATTATAATTCAACATCTGATGTTACGTATTACAAATAAAACAGCTTATTTGGATCATAAGCGTAACTCAATTTTAGGTTAGGCCAACACACGTTTCTTGAAATATTTAGATTCATTATTTTAAACCAAATTGGCAAATTTACAATCAGCTAATTATTCTACACAACCAACATTTTTTTCAGGTTAGGTAATAATGCCAAATATAAACAACAAAGAAGGTTTACTATATCGTTCAATTCAAAAACCTATTACTATTACCATTGTGCCAACTTTATTCTTTACTAGGCCTATTTGAATAGATTGGAATACTACTTTACCATATCAGCAGCAAAACTTATAAGTTTAAAAAGACTTCTCTTCTGTATAAAAATAATTCGACCACGCAGCTTAACCAATGACGTGAGTTCAGCAAATTTCCAAAATTAAGTTTAGGTTCCTATGTTTCAGGGTTTCTAACAACCATTTGGGAAATAGGTCTATTCAAGTAATGTGCTGACTAGCTGCAAAATGCTTCACACGCCAAACCCCGTATTGGGAGTGTCTTCAATACACAATGTATTGCATGCTTCGCACGCCACCCCCACGGTGGAATCCACCACATGGCTTTGAACCCGGTACTTTTATGGTATGTTACGTTTTGATCGATTTTGAGAAAACCAAGCGATCTATAAGGTCGCGTAAAAAGCAAAATGTGCCGAATAACATAGGATGAATTTGTTTTTGAGTTTTTACTGCAAATATAAATGTAGCATAATGTATCATTTATATATATTATAAATGTAGCATTTATATTTGCAGTAAAAACTCAAAAACAAATTCATTCTCGTAGGAAAAATCCCAAAACATAGTTACTTCCGGTCAAAAAACGTGCTTACGGTTGTTGAATTTTTTTGGCTAGCAAACTCGTCTGAGCGACGTAGACAACCTTCGTGTGTACCAAATTTAGACCAAATCGGACTTAAAATGCGGCTGCTAGAGTGCGAACACATATATACATATTTATATATATATATATATATGATTTTTAATGACTCTCAAAAACGTGTTCTGGGGACCATGATCGGCGCTCATTTGCTACTTCTGACCTTGGGTCTTACCATAAGGGCCACTGCAATAGCTAATTTTTCCTATGGAAATTTGCTAATAAAAAATCTCTGCCCTAATCAATCGTCATTTTATCTTTGCTGTATGTATACCTCGAAAACTACTCGCCTGATTTAGATTACATTTTTACTAGGTGACAGAGGCTTACAGAAAATTACGCTTGTTCCGTATATCTGGTTTTAAACAAATTATATTTAAACAACTACATCGACAATCTATACTAAACTAACCATAGCGAGAATATAAATATTATACATTGGATATTGGCACAACACCAAACCTCATATTACCATATGACTTAGCATAAATATTTCTTAAAAGCTAAAATTAGGTATTACGGTCTGTGAGTACCTTTAACATTACTTAATTTGTGTGTGTGTTTTAGCTGCAGTACTTTTGTTAATACAGGGGAACTTTTTTGAGAACATTTGACCAGATTACTGAATTTATTTTTATAACAATGGTGCTAATACCATGCAGTTGAGTGTGACGTCATTACTAGAAACTCCAAACATAGTTTCAAAGTGCGAGTGAGAGATTATTATGGTTACAAGCATGTGTGTAAGAGAGACAGGTTGCATTGACTCACAAATACGTATACTACTACCAGTAAGCCCCCGTGAAAAATCACTGGCAGATTAATTAGATAAAAATCAGAAATACAATACAACATTAAAAACAATACTATTTAAAAACAACAATCTTTATGAGGCCTACCTAACTATGATGACGGAATTTTTAACTCGGTAAATGTGTACAAATATAAGCTTTATTTAGATATAATTTTATAAAACTGCAGTCCTATTTGTTAAAATGTTGTATTAAATACATTATTATATATCAAAATAAAGATAAAAATATAATCTTTTAATGGATTTTTATTTCATATTATAATATCTAATGATTTAGACGTTAATAATATTATAGTGAAGAAATTAGTCTATACTTATATTATAAAGAGGTCAAGTTTGTTTGTTTGTTTGTTTGTTTGTTTATATGTAGGGGGTAATCTCCGAAACTACTGAACCGATTGAAAAAATAGTTTAACAAATATAAAACTACACTATTCTTGAGTAACATAACCTAGAATTAATTTATATTTAAGGGTTAAAACAATCCCTAAAAAGATAAATATTAATTGTTATACTTTTCTTAAAGCTAGAGAGCTGAAATTTTGTAAATTTATTTCTTACAAGATACATAAAAAGCAATCTAGATTTGCATTTTGTCGCATTCTACTAAGGGTTAAAATGTGATAACAACTCCCAAAACAATAAAAATTAATTGTTATATTTTCCTTAAAAGTTAGACAGCTGAAAATGTTTACATTTATTTCTTACAACATACATAAAAAAAGTATCATAGATTGACATTTTGTCGCGTACTGATAAGGGGTGAAAATGTAGTCAAAATGTTGATTATTATGCTTTCCTTAAAACTAGATAATAAACCCTTAATAAATATAGGAATTTAAAAATAAGAAACCACTATGTTACATAATAATTAAAATAAATAAGACATATTAGAATTTAATAGTAGGGCCTAATTATATAAAATCACCTGTTTGCATTTGCTTCGACGCTAGTCACCGCGGGGGTTGGCAAACGAAGCGAGCAGGGGGCGGAGCCCTCTAGTAATAGAATATGTTGAACGAATATTTCCGAAGTTAAACTAATTTGTATCTCTTTTTTAAATTTTTATAAATGAATATATATCTATATAATAAAAGGTTGTATTTATATTAATTTTAAAACCTCAAAGCAGATCTTATAACGTATTATAGCCAACATTAGTTCTATAACTCAGATTAAGTTTTTAACATAAACACAAAGTATAAAGCTTTTGTTACAGATGATGAATGAAATCAGCTGTGGTATTATATTATTACTCACGTACGTTCGGACGTACACTCGTTTTTATAGCAGTTGATAGAAGCAAAACAAACATGCTCCTTATATTTCCCTTGTTACTTTTTGTCCAATCAGAAAAAGGATTTTCCAGGGCGTGGTCACACATCCGGCGATAACAGTAAAATATGATATTGCCAATCCCATTACAGTCAAGGCCAAGCGGGGTTAAAATGTTGGTAAATGTGCAAAATGTGAAGTGTGCAAAATGAGTTCTGTAATTTTGAGGTTGAATTATCTAGAATACATTACAATGAGAAATTTTTACTTTTAATCAACTCAACCGATTTTGTAAAACTATTACAGACCTGACATATAGTCACTGGCTTTACGTGATATAACAGATCACATTTACAGCAAGCATAGTAATCGGTTCAGACATTAGGTTTCTACTGAAACAACATTATTACTCATGTAAAGAATCTAGGAAAAATATCGTTTACAAATTCTAGTGCCTCAAAATAGTATATTTCATCACTAGGACTGAAAGTGACGCTTCGGCCTCCACTTTGGTGAAGCCACTTTTGGCCCGTGTGATGAACGATACTTTTCATCATACTGTGTTCTATATATTTTTTCAAAATTTAATATATTTTCACAGTAAAATTCCTGAAGTACAATGACAACACAATTTACGTTTATGGCACTAACTAAACTATTGATCAACTGATTTTAATATCAGTAGCGATACAAATAAATAAATTCATTAATTAAGAATTGATAGGCATTGATCTGTAAGGAAAGGTTTATCTTGTCTTCGCTGTTTTATTCTGTCCTTATGATATCGCTTTCAACCGAGAATAACAGCAAACATTACATGGAAACAACATTGTTTAAGTTCACTAAATTAATTGGAACAGCTGATACCAAAACATCGCGTAATATTAATAGACACAATTTTAATACACTATTACCGATACTTTTACATGAATACGGTAAACGTACTGATGTACTTTTTTAAATAATAAGTTAAAAGTCTATTTACTTAATTCTTGTAAATAGTATCAATATTTAGTTTTTATTGCTACTCACGATTGTTTCTTTGTCAAAATCGTTATTACAAATTAATAAGACGACATTTCAAATCATAATTATTATTGATAGCGCTACTAGTGTTATAATTTATAACTAATTTAGAGATCGGCAAAAATTTCCAGCTAATTTTGCCGATCTGGACCTAGAAAACAGTATTTTCAATACTCAAAGCTGTTTTATTAAAAGTTACTGTTTTCACTTCGATACAGTGTGTGAAAAATGTTTTCGGGATGGAAGTAGTTCTCGTAACCATAGGTTGACTGTTAAAAGTAAACATTTTGACAACCATATTTTGTATCTTGTACAAGTATAAACATACAGAATTTCGGGTTTTTTATTTGATTTAGCACCCTTAAACAATTGTATTCTCACGAAACCAAAATTGTACCAAAAATTGCTAATGGTGTACACTTTTGAACAAGTAGAATTAAGTTTTAAAATGTAGGATCATAAAGTTATAGTACAGAAAACATAAAAGACAAACAGCTTTGTCGCAGCCAAGACACGATCGACAAGACACGATCGAGCAAATGGAACTGCGCATGCGCAACTCCCAATGTTGACACAATTTATTAGTACGGTATATGTTTACGTACACTGTGAAAGGTAAATTAATACACACATGTTTTTTACATAAATTTCGTTACCAAGGAATATTAGACTCTTGATTGAATTATAAAATGTTGGTTCATAATAAAATGTTCAATATTATTCTTGTTTTTGTTAATTTTTCTACACATTAGTACAGCAGCGGGTAATTTAATAAAAATAAGGCATTTTTTCTATTTGTGTAATAAAAGCTGCAACCAAAAGTTTAAATTTCAACAGAAAAACCAATACCTGTTGTATAACAATGTAAACATACTACATATGACTAAAATGTATAAGCTAGACACAGAGTAGTGTTAAAACCCTCTGAGGATGATGACCATGTCCTCATAAGGTAAGGTATTAAACTTAACTTACAATTTAGTTGTTTAGTTATAGTTTTTGTTCTTTGTTTTGTGGTTCGGGTTTTTATTTAAATCAGTGTGAAGCTAGACACAGTTAAAAAAATTGTTTTTGTTTAATACGTTTAATGTTATTATTTTTAATTTCACATAATTAATATGTTGCTTACGAATGAGCAAACGACTCATATTTAACAGTACAAACTGCTGTTTATGTATCTGCATACTTATCTATCTATACATTAAGGACATTTTTTAAATAATGTTTTATACAAACACCTTCTTATAGGTCAATTGCATTTTTTTAATGTTTAATATTGAGAATCCTTTTCCAAAACGGTCGTGTCCCGTCGCACAGTGTGTTATTCTAGCAATCTAGGGGAATTTTAATAAAATTCTAAAGGCAAAATAAACCCTTTGAAATTATCATCTCTAGATAAAAACATCTGAAATTACTCGAAAATATTATATTTGTTTGTGTTAGCCACTCTATTGATGAGGCATTATTTTATTTTATCTGATTTAGATACAATTGCTCATTCTTCCACCGCTTCGATTGAAAATTAGTTAGCAGGTGCGTCTCAAACTGTGCAGTTTACAATTTTACCTGGCCAGCTAGTTGTCAGTTTATTCTGTTGTGTTTTTGGGAAGTTTTGCTATTTTTTCTGGTTAATGAGTTAATTTTCTTTTATTGCAGTGAGTGTTTCAAGTTGTGTGTAAGTTTAGTGTAAATTTCTTTAAATTTTTATATTTATCAAGGAAAATCTTTACTATATGGTAAAATATATTGAACAGGTTAGTCACGTGTTAAAATATAAACGTTTCTTTAGTAGAATTTGGCTGCCTATACCTGCCTTTATGTGAACTGTAGTTATTTTTTAAATTGATCACATCATCCCAAAATTGGAAGTTCGACATTTGGTGTCAAAAACAATAAAGAAAACAGATTTGACGCTTTATTTTCATACGTAACAAACTTATATAGTGATTTCTGAGGAGGCGCAAGCATCACGAAACAAGGACAACAAGAAGTATCGGGAGTTGTTCACGAGAAAATCCTCCAGAATTGCTACGAATACAGATCTCGTCCATCGACTCCTCATATCATCAGACCCATTAATTGCAGCAAAAAGAAACGCCCCTAGAAGAGGTTCTAAGAAAGTTCTCTCACGGGATGTAAAACCTTTGCTTCGAGCAGAACTTTTGGAATGCGGCTCCAACGATGATGATAGCGAAGGAGAATCCTTACTTGAAAGTGATTGACTCACCACCTCAGCCGATGGATATTTCAGTACGTTATGTACACGCCAACAAATACTTTTGTTATTTAAGTTTTTCACTTCATTTAATCCCTTTTAGCTAATTTCTTTCAGACACATTATTTATTACAACAGGTAGCTATACATTAATATACGTATGTTATCGGATGTACGAAGTACAATGCTTACAATAACAATGTTCACATAAAGTCATGACAAACACTTTATAACTAATTATTTAAGCTGTATAAATGACTGTTTTGTTTTATTTTTATTAGTGGTTATAGTTTGTTATCAATTTTCTATGGTTAAAAATTCCAGTGTGTTTTTAAAATGTCCTTAATTATTTTGTGATTTAGTAATTTTTAAGTCATACATTGTTTTACAAGTACAGTATCAAGTTTTATAAAATATTAAACCGTATCAACAAATTATTTTTCGATTGAAACGTTTAAGTTTACTATAATTATATAAAATAAAAATAGAATAGCTAGGCCTAATGGAGTATCTATAGTTTTGTAATTAAAAGGTTTGGCTTTCATTTAATTATCGCTCATTTTAAAAACCCTGCACATTTGTACTATTATATGCCGTACTCGTGCTTTAAATCAACCAAATTACCACGTTCCACATTATATTATCTTTAAGAACACTTATTTGAATGAAACTAATCAAATAACAATCAGTATTATCATATATGAATTTTGTCCTCCTAGATCCAACAAATATCTCACTGTGCGTCGTGTTGTGTAACGGCCATCCACCGAATTCGACGTAATGTTTAATGATTCGACGTCTTGTCTCGTCATGTCGTGTCGTGTCGTCGCGTCAAATTTGGTGTTCGGCCGGCCTTACGACCACAGGTTCTTTTGATTATAAACATTGTAGAAAAAGTCAACCAATTTCCCTCCTTGAGAAGGGGTTTGTGGGTTTGAAAGGGTACAAAAACGTTTGTTTGTTTAGCGGGTGGACTATTTTTACAAACATTAAATGGGAAAGTTGTAGTTAAAGAATATACCTTTTTTTAAGATCCCGTATGGTTTTTAGGTGCTTTAGATTCCGGGTTATTGAAAAAAAAAATAGAAAAAACACGCAAGAATCATGCTAGAAACATACAATTTTGTAAATAATCCGTAAAACACATACAGTTTACAAGGTGCTACAGTTTAAAAAGCAGTTCACATGTAATACAGAATACCACTAATATCGACATAAAACCTAAGCAAAAACTGGTATCCTTTTATGTACAAAGATCTCTGTTGATGAGACAATAAATTTGTTAAAAGAAGGACTCCAAGAAAAGGGGAAGCCTTAAATCGAAAGCAATAGACGAACTTGTCAATCTAACAAGAATTATAATGCGTCATAACTATTTCCGATTCAAAAACGAGTATTACACCCAAAACACTGGACTGGCAACGGGCGCACCATTATATAGCATATTATCAGAAAGAAATATAAACCATTTTGAAAACCAACATATCATGTCCAACAACAACAAGTTTCGAAACAAAATGGCCTACTATTTCAGATATCTTGACGACACCATAATACTTTTTGACGGCAGCATTAGACAAATTAAAATCTTCTCTAATTATCTGAACAACATCAGCAACATCATCAAATTTACTCATGAGATTGAAAGTCAGAGTGAGACACTGAATTACTTGGATCCGGCAGTAACCAATAACAACGTTAAGCATCAATTTAATATATACAGAAATCCTACCACAACCACTTATGTAATACATAATTCATGTTATCATCCCAAACCACATAAAATGGCTGGCTGAATTCAATTCAATTCAAATTATTGCCAAAGATAATGGTTATAACTAAAAAATTGTTGATAGGATAATGGAGAAATATAAGAGACCATATAATAATAGCGAGCCCGATAGAAAAAAGAAATTTGTAAGTATGACGTATAGTGGAATGTTCCAGAACCAGATGAGCAACATCCTTAAACAGCATAACTATGTTTTGTCTCGCAGCACAAACAGTGATGTCGGACGTTTACTACAGAGACTATCCAAAATAGAAGACAATGTATACAGAAAAAGCGGCGTATACAAAATAAATTGCTGCCATTGCCCCCAAAGGTCTACATAGGGCAGACAGGCAGGTTGTTCCAACATTGATTCCAGGAACATAAACTGAAAAATGCTGCTAAACAGAGCTCAACCTTCGCTGAACACCTAGTCGAATCAGGACACCTATACTCTTCCATCTAAGAAAATATAGAAATAATAAAAACCTACAACAAAAGAAGGGAAATTGATGTACTGGAAGATTTTCTAATATACAAATATTCCAAAAACGACCCTTCATAAATCCTAAATGAAAAACTGAAATTCAAATCGCATTTTATGTTTAACAAAATAAAAGACATAGATAGTACAGAAGCATAAATAAACTCTACTCAACCCGAACATATAGAACAATTTGAAGCATGACTACGTATGTGAGAGGATGCATCCACGTTTATTTAATCAATTGACAAGCAGTTTAACCACGGTACATATTGCATGTAGTGTGAAATATTTAACTAATGAGACTGTTGTAGTGTGATATATGTGTGAGCTGAAGTAGTAATATCCCCATAAAACAGACTCTTGATATCATAAGTGAAAACCTTAATACTAAATCTAACCTAACAGAAAAACACATAAACGAACTTCTCCATCTTCTTAACACAGTTTTACACCAAAACTACTTCAGCTTAATAACGAGTACTTTAATCAACACGATGGCTTGGCAATGGGCTCCTCCTTGTCAAGTATCTTATCTGAAATATTTCTCAACTATATTGAAAACAAACATATATTTTATGAGTCGAACCAATATATAAATAAATTAACATTTTACTACAGGTATGTGGATGACATCATAATTTTATTCAGCGGCACTGCTAGACAATTACAATTTCTCAAAGCTACTTAAAAGGTATACACCCTAATGTAAAATTCACACTTCAAATGGAAACAGGAAACACACTAAACTACCTGGACCTAACTATTAAAAAATGTGACAACGAACTATCATTCCTCATATACAGAAAACTTACATCTACCGACCACGCATCCTCTCACCATCCTTATTCACAAAAAATGGCAGCCCATAACAGCTTCCTAACTGTATCATTGCAGCAAAAAGAACACAACCAAGAACTTAACATAAACAAACACATAGCTGTTGCTAACGGTTTTAAAAGTTCAATCGTCGACAAACTTATAAAAAGACACAAGAACAAGTCCCCAAAATCAACGAATGAACAAAAAGTAAAGTATATATAATGCGAATTCGGCAATAAATTGAATTATGCGTTAAAGAAAGAAATGAGGGAAAATAACACCAAAGTCACATTTAGAACTGGCAACAAACTCTAGTCTAAACTAAAACCCCCCCCAACTAAGACCTAAGAGACAAAACAGAAAAAAACCGGAATATACAAAATGACTTGCGACGATTACCCAAATGTTTACATCGGCCAAACGGGGCGCCCTTTCAAAAGACGTTTCACGGAACATTTACCACCAACAAAGGGAAACCCCAAGAAATCGAAATATGCTGAACACCTCATCGATAGTTGCCACAGTTACTCAAACATCGACAGTAATATGGACATATTGCACATTTGTAGTAAGGGATGATACATGAGTGACTTGGAGGAGTTCGAAATTTACAAAGCGTTCAAACAACAACCTAATACTATACTAAATGAACAACTCTCGTTCTCCTCCAATACTCTATTCGACAGCAACAATAGGAATCGTTTAATCAAAGTTAGATAAAGAGATAAGAATAAATAGCCAGTCGCGATCGGTTCGTTGGGGAGTACGTACCGACCGATGTAAAATATTTAAATTTTGTGGTCGTGTGAAGTAAATGTGTGTAAAAGTGTTATGTGTTGTTACGTATGTACTGTGAATGTTTTATTGACAAGCTCCATATGGAACGATTTTAATAAAAACTCAAATACTTTATATGATCTGAATATCGAACTCACGAAGCCCGAAACTGCAGTAATCTGTAAATCAACGAAAGGATTAGTTGACGTACAGAAAAAAAGATAATTTATTTATTTAAAATTACTATCTTTTAATTGCTTTTTATTTCATATTGATAGATCAAATGATTTAGAAGTTATAATAAATTTTAGTGAAACATCGATGTTAGGGTTGACCACTTGGCCCAGAATGCTACGAGTGGGGAAATGGGGACAGAACTTAGCGAGAAGAGAAACCAAGACGAGAATAAGAAGGTTCAACGGTTCTTTAAAACACATCGGTTCAAAAGAAAGGAGGTTTACAAAGAACTCCAACCAAAAGTTCAGAAACAAAGAGTATGGAGAGCCCTGTTTGCATCAATGAAAACGAGGTAGAACCAGCAGAAATAGTATTTAACGAAGTGGAGGATGAGTGTGCTGATAAGATACTCGTTCAAAAAGTAGTAAATAATGAAGTTACAAGACTGGCAGAACAAATTAGAGATGCGGACAATAATGCAGAGGAGCAGTTAAAAGCTATTAGAGACACCCTAAAACGTATTAGTCAAGCTTCGGGAAAACAAAAGAATGTGAATATGGCCATTAAAAATGGGCTTATATTTATTGAAGAGGGATTAGAAGTGTAGCGGGCTTGCAGACTGGTAAGACAGAATGCAATAGGGAGTCTTATGGAAAGAGCATCTGTTTTGATAGTGGCTAGCCCTAGAGAGAAGATAAATTTACCTTCACGGAAGCGGCAAAGAACTTAGATACCAATCTTGAAATATAAAGCATTGGCAGGGAGGCAAGGGATTCACCTGAATCGAAAAAGGACAAACATAGAGAAGCCCAATATCATGCAGATGATCAAAATGGTTACACATTAGAACAATCAAGGAGGCAGAAAGACCTTAAAAGAAAAACCGAAATCAACAAAAGTATTTCTAATCCGAAACGGACGCCGAAAAAGGCTATAAGGCCACAGAGGCTGGAGGCAGTCAGAGAAGCAGGGCCTAGAGGAAAGCTCTTAATTATTAATCAAGCTGCAGGGAAGAGGTACTAAGTTGTTTTGGGAGCAATAAGAAAGGACGTACATCCTGAAGACTCTGGCACAGAAATAAGAGGTGTGATTAAAACAGTAGCAGGCAAATTGTTACTTCGCTTGGGCAGCTGTCGGGATCAAGTAGCTTTGAAAACTGCTATAAGAGCAGCCATAGGAGAAGGTGGAGATGTTCAATGTTTAATACCACGGATGAAATTAGAGATTCTGGATCTGGACTCGTGCACAACTGAAGATGAAGTCAGGCGAGACATAGGTGAGAACGTGACAGAAGAGATTAAAGTCAATCTTCTTGGACCGAACATAAGAGAACAGTGTATGGCCATTGTCGAACTAGAGAAGGTATTGGCAAAATATTATTGGAGGAAAATAGAATAAAAGTAGGTTGGGTGTTAGCTAGGATTAGGCGACGGGTGGAAGTTCAGCGCTGCTTTCGATGACTTCAATATGGTCATAGAAAAAGCGAGTGCAATGGTCCGGACAGAAGCAATTTGTGTTGGAAGTGTGGAAATAGGGAGCACAAGGCGGCACAATGTTAGGAGGAACCGCATTGTGCCCTTTGCACTAAGCAAGGACTAGCAGAAAAAGCACTGCGACACAAAACTGGAGCATCCAAAGTTTTCCGGGATGCACTGGCATCTAAAAAGTGAAGAAGCAGAACAGAATGAAAGTTTTGCAAGGGAACTTAAACAGATGCAGAGCTGCTGATGGTTTAATAGAGCAACTGGTGCTGGACACAGATGCATGTATAGCTATAATTAACGAGCAGTACCGTAACAGGGACTCCAAAAACTGGTATGCTGACCTTTCGGGAATAGCTGCGATCTGGGTAGCAAATACGCCAATAACTCCTGTGAGCGAGAGTGGGCTAGGTAACGGTTTTGTTTGGATTGGATAAAAAGTAAGAACGTAACCTACATGAGCTGCTATTTATCACCAAACGAAGGAATCCGAGTGTATGAAGAAAAACTAAATGTAATGGAGGACGTTATTGTGCGATTCCGGAATAACATGGTATTTGCTGGAGACTTTAATGCCAGAGCGGCAGAATGGGGAATGTCTCATACGAACCGCAGGGGAAAGCTGCTTTTAGAAATGGCAGCTAGACTTGGTTTAGTTGTGGTTAATAAAGGGACACACCAATCAAAACTAAACCTTATTGTAGACCCGGCTTTGGTTACTCAATCCCAGATGTAACGCTAGTGTCAGAAGACTTGGCCCTAAAAATCGAGGGCTGGAAGGTTCTAAATGAATATGCAGGAAGTGACCACAGGTACATCATCTTCTCTGTTGAAGAAATCAGAAGGACTACACATCCCAAGGAACATCATTCACCTACTTGGAATGTAAGGAAAATGGATAGGGATATGCTGGTGGAGGCGTTAATATTTGGATTACATTTTAGTAAAATTAATCGCCTAGAGATACTGAGAACAGAAGAAGCACGGACCATTGTAGATGAGGTCACTCGGATCATCCGACAGGCCTGTGCTTTGGCTATGCCCCGTTGAAGGAAAAATAACAGCAGAAAACAGGTTTATTGGTGGACTGACGGTATAGCAGAGCTGCGACGTAAATGCCTCCAACTTACGAGAAGAGCACAGCGAGCTCAGGGCGGAGCCGAAGTGGTGATGCTGATGGGAGGAATACAAATGGGCAAAGAAAGCGCTGGTAAAAGCTATACGACAAAGCAAAGAGAGATGTTGGAGATCCCTGTGTGATGAGCTTAACGAAGATCCCTGGGGAATGGGTTATAAATTGGTCACACTTAGGTTGGGTGGTGCTGGTGCCAATAGAGGTATTAGTGGCAGAGCAGTTGAAAAAGTGGTAGGTGCTCTTTTCCCTAACCATCCACGTATGAAAAATCCAAAGATACAGCATGAGAATATGGATATTCCTCTCTTCACAGAGTTTGAATTGGCAACAGCTGTAAAAACGCTTAAGGATGGGAAGGCTTCCGGCCCAGATAGAATTCCACCGGAGGTCATAAAGCTAGTTGCTAGTGCTCAGCCAAAACTCCTTCTCAACCTGTACAATGCATGTCTGAAGGCAGGAATATTTGCGCACCCCTGGAAGGTGCCCAGACTTGTTCTAATAATGAAAGGGAAGGGACCTCCTGACTCTCAATCGTCATCTAGACCTCTGTGTATGTTGGACGTGGTAGGCAAGTTACTGGAGAAGTTAATCAAATCACGCTTACAGCACTCAATTCAGTATTTTGGAACGCCAACATGGATTTCGGGCAGGGCACTCTACAATAGGTGCTATGCAAGAAGTGATGGAAGCTGTTCACGTTGCGGATAGATCTTGTCATGCGGCTAGACCCATTGTTTTACTGGTCACGTTAGACATAAGAAATGCGTTCAACTAAGTTCGTTGGGAAAACATAATGAGAGAACTGGAACATACTTGCTTTGAACCACAGTACTTGTTAGCAGTTATTAGGGATTACCTAAATGATCGCTGGGTCATGTGTGATACGGAAGAGGGATGCTGCAGTAAAGAAGTAACAGCAGGAGTGGCTCAGGGATCTATACTTGGAACTGATCTGTGGAAAATCTCGTACGACGGCCTTTTGAGACTGGAGATGCCTAACGTAGTACGCATGGTAGGGTATGCTGATGATGTGGCTGCGGTTATCACTGCCAGGAATTTGGATTTGGTTCAACTACGACTTAACCAAGTCATGCGCCGAGTTAGGGCATAGATGGAAAAGCACGGATTGCAGCTCGCTAGACGTAAGACCGAAATGGTCTTGATAACGAGGAAACGAATACCCACAATCGTCCCGATTATGGTAGGATTGGAATGTATGAAAACCAAGAGGTCAGCAGAGTATTTAGGAGTAACGTTGAATACCAAGTTGACTTTCTGGGAGCATATCGGACTTAAGTGTGACAAAGCGGAAGTGATTACCAACTATCTTCGAAGACTGGTGGCCAATATGGGTGGGCTCACGTGCAGGTAGGCGACGACTCCTAATAACTGTGGTGCATTCGATTTTGTTGTATGGAGCAGAAATCTGGCAGGACGCAGTTAGGGTTAGAAGACGTCGTTCTCGACTACTCTCCCTCCAGAGAATTGGAGCTATGAGAATTATAAGCTCCTACCGAACAGTGTCAGAGGCGGCGGTGCTGGTCGTGGCGGGTGTCATCCCGATTGATCTTTTGGAGCAGGAGTGGAAGAACATCTTCACTCTAAGTAAGGAAGTCAGCAGAATAGAGGCTGCTAAAAATTCTAGAGAAATTACTATGCTGGAGTGGCAATTACGATGGGATGGCGATATTAAAGGGAGATGGACAGCAAGTCTTATAAGAAATGTGCGAAGTTGGACCGAACGAAAACACGGAGAAGTTAATTTCTACCTTACTCAGTTTCTAACAGAGCACGGATACTTTCGGTCCTATCTTCATAAGATGGGTAAATTGAGTTCTATGAATTGCCGAACCAGCGAGAACAGAAGAGACGATGCAAGACGATTCTCATACCAACGGTGAGATATCAACAACATGATTGGAGAATGTACGGTAGAGAACATAGTGGAAAAGATGATGTTTTCCAAAAGCAACTGGGGTAGTATCTCAAGGTTAATACCAGAAGAGAACATATTAACAAAATTATGGTTCAGTAGATTGGGCACAATTGATGTTTGGCCAACCGGATGTTGGATGACCCTATAGGGCAAGACAGATCCTCTCCTCTGTGAAGTAATATCTCAGTGATGATCCCGCAGAGGAGGGAAGATGGAATCGGTTGGATGGTTTCTAAGGGGGTGGGGTAAGGAAGCTGCACACCACCTTCAGTCCCCGGACAATGTCATCAAGATTTTTGTCCTTTTTCCTTCCTTAAAAAAAATCTAAATTTTAGTGAATAAATTAATAATCGAATATTATGTTTATTTGTTATACGAAGATCTACGAATGTTTCCGAAGAAACGAATATGTATTTCTTCTTTAAATTTGTATAAACAAATAGTATATTGATGATAATGATAAAAGGTTGTATTTATATACAGTTTATAACTTATATTGAATATTGTAGCATACATTAGTTCTATAACTCATATTTAAAAAAAAAATCAACTTCACAAGAAATTAAAGCGATTGAAGTTGTAAACATAACCGCAAACTATAATCTACACTTTGTTTACAGATGATGGGTGAAATCAGCTGTTATATTTTACGTTACTTACGGACGTACACTCGCTTTTATAGGAGGTGATAATTTCAATTTTATTTCGAGGATAGTTTACTTAATTTATTTTATCTCCGCCATTTTGTAATTTAAAGTCTTGCCCGAACTTACCCTCTACAACTATTAATGGGCAGAGTCAGTTACTTTTTAATAAATACTGTTAGCTTATTGTGTATACGTAACGTCAAATGAGCCGTCGGTCCTATTTAAAGAAATTTATATATAACTCGGTGCAACACAATTTTGCCCTCACTACAGATTTCGTTCCTTTCCCATCGTCTTTGATTGATAATAAAGTTAGAACATGACTTGTATCTATACATATAAATAAAATTGTAGTGTTTGTCTGTGATTTCGAAATAAATACATTTTCTAAGTTCATATGGTTATTCACACTTTACCAAAACATTCGACATGATCGCCTGTGGTTTAATTTACTGTATACGCTGATTTAATCGTTAAATATATATCAAAACAGTCATAATTAAGGTGAAATGTTCGCACAGGTGTTTCATACACCTCAAAACCTGATTTGTAATTGTTATGTTCGTTCGGGAGTTACGAGTATAAGTAACAGACTGGTGGCCACGGGATTAGCCCAGTCGGTATAGGTTACAACTACCAGTAATTTGCAATACGGCTGATTTTTTTTATGAGTACCTTAAAGTATGTAGATTAACATAAAAAAAGTTTACCAGTGTATCGATTTCCCAAAGTCAAAAAAAAAATCGATTATCATTTTTTTTCGATTATACTTAATATTTCGAGCTGGGATGAAGATAGAGAAAAATAAAAATACCACGGTTTAGGGGAGGTATTTTTCATCAAAAAAGGTCATATGTATTTATTTCGTCCGAGCAATAGTTTGTCTGGAAAAAATTAGGAAATGCAGGTATGTATTTTTCAGCAGGTGAAATCACTAAAAGGGGACATCTTATTCATGTATGAAGCGTTGGCTCATTCTAAATTAACCGAATTTTAATATATCGAATTGAAACTTGACGTAGGAGTTAAAATATATATTTTAAACATTTATGCTGAGTCTCAGCTTGTTATCTTGAAAATGACCCGATCTAGGAGTCGATTTCGATTATCGATTTTAGGAGTACCGGACCCACCAATTAATTTTAAACAGCTCCAGTTTAGAAACTTTTTAAAATATCAACCTGAAAGTTGTTTTACAAGATAAATATATAGATTCAAACAAGATCAAGAAGTATAAACCTTTTTTTTATTATTTACTTTTCAAAGCACAAGTAACTTAAAAAAGTATAATTTTAGACCTTTTTAGATTTTTCATCAAAACGCTTGAGTTAATCGGCTGCAGATTAGTCAATTTTTTTAATATAGTTTTTAAAATAAGTATAGCAAAAAACAAAATTGTGTTTGTAACTTATGTACCAATTTTTAAATCGATATGTTCAAAAATGTCGAAAGTGGAGTCTTTGAATCCAAAGGTGTTATAGTAAAAACGAGATAGGTAAAACAGAAGACTATTTTCAAGCGCCTCGTTTTTAAAAATAGCAAGACAAAAATCGTTCATACTTACTAAGAATTTTTATACAGGTGTACTCAACTTGTAAAACAAATTTTATGTTGATATTCCAAAAATTGACGAAACTGGAATAGATTGAAATTAGTTCGTGGGTCCGGTACTCCTAAAATCGATAATCGAAATCGACTCCTAGATCGGGTCATTTTCAAGAAAATAAGCTGAGACTCAGCATAAATATTTAAAATATATATTTTAACTCCTAAGTCAAGTTTCAATTCGATATATTAAAATTCGGCCAATTTAGAATGAGCCAAAGCTTCATATATGAATAAGATGTCCCCTTTTAGTGATTTCCCCTGCTGCAAAATACATACCTGCATTATCGAATTTTTTCCAGACAAACCATTGCTCGGACGAAATAAATACATATGACTTTTTTGTTGAAAAATACCTCCCCTACACGGTGGTATTTTTATTTTTCTCTATTTTCATTCCAGCTCTAAATATTAAGGATAGTCGAAAAAAATGATAATCGATTTTGTTTTCGACTTTGGGAAATCGATAGACTGGTAAACTTTTTTTATGTTAATCTATATACTTTAATGTACTTATAAAAAAAAATCAGCCGTATTGTAAATAACTGGAACTTTTGGTCTAAATTTACCCCTACCGACTGGCCTAGATGTTTAGCGTTTATAGGTGTACAGACAATAATTTACGTAGGTTTGTTGGCCTAAAAATTATTTATAGATCGATTTGGGCAAACTGAAAGTGTGTTTTTGGGCCATGGAACTCGGATCTAAAATCGTGTTTTTAACTTTGTGTAATGGTAAGACATAATATTTACCCGACAGTCCTTTCATTTCTTGAATCACATCTGGGAGCGAAGCCGCGTGTACCAGTTAGTTATTAATAAAGCGCTTGTCTTTTTCATTTAGTTTTTTTTAGGAAGCAATATGTTTTAAAAATTCATATTCGAAAATTAAACCTGTTGAATTAAGTTCCATCCACAATTTAACCCTGAAGATTGTTATGGCATTGGATTTAAAAGGAAAACAGTGCACATTGCAATCTAGCTATTTTCATGTTTCTATTACACTTTGATTTGAAGTCCATCTAAAGTTCAAGATATATTTTACTATCGAATATTTAAAACACATTTTTGGAACATTTAACTAGAAATTTTCATAGCAGCAAAGAAAGCTCGGTAGCTCAATCAGTACTAAGGATTTCAATACGTATTTTAAAACCTGGATATCAAAATCGATTTGGCACAAAGTGAACATAAAACAATCGATTTAAAGAAATAAAATAAAGGTGGTCTTCTTGCGATTGAATACAAAAACAATCAAACACAAAAGACTTTTTAAACAACTGTCGAAGGGGAGAAAAACAATACATAAAAACCTAAATTCAATAAAAAGATATTCTTAGATTATTCTTGCGGAAAGTTTTCAAGTGGAATTCAATTTGTGTGGATTATTCTTGTGGAAAGCTTTTACGAATTTGGGCAAACAAAGTGGAAGGGAATTCGCTTAGCTTATTTGTCTGTCGAATTTAATCAGCTCAAAATAAGAGTATTTGACTGTGGTAAAACTGAACTATACGATAGCTATGATCATAGAAACTGTTGAAATATCTTGAATATGACTCTGCCATTCTCTTTACTTGTTTCCGATACCCAATTACTTAATTTAAGAGAAAATAAGCATTCTGAAGACTGCCGACAGAAGCGAAAACTGAAATGAATTTAAATCACTGATTACATTTTTTAATAGAATATAGACAATCATGTTTATGTTATGTTTTATGCATACTTTAATTTTAAATTCGGACAAGATAAAAATAATGATCAAATTTTGGAGTAAACCAATATAACCAACGATTTATATGCATGCCAGTTTTCACTTCTGTACTGAACCAACACAGGTTTCTTAAAAATCTTCAAGAAAGACTTACTGTATTATAATTTTAAAGTCTGTTGTTAAAATAATATTAAAATTAAATATATAATTTGTATTAAAAGTTTAACAACATAATTTTAGGTTAGGTCTATACTGAACCAACGCACGTTTCTTTAATGCATTATTTACTTCCATTACCATAGCAAAGAATTTAGAGAATTTAGGCATTTAAAAAAGCCATTTTAGAGGTGTTACCAAGTTAACTATTTTAACACAACTTACGAATGAGGAAGCACAATGTTCATCTCGTCGGAAGCGTAAAAATAAAATAAAAGCGATTTATTTTGAATCGATGAAAATAAAAAAACCTGAAGTAATAACTTAATAGTGTCAGTTTGTTTATCTGCATTCAAAATTAAATAGTAGAATGTCTTAGCTTGGCCCCACTGCTCTCCAAAGGTTGTTTAGCATTTTGCGATAGATAGATTTCAATATATTAGTGAACCATCATTCCGACATTTTGCCGTAAAAGTGTATACCATGTAGAACCATGAAGGAACATACTTCAGTTGTTGCTAGTACTTTGTTCTAAAAAAATTAATTTTCTTGATAAAAATCAGTGCAAAAACAATTATTCCAAGTTACCTGTATGGAATGATTATTAATATTATGGGTGAACTTTTGGAACCAAGTTCCTTAACGCGGAAGTTAAGAAGTTAACAAACAGAAAATCTAATGCGTAACATTTATTGGTTGCTATGGCAATGACAAATATGAAAACGAGTAACGAAAAAGCGTTACAAAATTAGTTGCTATGGCAATGAATGTAAATATTCAAGAAACGTGTGTTTTGGTCCATCAATCTAAATTAAGAGACGATCGGTTCCGTCCGGCGTAGTTCAGATATTATCGTCAAGCACTGAAATTCGTACATTCAATAAACGTAAAATGTTCGTTTATCAATCTAGTCCTAACCTAAAATTATTGTATATATATTTAATTTATTTTACCTGCCTTAACGGCAACATACATACAATAATTTTAGGTTAGGCCTAGAAAGTAATTTTAAGTCTAGACCTAACCTAAAATTATTGTATGTATCTTGCCTTTAAGAAAGTAAAACAAATTATATATACATACAATAATTTTAGGTTATGCCTAGACTGATAAATGAAGATTTTATATTTATTGAATGTATTTACAATGAATGGACATTATAAGCATCTTAGCTTTGATGTTATAATTAATTCTACACCTTTATTACAATAACATCAAACGTATGGAAACAGTAAATATTTGTAAAAAAAAAGCCATCGAATAATAAACGGCAATTGAAAGAATTAAAATGATGTGTGTGCCGTTGAGGCTGGTAAAAGAATTTTAAGAAAAGGTGTGATTAACTTCGTTCCAGACGGGGGTCCCACGACCACATACATTTATTTTTTACTTATTTTTCAATAAATGTCTTGTAGTGGTATCATTTGATGCAAAAAAGTAAAAATACATTTTGTTTTTTTAAGGCCTATTTACACAGTACCGTGGCATCTCAGTGCCGTATTGGATCCGTGTTTTCGTATCAGTGAAAAACAATATTCTTCTGTGGGTATGAATAATAGAGTGGTTCAAGCACATCAAGCACGTGTAGTCAGTGCTGCTTCAGTATCATTTCCGTGCTTTTTAAAAATTTAATTCCCAACGATATTTTTACAATTTCATAGACGTGATTTTTTTGTTTGTTTACAATGAATGAATAACATCTCATTTTATGCGATCTATTTAAACTTAAATATATGGATATTTCATTTAAATGAAATCTGTAGCAAGGTAGGACAGGAAATGAAAAATTATATCTATACGATATCTGGAAATAAAAAATTATTTAAGTTAGGCTTGAGGTTAAAAATCGTAGAAAAAACCAAAATAGGCAGTCCGAACGGGACTGGCCGACAGAAGTTAATTCTTCTTTGAAGTAAATTTTCGAGAATTTTTTGCAGAAAAGTAGCCTACTGAATCATAAAAAAATTAATACTTTTAAAATTAATTACTCGGTTTTTTATGTTGCTCATTAATTCTAATATTCACACACTTAAAATACACAAAAATTACATGAAAATATTGATATTATTATAAAATGTACGAAAACACGAATTTATAACGAGCATCAGTCATGATATCACGGACCTGTGAAAATAGACATTAATTTTTTTTATTTTGTACAAATCAATAGTTTTTACACTCCCTTGGTTTTCCCGCGGAGTCTCGCGAATAAATTTCTGAGTTTCCTTTTCTTGAAAATTTATTTTTCACGCTTTGTAGCTCTCTTGGTATTAATTACACTAGTCGCCGTCGGTTCTTTCTTTGAGATATAAGACTTTCAATTTCTACGGTTTTTTGTTTTTTCTTAGTTAATTAATTAACCGAATTTACATACATATAATGGTTGTTTTTTACATTTCTACTTATTATTCCTACTCTAACTTTAATTTCTATATACTTTAATTTAATTTTTTAATTTAATCTAAGGAGTGAAATCTCTCACCCTTCCTTTTAATGAATATTAAAACTTTTTACTTTATTTTACTTTAAAACTTTTCATACTTTATTACATGTTCTGCTTTAAATGTATAAAACTTTTGTTTCTTTCCTTTAATGACGTACGAAATTTGTCATTTTAGCTATTTTCAAAATTCGTTAATACCTTATATATAACATTTATTTTTGGTCTACTTCTGTAAAATCCAAAAATACCTTTCTTGTTGGATTACGAGAAAATTTTAAATTTTCGAATAATTTTAAACTTTAATTGCGTAAGCATTATTTACTTTTATGTTTTGGGAATTACATTGATAACAGACACGCGTTTAGCGCAATGCATGTTCCTAAGAAAAACCCGATTCATAATTTCTGGAATCCTGGTATTCCATAAAACATTATTAGATCGATTCTAAGTTATTTTACATTCCCAGAAAGTCCAGAGTTCAACAGTAATTTTTCTCTGATAACACCAATCTTGCCCTGACTTTTCCGCATTTGTTCTACATACATTCAGAAGCCTTGCTGATTTAAAAAAATCGAGTTTTACAGGATTTTTACAAAATCCTAAATTCCCAAGAATTACGCGATTTACACCTTACAAGATTTTTATCGTACGTGAATAAACCGCACGGGCATTTTTTTTTTTTTTTTTTATTCTGATGAGTAGTTCGAGACCTATCACATTGATAAGTTAGTTATTTTACATTTCCAGACAAGCCAGAGTTAAAAATTCATCTTTCTCTGATATCGCCAAACTGGCCCCGACTTTTCCGCCTTTGTTCTACAGATGCCGTGCTGATTTAGAAAAATCGAGTTTTACAAGATTTTTGCAAAATCCGAAATTCCCAAGAATTACGCTCTTTACACATTACACGATTTTGATCGTACAGAATAAACAGCACAATAAAATTTTTTTAGTCGACTGATAAGCAGTTTGAGACCTTTCACATTATACGGTTACAACACGGGCACGATTTTTAGTCGTGCTGCATCCGTCCAGTGCCATTAGAGCCACACGGTTAACAAATCGTCACTCTGCTCAGTGGCCTACGTGCCCAAATGCAACCTTCCATACTAGACGGTTTTAGTCGTGCAGGACCTTGGTTCTACGTTTTGTTTCAGTTCGTGTGTTTCGGTGGCTTTTTACGAAAAACTGAAGGAATTTCCTCTGAAGTTTTAATTTCGCTAGTTGAAGCAAAACCTGAGTCATGGGACAAAACATTTGATATTTATAAGGATAATGTGTAGAACATCCCAACTTCCTCACATCTCTGGTTAATTGTATGAACCCAGATGAATGGGCCTTTGTATTTTACGATAAAAAAAATCCATAATGCAATGGTTTGTTCACGATCCATAAGTTTAACAGAACTTAAACAGAGCCTGCAAAGAGCAAATAATATTTTTAATATTATTATTTATAGACATTCTGTGTGTGCAGGGTTATTCGCATAAGGTTTTGAGCACTTTCTAAGCTTATTCTACTAGCAAAAATTATGAAAAAGTATGCTTTTTTCCGGAAATGCTTTGTTTTCGAGTTACCGATAATTTTGGTTTGTTTTACAAAATACATAATATTTTTGGAATTGTAAAAGATATTGAGCTCAAACATTGTTTATCTATTTTTCGCGTAACCGTTTATCAGTGTACGAAAATTCATAACTTTCTTTTGAATATTTTCAAAATGGCAGCCGTAGAAACTGCGTGTAATGTAAAATATGTCAAAAACCGCCAACTTAAAAAAAACAATTTAGGATGCCTAAACATTTAGTTTAAAGACAAACACAACTGTTTTTTTTCTGTATCTCATCAGATATTGAGAAAAACCAAAAATGTATTTCTTGGTAGTAGTCAACATTACCCAGAATTAATCCAGAAACAAAATACTGTAAAGTTATTAATGTAATACAAATTTGTAAAAATAAGAAATTAAAAAATAGGTAATAATTACCATGCCGTATATTTTATTATAAATTTTATTTGTTACAAAATAAACGGTACCAGGAACTGGCACATACTTTCTCACAAACATATTTAAATTACTAAACAGATTCACAGTGACTTGTAGGGTGGGGTAGGAGAGTTTTTTTTATTAAAGTTGGAGATAAACTAATAAAAATATTATTATTATTATCTAGAGAGAAAACTATTCGATCGATTTCGAATAAATTTGCACCAAACACGTCAATTAGGACTTTATAGATGCACGTAAAAAGGTTCTGAAAAATTAAAAAAAAAAACAACCCCCTTTATGGCCAAAAAAAACCCCAAAATCAGTTATTATTATTATTAGCTAAACGATAATTTTTAGAAAGATGCGGGTTTTTGCATATGGTAGGGCACATATAAAGGCTACAAATAAGCCAAATTTTATCAAAATCGTTACAACCTTT